>JAUJYX010000008.1:600000-781457 GCA_030762825.1 Penicillium turbatum | reverse complement strand
CCTTGATAACTGCAGTTATACCGGCGCGCATTATAACGGAAATTTGGATCCTAAGGAATTGAGTACGAAACCATTAGACAGCTCTATGATGTATTCCGCCATTTATTGAAGTTCACACTTTGGGAACTCCACCTAGCTCTCTAAACCCACGAAGTCTTAGGCACATTAGTATCCCCTATAAAACGCTATTATCACGTCGTGAACTTTGCATTTCATCATTTTAGTCAGAGTAACTTAGAGTGGTAGCCACTAGCGATGATCATCATTGCGAATGCAGCGCTAAGACTTTCAGAAGTTCAGAGGAAATCTCCACCTAAAGGAATTGTTTCTAGATCTTATGGCGCCTGATCTTGCAGCTGATGCCTCTGAGCAAAGAAAAACCGGAAGGGTCTTCTCATGTATTACAGTCCTGCAGTGTAAGCATGGACTGTGTTTAATGATGTTAATTTTTGGGTATCGACCCGGCGACCCACCACGAGAGTCGCCAAGAGATCGTCGATTGTACCGCTGCAGTGTGCTATGAACTTGTGGAGCTGAGCTGAACTGAGGGGTATTGAAGGGTTTGCCATCCAGGCCCATAAAAAGAACTGGACACGAAACTGAAAAGAATCGTCACATTTCTCATGTTTTCCTCTGTCTGCAGAAGTCTACTTGACGAAAATCTAAGCATGGCGGTCCGACTCGATGTCAATCTCTTTGATACCAACGAGGAAAAGGCCAAGAAGACCAACTGCGTTTCCTTGAAAGATTTCGATATCTCCAAAAAGACCGTCGGTGATATACGAACAGCCTTGATCGAGAATGGAGGTCTCGACGCCAGCAGGTATGTGGATGTGGGAGGTGATGATCAGGAGCTGATGGCCATCTAGAGCAGGATCTGCATTCTGCAGTGCGATTGGTGCCCAGGTCAATGATTCCACGTCATTTGTAGATTACCTGGAGATTCTCTCCGAGAATGTGGAGGAGGAAAAAGAGGATAAGGAGGGAGAGGCGGAAAAGGAGAAATTCGAAAAACCTGCGAAGGTTACGATCCACAACGTTTACATCAAGGCGAAAGATAAAAAAAGCATCGATCGGACGGCAGAGGCAAAGGAGCTCATCAAGAAAGAGCTAAATCTCAAGCTGAGTGTACGACTATCTCCAATTTATCAGATCGTCACAGAGTTGACAATCCATGCAGGACAAGCCCGAACTGCTTCAGATATCGCTCGATCAACTCGCAAGCTCCTTCAACCGCGCAGACTGGGTGGCCGCGGGTAACGAAACAACTTTGTGGGTGGTATTTATCGATGAAAGAACCCACCACTGACAAGCTACGCCAGAAATCCTGCCGACATGTCTGAGAAAGATTGGAACACTGTCATCCGCAATAACAACCTTTTGAGTGCCCATCGCCTGGTTTTTTCCAACCTGGGGCAACTGGGCGATGGAACGAAGCAAGTCAAGTTTCGCAGAATTGAGCGCGCTCCCTACAGTGGTAAGTGGGCTGATATCTAGTGGTAGGTGCTTTTCTGACTTCGTTGCTAGCCTTTGTTTTAAAACCCAGAAAGTTCGCTTTGCATGAAATCCCCGGTGCAGATGTCAAGGTCGAGGTTTGTCTCGGAAGTCCTGGAATAACTGCACCGCAGTGCTGATATGACCTCAGCAAGAGTTCCACATCCCCCGATTTACTGTCGGAGATGATTCCTATGTCGACGCCTTCGAAACCAAATCCTCCGTGGCATCAGCCATGGCGCGGAGTTCATTCTCTTCAGTCGAAGCTGAAGCGTCCCTGTACGTCGCGCCCGGATCATTTCAGACATCCTCCCGAGGTCTAATTGCTTAGCAGGTCAGGTGGAGCATTCGGCTTCGGTGCTTCCGTCAGTGCTGGCTTCTCGCAGAGTGAGAGCAGTGCTCTGAGCACTCAAAACACCGTCGACAGCAGTACCATGAATATCACTTACAACGTAAGTTTTGCACCTCGATCGCTCTACTGCCCAACGACTAATGACGCCCTTTGGCTAGTTTCCTCGCGTCGTTCTGTATTTGGATCAATTTGGCGTTGGCCTTTCGAAAGAATGCGCGGATGACCTGGAGCATGTGAAGGACGCGTCGTCCCTGGTCGGTTTCCATCACAAATACGGTAGGACTTGAAGAGTACATACCCCCTAGAGGCAAAGCTGATCAGCACCAGGCCACTTCTTTGCCACCCGAATTGAGCTGGGAGGCAGGCTCTTTTCTTCTGAAAAGTTCTCCTCCCTTGGTTCAACGACCGAGGCTGAGGCCGCCACGGCCATGAAGATTGCCGCTTCCGCATCCTTTTCTTCCAGATATGTGTCTGGAAGCGCCAGCTACGGCCAAGAGGACCAGACAAATTCAAACAGCTCCAATTCAAACCGATCCATTCAGTCCTCTATTTCATGGCAGGCTCAAGGAGGGGACACGCTGCTTTGCAACAAGTAAGTTACTGTTGTGCGCCTTCCGCTGACCCTCATAAACTGATGTTCGCGTGAAGCCCTCCTGCATGGTGCCCGACCGTTGCTCCGTCTCAGAATTGGAGAGTAATCAAGGTAATACCGATTAACCCCCATGACGATATCTGGACTTGCTCTGATATCAGTTACAGCAAGAGGATGTGACCCCGCTCGGCGATTTTATCGGCCAGTTATCCGGCTACGAGGATATCCCAGAGAAGTTCAAGTCCATAGCGGAGGTTACAAGGCAGAAAAAGACTGTTAGCTTCCGCATCTGCCTTGTGGATTGGCAAAGAGATGAACCGACAAGGCCTGAGTATCTGTCACTGCATCATGCCTGGAAACTCAGTAAGTTCTCTCTATCCCCCACCCGATGCCAGGATACCAGTGTAACATTTCTTTTTAGAGGGCGACGTGGAAGAAGCAATGGGGAAGATTAGGGAAGATGTCGGCTCTGGTTATCTCAAAGTAAGCGTGATGCAAAGTCAAACAGCTCCGGACCCCATCCTGGATATCTATAACAACGGATACCCGGGAGTTTGTTTCATGGAAAACAGCGAGGATGATGTCTTTGATGTCGAAGTTGAGACGCTGCTAAACCAAGCCCCCGCAGTAAGTCTTCCCCCGCATCGTCGTAAATACAACCCTCTAATGGATCCGGGCAGCTCGAATTCAGGAAACGGTACCATCTTTACAATCGCAAAAAAGGCCTTTGGCTTCGATCTTTCACAATTCGTGTTGAAGGCGAGGAAGTTACTCTACTCGCTGCCGGTCCTAAAAGTCAGGCGACGCTCTTTGAGTTCAGGGAGAAACAGCGGGAGGGCTCGATACGAAATGGTGACAGCTGTAGCTTGATGGTCTACGGGCCTGATGGAAGGCAGAAGGGTACAATCGCCAAATCATTGAAATCCCCTGCCACTTCCATTGGCGCGATGCATTACAGCGTCTCTAACGAGAATCGGATGCGTTTCTCGACTCTGATGATCGTGGACCAGGACGATGTGCCCGTGTAGAATTGCAATTTTGGAGGAGGAACAAGTCACTTGGTGGAGCGAGTCATGTTGACTATAGAGGGATTGAAGAATAGGTTGACTGCTATAATTGTTTGGTCAAAGGAGGCTTAATCTTATAGACTTCCCCGGGTTCACATAAGCTGTAAAGCCATGTTCGTCTATTATAGATTGAATTTAATTACATCACTCTAACATGTTTCCGATACCGTCTCGTTATGGATAGTCTACTTGCAGATCCGAGTAACAAAAGTCGAAACAATATTTCAGAGTAGGGGGAAAAGAATCTACAGCCCAGAAGCCTAAACAGGAAAGTGATAAACCACCGATGATAGATCAAACTACTAGTTGGAACTAGTTCTCGTTCACTCTGTAGATCGAGTAAATATCTGAACTTTAACTACAGATCGATCAGACGTAAATTAATGTATATCCCCATCTGGCACCTGCTAACTATCCGCCCTTCGCTGAAAGTCAGTAAATAACAGCCTTGATTCACGTGATCCTAGGCCAAATATCGATATGCAGAATGGATGAAGTTGTACTTCCCCCTCTACCAGTGTCAAACTTCCAAATATCCATGAGAATATTCGTAACGAGATTTATTTCTGCCCATCCTGGCAAATTAAAGATTTCCTAATTACATTCCGTGGAACACTTCTTTGTATTGTTCAAAATCAGTGCGACATGAGGGATTTATATATTTCTCATCAGAAGTAAATAATGACCGCTACTCGACCAAATCTTCCAAGGTTCGCACCTATTGAACCGACCCGACAAAAACAGTACCATGATGGAAACCCAGCTACCTCAGCTACATGACTTCGAGTCGCAGATCGTGAACTTGCTGCATCGAGAGCGCGCCATCGATCCTTCTTCGCTGCGGCATATTGCTGACGACGGTCGCCAAGCGATTCCACACGTTTTATCCTCAATTGCTGCCAGCCTAGAAGATGATGAGAAACATGCCGAGGCAACAGCCCTGAGGGAAGCCATTGAAAGGATTACTGCCGACAATCAATTTGGAGGATTAGGCATCAACAACGGTGAAGATGGACCAACCGTGCCAACCGAGGCAGACTACGCAAATTCCGCTTTCATAGTAGAAGCATTACTTCTATCATTGAACTCAGAATTACATTCGCGGGACTTCTTGACAACTTCCTCCACGCGATTCAACCGCAGGAAACCCATGACACTCGCAGAAAAGATTGTTGCGCAACATTTGATTGGGAAAACTTCCTCAAGTGAGGAGCTGCAAGCGGCCGCCGTCATTCGCGTGGGCCTGGACTGGGTTCTTTCGTCAGAGCTATCATGGG
This sequence comes from Penicillium turbatum, assembly GCA_030762825.1. NCBI lineage: Eukaryota > Fungi > Ascomycota > Eurotiomycetes > Eurotiales > Aspergillaceae > Penicillium > Penicillium turbatum. The sequence continues at coordinate 776,675 of JAUJYX010000008.1, read as the reverse complement.
CGGTACGTATGAGGTGGAAATCAATGTATGTGCATGACGTTAGCTGACATTATGATAACAGACAATGTCCAGGGTCTACGAAAACGACCTAAATTCGCCCGGTATCTGGAGAAACGATCGGTTCTGGCTTGCAGCGGACCACGTTGTGCATCCTGCTGCAGCAAAAACACCCGGCATGCGTGACTTGATTGACCGAGTAGAGAAAGCGAAATCAGATTTCAAGATGACCGAGTATCAAGGCTTGAACTATACTATCATGCACACTGAGTTTGTCCGAGAGCGTGCAGAACCAGGGATGCTAGTCATCGGTGCGGACTCACACACATGCTCTGGCGGTGCTGTCGGATGCCTTGCAATTGGGCTCGGCGGCGTTGACGTCCTGATGGGACTCATGTTGGGAGAGACTTGGTTCAAGGTACCTGAGTCCATTCTGGTGGAGTTCCACGGGCGACCAGCCCCCGGGATTACTGGGAAAGAGGTAATTCTTCATATCTTGAAAGAACTAAAGAGAAACACGGTTGCGACAGAGCGAATCGTCGAGTTCGGTGGACAGGGTGCCAAGTATTTGTCCTGCGATGCACGCTTCACGATATGTAACATGGCCACCGAGTTTGGAGCAATCTCGGGGATATTCATTCCTGACGGTGTGACGATGGACTTTATCTCCAGGAGGAAGTCGAAGCGTTATAGAAAGCATTCGGTCTACTTCAGACCTGACGATGATGCTCAGTATGCCGGGAAGTACGTCGTCGATTTGTCGGTGATCCAACCGACAATCGCGCTCTATCCTAGCCCAGACAATGTTGTTCCTGTAACGCAAGAGACCGGGATGCCACTGGATGGCGTTTTTATTGGAGCGTGCACGACGACAGAGGAGGAGCTGGTGCTAGGAGCTCTTATACTGAAGGTCGGATTGAAGCAAGGCCTACAAATTGTCCCCGGCAAGCGCCATTACGTGCCAGGCTCGTTGCCCATAGTTGTCAAACTCGAATCTTTGGGCCTCTTGGAAATCTACGCACAAGCGGGCTTTACCAGAGGGCCCCCCGGCTGTTCGTATTGCCTTGGTCTCTCTGTTGACCGTGCCGGGGAAGGAGAGACCTGGCTCAGTTCGCAGAATCGCAATTTCCAGAATCGTATGGGCAGAGGTAGGTGCCTCATCTTCCCATTACAAGTTTGACGAAGTGCTGAAGTTGATGAAATTAAAGGATCGTTTGGTCATTTGTCTTCCGCCGTAGTGTGTGCAGCATCTAGCTTCAGCATGTCAGTGACCGATCCGGGACCATTCCTGCAGGATTTGGACTACGAGCTCCTGGAAAGATATAAGACCAGAAGCTCTCATCCATCCGTCACTGACGTTCCTTACATGGAGCCTATTATTTCCAGATCAGAACCAAGCCAGCAAAGTTTCGCTTCTCACATGGAGGACAAATCGGAAGACCAAGCTCCCCAGGATACCCCTCGACCTGGACTACCTTTTATCAACAGCAAGATCGTGAGACTTGGAGAGTTTATTGATACTGATGCGGTGAGATATATTCTTCACTACCCATTCCGCGCTTGAATCCGTAACATTTCGCTGACATCAAATCACCACAGCTTGCACCCGGGCCGGCATTGACAAGCTGCGTGACAGACGAGGACTTTGGACGTCACGTTCTCGAATATACACACCCCGAGTTCCGGGGGAAGGTAAGGGGCGGACAACGGGTTGTTGTAGCAGATCACGCATTCGGCTGTGGATCGAGCAGAGAAGTTGCCGTTTCAGCCCTTAAAGGTAAGCCAAGTTCGCGAAGCTTAGAGAAAGGAAATCATCAGCAACCTTAAGTGATAGACTGATGCTTTGCATTATTTCAACCAGGCGTTGGAATCGAAGCAGTGATCGCTCGTTCTTTTGCCTTCATCTTCAACCGGAACATGCGAACCCTCGGTCTACTCGGACTTACTATTACGGATAATGCATTCTACGAAGCGCTCGCGGACGGAGATGGGATACATATCGATGTTGAAAGTCAAATCGTTGTTGTAAATGAGAAGCAATTTGCTTTTGAACTAAGCGACATTGAACGACAGCTCATTGCGAGAAAGGGAGCTGTGGAAGGCTACAAAATGCTTGGTAGGGATCTGTGGGAAAGGATGACGACGAATAGCGCGACCTCAACCCAAGAGCCGCCGATTGGAATGCTCGAGAAGGAGCCGAGTAATGGGCAGAGTTTGGATTGGTAAAAATCAACACAGAAACAAAAACATACAACAGTGAGGATTCGCTGGTGGTCACCCACCCAACTACTAACTCACCGGCGTGTGGCTTGAGTACGGCTGAGCGGACGGGAAGCCCTATTTTCCACACCCTATGGTCGTATGTACTGGACATAGTGGTGATCGGAACTATATTTAGTGATCAATTAGTTGAGCTAGAGAGTTAGGGTAAGGAGGGTATCACAAAGATGGGCTGTTACCGCTCTAAGTAGGGACTACGGGTTATAGGGACATTGTGACTATGCAGCTTCAAAGCATCTAAATCCTTTTAGCATAATTGCTTTGCTACTTTCTTCATGATGTATACTAGTGGCTGTGGCTATTCGTGGAGACGTATCGTAGTTAACATATAGCAAGTACTAACAGCAAAAGAGTGGTCAGGTTACGTCTCCACAATCCAAAGACAATAAAGCTCGTGATAACATCAAAAGGGTCAAGGTCACCAGGGAACATCTACTCGAGCCAGATTATCATCGCTAGTGATGCAGAAAGCGCTCCACATCCTGCATAACTGACTGCAACGGTCTGTGAGACCTCTCCGGGTTCTGGTAGACAGTTCTTTGGCGAATCTGGCTTCGAGATAGGCCCTTGAATCACGTCTGCTGTTCTCCATCCTAGAGGTACCGAATCCGGTACATTCGACAGTGATTTTCGGGTCCAAGTCGCGATAATGTGCTGCCACTCGGGCATAGAGGGCCTCCAAATGTCTAAATTGCGGAAATCAGGTTCTCTAAAGACCAACAAAGCACTATTGACGGAACCGAATTTCAGGACCCATTCTAGAGAATCGGATGTATAAATGCCCGGCCCCAACTCGTTGTCCAAGTTTCTATTGTGAATGACCGGGGTGAAAAAGGCCATCGTCGCAGCTAAGGCGGCCCGAGTAGACACTCGGTACAAGAATGAGCCGCCGCCAAGTTTGCTCACGTAGTCTTTGCTGATCTTCGCGGATAGACGGTCCTTGTTCTTATCCCCTTCAACTCGAACTGTGGCAATATCCTTCGGCAGACGTTGAGGTCTGTTGGCGGGAAACAGCTCCTCCAATCTATGACAAGTGTATTGGAATCCAACTTGGGGTGGGATGGGATCAAGGCGGGCTGGCATAACAACGACTGGCGGCCGATTGGATCCAAAAAAGTACCGATCGTATATCGATGCTGGAAGTTTTTCCTCTTCGAACAGATGCTCCAAGATCCATGGTACACCGACATTTGTCGGGATGAGTCGCACCTCATCTTGGAGGGCAATCGCTGGGTCGTAAATTGCATCGACCAGCTCATCAAGGCCTGCGAGGAAAAAAATGCTACTTAATGGGCCAATCAGTTCATCAAATCCTAAAGCCAGATCAGTAAAAAGCGCCAAAAATAGATATAGGTCTGCGTACGATGGCTATTGCTGTCAATGTACTCTCCGATATCCTCGGGGATCGTTCCTGGGTATCCATGCTCTCTTGACCATACTGGGCGAAATCCTGCTTCCGCTAACTGACTCATCGTACGAGCGAGTTGATTACGATTTCCCTCTATATCAGAGGCCATATCAAATGATTTTCCTAGCTTCTCTTTGGGGATAATAGGAATTGTGAGAGTGGGGTGCTCCAGGCACTTTGCTGGCTGATGAGGAAGTCGAATGTGAGTATGTGAGGGATGGGAGGGAAGAAGTCGAAGGTATGGAGTCAGTCGTGACTTGTTGACGTGGTTGGGCTGCTTGCCGCAACCGGAAGCGGAAAGCTTTGTCTTGGATCCATGACTTGATCAAATATTGAAGTAAATCAAATGGTAAGGAGTTGAATTGGATTACCCAAATCTCATTCTAATATTCATGGATATATGTATAGCTTCGCTCTTGCCAAAAGCAATGGCATCTGCCAGTATATCTACATCTTGGCGTTGAGTACAAATATAAGAGCAAGGATAGGAAACTACATATTGTAGTGTTTTCATGCCAAAAAGGAGTCGGATTAAGCTTAACACCTTAACATGACACCATGGCACTATGGTACCATGGATTCCCCGGCTTACACACAATGTTGGTAGGAAAACCGAGTTAACGTTTGGCTTATAGATATATATGGTGTCTTTTGAATCACTAGATCATGGTCGAATGGGCCTTGGACTGGCAACAATACTACATGTAGATATTCAATACAAAGACTCTGTAATGGTGACAAAATATATGCTTCAACACCTTCATATTCAATCCACTTTTAACACACTTTGGTAGAAAGGTGAGTTGGGAGAATCATCAGGTTAGACATCACAGAACAACCATGTCTACCCACGAAGGCTATCCTAGGCAGAGCAAAGAAGCGATGTCAGCGGGATGGAACTTGGCTCATCGCGTAGAGCGTATTCGACAAGGTATCAACCAACATTCTAGATTGACCGACAGGAAAAGGAAAATCCCACTTAGGAAACGGTCGAGAAATTGACATGTTGAAAGCCTAGGGTCGGCAGTGATAAGCAAGTGATTTGTGCCTGGAGCATATTTAAAGAACTATTGCTGCAATGGAAGCTTGATGCAAAGAAGAAGGCAAAGTTCAACAGAGCACGCACCTAACTAGTGCAACAGCAAATATGGAACAACCACTTAGGTACATTCAACCAATTATCTGTTGGATATGCTCATCTAGCAGAGTGAGCTAACCATACGGCGATTCAATTACGAGCGGGGCGTAGTCGTGGGACGGGGGGGGAAACCGCTGGGGAAACCGCTGGGAAAGCCACCAGGAGGAGGGCCGCCACCACCAAAGCCGCCATCCTCATTCTCAACACCGCCCTCTTCGGTGTAATAGGCTGCAGGTGTGACACTCTTATCCTTGGTACCGTCAATTCCAACAGAGATCCAAGCGAAGATTCCATCAGAGACATCGTCACCCAAGAAGACGTATTTCATGAATGGGTCGATCTCATCGGCCTCTTCACCCAGAATCCCGTCGTTAGCGTTGAGCATCAGACTCTGTGTGTTGCTCGTGTACGGCTCCAGCTTTTCAACTGTAGAGATAAGATCCTGATCAAAGAAGATCTGACCAACATGCGACGAATGGGTGGTATAAAGACCCGAGATGGTTCCGTTTGCAAGAACCTCGGTCTCATTAGCAGGGTGGGTAAGAACTGTTGAGGAAGTCAGTCAATGAAAGAAGAGCAGTGAAGGTAGGGAAGTATCAAAATCTCGTGTCTGATATCATACCGTGGATGTGAGGCGCCCGACCAGTGTAATGGCCCGGGAAGGTCGATTGGAACTGGACGACACCATCCTCGTCACTCTTTTGGACACCGCGGTGGAAGGTGGAGTCGATGTTACTCTCGTCATTCGAATCACCATTTCCACGGGCGTTGATCCCCGAATAGACACCCTGTGATGAAGTATGTCAGAAATTCGATCCGGAGTGTAGTATAATGAGGGTGCGAAGCCGGTGTGCTTACGGTGGAGTTACAGTGCCACATATCCATGTAGATTTGCGGAATTGGTTCGCAGGTATTGGTGTCGATCAGCTGGATGTCCATGTGGAGAGGAACACCCGCTTGGGACTCTGCAATGTTCTCACGAACCAGTTCACCCGTGACATCTGAAACCTGTCAGTAGTTGTCAAATCGGGAGCAAAAGCAAAACCAACAGTAAGGTCCCTGAGTCACTTCAGGGCCGAGAATGCAGGTTGCCTCAGAACCAAACAACACGCTCGCGTCGGTTGAAAAGTCCACGCCTGTCAAATCGGAGTGATGCGAAGTATCAATGGGGCTGTCGGGGCTCCGCGCCTTGAGATAGTGATTGGCCGTGGGATGGTTAGAAGGAGACAATCTTTGATGTCGCATTCATAACATACTGTGCTGTAAACCAAGACGGCGACGGATGTTCTGCACGGCCGTGTGCCGACGGGCAACGTTTCGGTTCTCATGGCCTCTAGCCCTCAGTCTGGAGGAACATTGCGCAAGGCTACGCGAGTGGAGAGGTGCGTTCTTCAAAAATGCAGCCCGCTCGGCGGCTTCGGCCTTGACATCATGTCCTGGATGAGCGGACACAATGCCAGTCAGACCAGCCAGGCCGAGCGCAACAACAGATGCGAGATAAACCATGATCGAGTTGGGAAACCAATCAAACCAAGTGAAGGTCTTGGGGTATAGGCAAGAGACCGCTTGAACAAGAAGGGTCAATGTTCAGACAGACTGAAGACAGTGCAAGCTAAAGATGAATGTGGAGATGGAGATCAATAGCTGGGCTTTGAGCGACAATTTATACCTGCCTCTACCTAGTCAGTCCGGATAATACCCAAGGCGGAGCACAACTCCATTGGGGATAGATTTGCATAGAATAAACGATATTGCTCTGAAGCCAAACGCCGAGATGAAGTTCTGCAGCGTCATGGGCGAATGAAACGCGGGAATTTTTATCAGCGAAACGGCTTCCCGGTAGCTGCAGGCCCCGCAGCGGATCGCAAAGCATCCATCAATGAGGTTGCGACATCTGAAGGCGAAGGCTTGCAATTTCCTGCAATTGATAGGGCATTGGGAGACTCTGAAAGAGGCACAGGTAAAATCGGCAGCATTTCTAACCAATTCCGATGGGTCCGCTGTCGATCATGCTGGCGTTTGTGTCCTGCCAAGAAAAGCGAGCCATTAGCGTTCTCGCAATTTCCAATGCGGAGAATGAAGGTCGATTTCCACGCATGATCTTCATACGATATACGGAGCATAGAGTAGAATGGGTCCTTCTGCGAGTGGAACTGGTTTAAGTGGTCGTCTGTGATGACGAGGCGCTCTTCGCCCTTCACCTTCGTCATGGATGGATATGTGATATCGATGAGAAACAAATACAATCCACGGGCAGCCGTATCTCCGTATGTGAACAGGCGAGCACTCATCTCCGTCGGTGACCGAGGAAGGCCGCGGTGGCTAGGTAACGCCTGCGTTCCTGACTTGTCCCGAATAAGTTGAACGAGCAATTGAAGATATGGTCCCTGTCCTCTTCGGCCAATCAATCTGGAGACGAGTCAGATATGTCCAAGCTACAATGGAACGGCTAAACGGGAACCATCGAGGAGGCGTCGTCCTGACTTGCGTGAGACCTGCGTGGTCCATCGACGTATGCGCACTAAGGTCTTGGCGGCAACAACAGTCAGCGGAGGAGGCAACGCCGAGAGCTCTGCAGCTTGTGACAGAGAGCTTGCCGCACTCACACGCTCATGGACTGAGGGAAAAGACACCTCGAACTCAGAACAACGAAAGATTGCAGGGTAATGCCCTTGTGAAATTGTGTATAGTATACTTCAGCGGGAAGCTCTGTGTGTGTTGATGTGATTGTGTCCAAAACGATCTGCCGAGGGAACTTTTGCCAAGGCTCGGGCATAATCATGCAAAAGGCTTGGCAATTGCTTGCAGTTTCGAAGATCTCCCGAGATCTGGCAGATGAGAGATTGTTGTTTCGATTGTTTCGATTGTTTCGCATCCGAGTTCACCTACATAAGTTGGTTGGTTTCCTAGGAGTTTCAAATTTGTATCCGAAGTCGTCTCACCAAGTTTCAGAATGTCCTACGCACCTTCGCATGCAGACAGGAAATTTACATTATCTAGGTGCAGTTCAGTTGTTCTCTATAAGAAACTCACAATACTTCAAAATACATTAAAAGATGTTTCATTGATTTGATACATGCACATTCGTGGATATCAGAAAGTATCGTATGAAAACGTAAGCGCATGATAGAAAAGTTGAAGTAACAACCGCCGCTTGGTGTTAGCCAAAATTATGCGATTGACAAAGATCCATAGCAACGCCAGTCGAGAGAGCAACAAAGAGTTGAACCTCCTAAACCTCCTGCTGGGTGATGGTGGGCTGACTGGCCTTCTCCCCGCCCAGTCCAATCTCAGCAGCGAAGGTCCCGTGGGGCTTCCACTTGGCCGAGGTGCGAGGAGTGGTCTCCTCCATCATCTTGTCCACTTGCTCGAGCGTCAGACCCTTGGTCTCGGGCACTAGGAAGTAGGTGTAAACAAATGCACAGGTGCAGAGACCACCCCAGATGAAGAAGACCTTGGCGCCCAGGTTGCCCTTGTCAGCATCTACCATGTATGGGGTGATGACTGCGATGATACAGTTCCACAGCCAGTTTGAGGCGGTAGACAGACCGACACCGCGGGAGCGGATGGGTAGAGGGTAGATTTCACCGATAACGACCCAGGCACCAGGGCCCCAAGTGCTTGCAAAGAAGAAGATGTAAATGCAGATGAACGCGATCATCGCACTGACGGATTTAGGGTTGTCACCATCGGTGACACCGATGATGGCGACAATGAACTGGCAGATGACCATGCCAAGAGCACCCCAGAGGAGTAGGGGACGACGACCGATTCTCTCAATGGCATAGAAGGAGAAGGGGGTAGACAGGACGTTGACAATGGTGGTGATCATGCTCAATAGGAAGGGATCCTGGATTGTGCCCAGCTGCTTGAAGAAAGTGGTTCCGAAGTAGAAGATGAAGTTGACACCGGTCCACCTATAGATGATTAGCTGCCATTCAATAGAAACAGAAGAAGAACAAGGGAAGAGACATACTGTTGCATCATCTGCAGCGAGGTACCCAGGATTGTGCGACGGAGGTTGCTGTTAGGGTGCCACAGACTACCCTGGAAGCAGCTCAGCCAGGTGGTAAAGTAACCACCCTGGGGCATGGCCTGCATCTCATACTGGTTGTTTGCGTCGATCTCATTGAGCTCCAGCTCAACAAACTCCGAATCAGCAGGCTGACCACGGATACGAGCCAGGACCTCGCGAGCCTTCTCTTTCTGACCCTTGCGAATGTAGAAACGAGGGGACTCGGGGAGCAAGAACAGGCCAATGGCCAAAATGACAGCCCAAAGCATCTGAAGAGCGATGGGGATCCGGTATGCTCCTGTGTCCTGGCGGTTCTGAGTGCCATAGTCCACGCAAGAGGCCAGCATCAAACCAATGGTGATGCAAAACTGGTAACCCGAGACGATGGCACCACGGACCTTGCGAGGCGCAATCTCAGACATGTAAAGAACGATGATGGCGGAGACAAAACCAATACCAAATCCTGCAATGAGACGACCCGCGATGAGAAGCCCCAAGCCGTTGGCAGCGGTCTGCAGGACAACACCGATGATGAAAATCAAGCAACCGCAAATGATGGTAGTGCGACGTCCAAACCAATCAGCAAGATCACCAGCGATCAGAGCACCAAAGAATGTACCGGCGGAGAGGATAGAGACGATGAGGGACTTGCGGGAGGAAGCAACAACGAAGTCGTCCTTGGGAGTGGTGAGGGGATCCTGAGCGATGTTAGTGTTGATCTTAGTTTGTGACGGGTAAGTTCCAGGACACTCACAAGACCCTCATACTGCTCGATGAAGTGAGGCATGCCGAGGACACCGCTGATGTAACCAGAGTCATAACCGAAGAAGATACCACCAAAGGCGGCAAAGGCACACATGAGATAGGCCTTGAAGGTAACTGGGGCCTCGACGCGCTCAACGTCGGCAGGCCGAGAAAGGACCGCTCCACCAGGCATGGTTGCGAGTCGAGTGAATCAAAATAAAACAACGAAGGGCGCTATCCAGCCAAGGTACAGTTGGATGAAAGGTATCCAAGAGAGTGGGATGATGTGAGATGAGAAAAGGGAGAGGAGAAAAGGAAGAGCAAGAGGGGACAAGGGAGAGATTTATAGTCTGGGGGGGGAAGTGAGAGGAGGGAGCCGTTTGCTCTTTCCCCAGACCACCCCATCTGAACCGATAAAATTGGAAAGAACTATTTACGGCAGGAAAAAAGAAAACTGTGACCCAACCTAATCCGATTAGGCTCGTTGGCCACTGTCGGCAAGCTGAACTCGGCTGAAATTCGATTCTGTGTAGCCAAGTCGGCCCTGGGTATCTAGTCAGAGCGGAATAAAAGACCACACGATGTGAAAAAAATACGGCAAATGTTAGGAAACCGGGGAAATGCTGCACGGGCTAAGCCGTGAAGTGGGGGATTGTGTGAATTGATTGGTCTAACTACAAGCATTTCTCCGTTCAGTTGCGTTTTTCCATCTTGCGAGGGTCGAAAGTGAAAAAAGGCATCTAGAACAACCAAACAGAGCCTCGGGTCGAGGAACCGGAGGATGTCCACTTCGGGACTGGGGGCCCCGCGGGGAACCAACTCTTGATTGGTTAGCCACGGGCGACTCATGCGCCACGTGCCTCCAGAAAGGTTTCTTTTGTGGGGACCCCGAAGGAGTTGAGTCTGCCCATTTTCTTTTTTGGGTGCTGCAAGTGACTTGGTCTAAGGCTATTGTTACTCTTTCATCTCTAGTAGAAGATGGTCAAAAATATCTACTATGTGGTTCAGTTTTGCTTTTGCCTGCTGACCTCTAAGCTTACATGTATGTAATCCAGTACTTTCTAAAGAACAAGAGACCTCCTAACAGAAACTCCATCCTCGCAAGATCAATGTCACGTTGAGGGTAAGGTGTTTAGAGCACAGACCTAAAGTACGCCACACAATCACACTCTCACCCCTTTACATTGAGGGAGTAAAAAAGAAAAAAAAAAGAAAAAAAAAAAGAAAAAAAAAAGGTCCAAGTTTGACGGAGACAGTCTGGCTACAGGGTACAGGGTTCACCCATACTAGAATAACCGCAGCAAGTGATATTACTAGATTCCTAGATCGACTCGCACATCCCAGTCTCATCACTTGCAGTTCTCAGGGGCGAAAATTCCATCGATCAACGCTGTCAAAAAATGGCTCGGGCATTGCCGAGAGTGGAGGTCATTTTCTGTTTCTCTCCCCCGGAAAGGGCTTTGGCTTTTTCTTACGGGGGAAATCAGCCAGTCACGAACAACTTCAAATGCAAATTTTGCCTAATCAACTTTTGTTCATCTCCGCTTTTTTTTTTGCGACTTGGTTTATCACGTGGAATTGGGGTCGGGGGGAATTGGGGGGGGGGGGGGGGCTTTCTCTCGTGTTTAATTTTTTTCCACCCCCGGTGCCGAATAATCGCCACGTCAATACCGGGCTATTGTCGGAAGGATGCTATCCCTTGTCTATTCTCATACACCAAACTGGTGTTTTTGACCTAGACTCACTCGCTACTACAGCTTTCGAATCCCCGTCCCCTGTCCTTCCTGGTACCAGAATCTGAATACTACGATGTCGTGCACCCTTCTTGTCGGCTTCGAACATCCATGCCAGCTTCCTCTCGGTGCCACCAGTGACCCACAAATAATCGTGGGGACCGAGATCTCTGAAATTGTGGCATTTCCGACCGAGAAACGGCTCGTCTCAAGAGCCGAGGAGTCTATCTCCGACTTGTCATTCCGGTGAACACTTTCCGTTAGCGAAAGATAAATGTGAGGCACTCTGGCAGCTACGTGGTAGACTTTGGGGTTTGCAACGATCTCGGTACTTTCCGAGGTATATGACCCCTCCATTACGAGCATGGAGAAAGGAACGGATCTCGCGGGGTTTCCTGGGGGAATCCTACCCCGGGAGATGTCTCAACTGGATCTGGCCACCGGTGTAGACCTTTTTGTTTCAACTCTCATTGCTCCATAACCAAGGCACAATTGCCTCTTTTCAAGTTCAATAGACTAGGGCATGATTCGTCCACCAAGAACTTCCTTTTACGGTGGTCAAAACCTGACAAAATCAGGACTCGATTGGCTCGTCTCGAGGCACTCAATGAGCATCGACAGGGATCGGATCCAAATTCCAGGGTTTTACTACATCGAGGTAGTGTTCGCTAGCGCACTGTTCGACTTTCAGGGTTCGCTATGTTGTACGCCGGCAACACTAAATCATGAACTACATCATGTGTAACTACACATAAGTACGGACTAGGGGCGAGTTTCGATTTTCTAATGAAGCAACTATCAATATTGTAACTATCAATGTAGGTATAGCTGCATCCGATGCATACATAAGCAATATCAGGCAGAGTTACGTAGTCTCTCGAGACTGGATATCAAGACCAGACAGCCCAGTCTGTCGCCAATCCTCAATCTCTTTGACAAAACTCCGGACCCCTTCTCCCCAGATGCTGAATCGTGCTGCAATTAAGGCTTCCTCCTCGCTCATTGCAAGTCCCTCCCGGTTGAAGTACCCAGGGGTACATTTCAGCACACCTCCGAGGGCCTTCGCTCTCATCAAAACCTTGAGCGTCCATTCTTGTTCCAACTCGGAGCTAGGTTCAACAATAAACCTGGCACTGGTGACTGCAGGGTCTCGCGACTCCAAGATCGACTTATGGGCTTCGGAAATAATGTGGGCGACGTGAGTTGCAAGTTGATCGAGGATATAGCCCTGGTTTGCCCCAGTTCCCGATTGATACGGACCTGGGAAGAACAGATTCGGGAAATCACGCGTCATGACTCCATGGAACGAACTCATTCCCGTCCGCTGTTTCTCCTGTAGGGTTCGATTGCCACGTCCGGTGACAGTCAGATCCCCGCGACCAGCACTACTCCCGAGGGAGTAACCAGTCCCAAAGATGATCCCATCCAGCTCATACTCCTTGTCCTCAAGCCGGATCCCTCGCTCAGTTACTGTGCGAATCCCAGTTCCATTAGTGTCCACCAGTAGAACATTGGGTCGATTGAATGTTGGGAGGAAGGTATCACTGAAACAGGGGCGTTTGCACCATCCCGGATACCACGGCTGCAGAGCTCGAGCGGTGTTGGGATCGGTCACTGTCAGTTCCACACGACGACGGACCGCCTCCTGGCGGGGGAAGTCCAATTGATGCATCCGCGCCATATGGTCTGGTTCAAGACCGGTAGGTCCTCCGACCAAGATGCACAAGGACTGCATCTTGGTCCAGCCGTCGTCAACCAAGTCTACCTCTGGCAGGGGGTGTTCGTTCGACAGAAACGCCTCGAGATTCTCCATGCGCTTTTGTTGCCATCCAGGGCCTTCAGTTCGGATCATCTCCGCCCACCAGGCGAGATCCGTCGAGGAATTGTCTCGTGCAGTCACAGCAGCTGGTGTTCGCTGGAATACAATCACCTTCTTTGCCCACAGGGCAAGGTGTGGGACGGCTTGGATAGCAGACGCACCGGTTCCGACAAAGGCTATGGTCTTGTCTTGTAGTTTGTGCATCGTGGGGTCAGTCGGGCTTCCGCCGGTATAATCATAGTCCCAACGGGAGGTGTGGAACACCTTCCCCTTGTATGTCTCGCGGCCCTCCAACTTTGGTACTTTCGCGGAATTAAGCAACCCAGTTGCCATAATGACAAAGTCCGATGTCAGTGCAGTAGCTGATTGTCCACTTGGTGTGATATCGACTGTCCACTGGCCATCATCGTCCTTCCAAGTCAAGTTATTGACCTTCGTGTTGAACAACGCTCGGTCACTCACGTTCCATTGATTCGCAATACGATTCGCATAGTCTTTCAGTTCCGGTCCCGACACGTACTTTTGCGAGGGAACATACTTCGTCTCTTCCAACAAGGGCATATAGGTGTAACTTTCGACATCACAAGCTAGGCCAGGGTACCGATTCCACCACCATGCCCCACCAAATCCTCCAGCCGTGTCCACGATGAGGATGTCGGTTTCGCGAACAAATCCCGACTTAATCAGCCGCACGGCAAACAGCAATCCTCCAAATCCAGCACCGACTATGATGACTCGGAAATGTTTCTGCTGAAGTAGATTGTTATCGTTCGCGACATGTTCGTGTGGATAGGAATCGACGTTGTCGGTCGATTTGACATATTGCGCGGGGCCCTCGGCTCGCAGACGTTTCTTGCGTTCTTGTTCATACCGAGCCTGCGCCTCGTGGAGGTCACTGTTGCTCATCTGGTCGACTTGGGGTCCTGGGGTGCTAGTGATTTTTGCTTCGGGAACCGATTCCATTGTAGTCTCGGGGAATTTGTAGTGGCTTAGACTAGTAACAGAAGGGAATCTGGATGCTATGAGCAGTGAGATTGTGGTTTAGGAGATATATAAGTTGAATATCTGTAGCGTGCTGAAGATCAATCTGTTGAGTAGCTGAACCCGTTTGTTGTTTCACAGGGAAGTTGCAGCCTGATGAGCACCAACTCCCCAATCACACATCGCGAAGACAGGGGGCCTTACTGCTGGAGTAAATGATTGATGTACCGTCTGTTTCCGCTATTTTACATGGATGAGTCTTATTTCCCCTTTTCCAAGGATTCCTCGTCAGGTTTGATAGTTGCCTCGTGGATGAGGGCTCCATTTTGCCCAATATTTGTACGTCGCCCCTGGAACTCGATGGGACAGTCTCATAAATTGAGAAAGAATGACGACAAGCTTAAAGAATGACAGAAGAATCAATCAAATAACTTCGCTATACCTAAATGTGCTATGAAAGAAACCGCCTCCGGAGTGCAAACAAACAAACAAACACTAATTAACTTGGCATTTTCCCCGTCCACACGGGGCAAATTTAAACGAGGCTATACAACAACCTCAACTCCCACAGAGAAGATCGTCCATGCCAAAGGCTACTTGATTCCCATTCGACCAGTTGGACCTCCATGTCAGCACTAATTCTCCTAAGGCTGTTGCACGACACAGGGCTTGACTTCAGGTACCTCATGCCATGGAGCTGAATTATAAGTACGGCTGATTCCTGAGAAAATAACATGTGGAAAAAAAAAGGGACCGAACAGTTCGAAGTCAACCTTGGAAGAACTGCCAGTATATGAGGAGGTAGATACTAATTACTCGACCTGTGTCAACAACAATTGCGCTAGTGGAAGTAAGGCCTGTTACGACTCATGCGGTGGAAACACGAGCTGTATGGAACAGCAATGTCCAGCATTGGGAACTGACTGCATTACTGCGTGTCAATGTGAAAGATCTGCTCTCCAAATTGACTGCGCCGGCCAAAGTTGTTGGAATAAGGTAAAAACGTCATGTAGCTACCACATAGCTTCTATCTAACATATCCTTCCTAGGTCTACTCTTGCGAATACCAGAACACCGTCCTAGACTTCCTCAATATCTGTCCCAATCCCAATCGAGATGGTTTGCCTTATTGGCCCGTGCCGGATGATGCTCCTGATTCATGCTCCTGCAATCTTGGGCAAGTCGACCTGAAAGAATACCTAATTTCCAACCAAATCAACGAATGCTCAAATAACGCGACCAATCTCGACCAGGTTCCCAGCAGTGACGCGGCAGTGGAATATGAAATGGCTTGTCTCTGCTGTGGATATAGTGCTATTATCTCTGCGTATGCTTCTATTCTACTAGAACCCGAAGATATGCCTTGCGGTAACTAACGGAATCCTCAGAATTTGGGATACCTGCCCGAGCACTAAGCCCTCCCTGCTGAGCGCGGACGAATGGTTCGCTGGTGCCCTCACTCCAGGCCATTGGGATGAATGTGCACCCTATCTCGAAGCTTACGATTGTGCAGGAGACTTGGGCTACGGCCGCGCCGATGCTGGTGGAGTCAGTCAATTCCATCTGCCCAACAGCCTGCCAACTAATGGCACCAAGCCGCTTTTCAATGTGGAAGGAATTGTCTCCAAGCCAGTCAGTGGAAATACCTTCACATGGACCATGGGGCAAACTACAAACTATGTGCTACATTCCGTCACTGCCTCTTCAGCAAATGCCCATGTTACTGGGACAATGAATAGTGGTGGTAGTGATACTATAGATGCTACTACGATTACTGCAACGAGTACTGTGACCGGTACGGCAGCAAGTGAGACAAAGCCTGGCTTGGGTTCTTCTTTGAATGTTCCCATCTGGGCCATCGTTGGAGTTGCTGGGGCCGTGGTGCTATCCACTCTGTGAATCAAAGATGGATTGCACGCATTATTCACATTCAACACCTGACATCTAGAGTTTATTAGATCAATCTACGGCATCTGAAAGATCATTGACCAAGTTCGTCAATTCATTATCCACATTCATACCCTTGTAAAGGATCGGAGTCTAAGCTCCCTGGGCTCTCCTAGCTCTTGCCTTCCAAAACTGGCTCAGCCCTTGCTGCAGTTCGATCGTTGCCTCACTCAATCGCAATATCTGCGCAGGACAGGTAAATCTGACCCGTCTGGAAAGAGTTCCACTTCCAGGAGATCAAGGTATGGTTTGAGACATAATCGGGAATCTTGATCTTCTTCGACACGGTGTAACCACCGGAGATTGTGGTGTCGCAGGACCCAAGCTCTGAACCGTCAACACCTTGGCATTTGGTGTCATCGAAGCCATTGCACGTGAACCAATCATTGCGCTTACAAGCTGCGCCATCATCACAGTCGGCGCTATAGCCGCAGGTTTGCCCATCAACATCAGTGCACTCAAGCAATCCTTCTTCAAAGCAGTCCTCGGCTGCCTGCTTCTCCGCATCCGTGGGGAGATAGTCGGGATTCAGGAATTTGTCGACGATGTCCTGGTTTTGGCAGATACGGTAGCTGAACATGCCGCCGTGGTCACCATTGTGGTCAAGGCACCACACCACATCGACCACTTCGCCAGCCTTGTAGGTGGTGACCACATCGGAGCCCCAGCTCTTGCCTGGCTGGTTGTAGTCAACGCTCACCCGAGCATTGTATCCACAGGGTCCGCTGCGGCCGATGGGTGCTACATCAAGATCTGGCCAGGAGGACACGGGTTCGAGAATAGTGCACTCGGGGCAGGTGTCGGTGCCAGCCTATTTTGGGTCAGTCGAAGTTATTTACGGGATTTTGAGGATATTCCATGTTCTGACCTTGAATCCGAGCTTTGTTCGGCTGTCCGGTTTCCAAAGGTAGCCATGTCCAGCAACAATGGTGGACAATGAGCTAACTAGCAAGACTGCGGTAGCTTTCATCGTGTATGAGGTCGTTCGTAGGAGATTTGTTGATTAAATTCAAATACAGAGCAGATGGAGTGCTGGGAATGGCTTCTTTTATATCCTCATATCTTGCTACATGTAGTTTGACCTTCTAACTCCCATACTGGAGAGGAGATACAGGACCTAATACTTCCTTTTCCAACAGGGTACGGACTCGAAGGCCAATCACTGACTCTATTCTCCCTAGTTGGATGAGACATTCTGTGAAGAATTCATTCCACCATGGCCATTGTAGAAGTGATCAACGTCCACCCTACCAGGTGTACAACGGGCGATCGACCCTGCAGAAGGAATTATCCGAGGTTCTGCCCTATTCAGTGTGGATACTGTTTTATATTGCCAGCCAAATGGAAGAATATCTCCGCAACATCTCTAACGGCATGTTCAGCTTGGCAGTCCCTTGGCTGGTGCAATGCCCGATATATTTCCGCAGCCCCATTTTCATGTATCCCGAACATCCATCAAGCCACAAAACAAGAGATGCAGACAGATGCAGATGCAAATCTTCAAGATGCCGACCCCGTAGAGTCAACTTCAACATGTGATCCCCCTCATCGATCAGCGCGGGGAAATTGGTTTCTCCGATCTTCAACATTCTGTAATCGCCCCTCCCTTGAGCATCCTCTTCATCTAAAACATCCTCTGCTCATCAAAAAATTGGATGTTCCAATTCACTATGAGTGAATTATCCTCAGTCCTCCTCGCCGTGGCGATGGTAGCGGCGGGAGTTCTCTGCGCAATTTGCGCCACATCACCCACCCCTGAGCCAGCACAGAAATCTCGCCAGCGAGATCGCCTCGGCTTTATAGTGGGGACTTTCCCGACTATTGGCCGTCGAATCATTCTCATTGTTGTCATGTATCATGCGCTGTTGGTGGTCATTCCGCATTATGCCCCTGGTCGCATCTTGCAGGTGTGCCCCCAGCCTCGAAATCCCAAATCAGAACTATTCACATGGAATGCCTGGTCTGTCGCGGCCATCCTCCTTGTCTATGTCGGTGCATACGTGCGCCTCTCGGCTTACGGTGGACTCGGCAAATTCTTTACGTTTCACCTGACTGTTCCGGATCATCTGGTGACAACGGGGGTTTATCGCTGGGTACAACATCCCAGCTATACAGGAGTGGCGCTGGTGGCCATCGGGGTCACAGCTTTGTTCACTCGCTGGGATGGCACACCCGCTTGCTGGATCCCTGAGTCGGTACTTGCTCAGTGGCAGGGGTGGGGATTGAGCATCATTGTGGGAACAATAGGACTCGGGTTCTGGGCATTAGGAATAAGAGTGCGGGACGAAGAGGACATGCTGAAGCAGAAGTTTGGGCAGCAATGGGAGGAGTGGCACCGTTCAACTAAGAGATTCATTCCAGGTCTGCTTTGAACGACCTGACTCTACATATGACTAATGTACATATCTCATTCGGACCGTCCTAGACTTTGGAAGGTCGCTACAACAGCAATGACCTCCTCTAGCATAGGTGCCAACTTTACAATGCAAGACCCTAGCCCCGTTTAGTAACTTGTTTCTCATACAAACTGGGCTCAACCTCCTCTCTCGTGGGCGTAGTATGCAGCGCATCGAGGGTGATGTCAACACGTGGACCAGTGAAATTCTTCCTTCCATCCACAATCCACTGGAACACGGAGATCAGGATGATGATGGCAAAAGCCGCAATACAGTAGTCTAAGTTGCTCAGTTAGTGAACTGGCTGTCATGGACATTCAAACAGGTAGGTAGACTCACTCATACTGCTTCCGGTGACCGTACTTGAGGGAGGGAAGACAAATAAGACGGTTGTCAAAAGGATATATGACAAAGCAATCTAGCATGATCAGCAGGTATTCTAGCGTAGTCAAGCTCCCATGATCGCAACATACCAGATCGACAGTCCATCCCAGTGCCCGCGGCAATTGCCATTTCCTCTCGGGGAGCGACCTGCGTCCCTGGAGGCAATTGATGGCAATGGGTATTCCATAGGACAAATCAAGAGCGACAACCGAGGCCGATATGATTGCGTTGAAAGCACTAAATTTGAATCAGTCACCTCTTGTGCGCAGCCCATGGGTGGCGGTCAGTACCTTGAAGATCCCAGGAAGATGCATCCAAATGCGATTACCACGACGACACTCAGAATTAATGCGTTGAGGGGCAATTTAAGCGTTGGGTGGACTTTAGCGAAGAATTTGGAGGCAGGAAGACCCCCATCTCTGTGAATGATGAGTGCACGCTCCGAGTGGTATGAAGCTGATCACATACCTTGCAAAAGCGAAGATCATCCGGCTACTGGTCGTCATGACACTAACTATAGCAAATACCAAGCAGACCAGAGGCAACCTAGATTGGCGTCAACGGAGAGGCGAGATGAAAAGAGAGCTGCCCACGTACATCAAGAGGCAGATGGCTCCGACGTTGCTTTTGGTGGCATCGATCAAAATCTGGAGGAGAGGGCCAGCTGCGGAGCTTGCGACTTTTTCCATGTTGCCAGCGACGAAAAGCAGGACGATCAAGAAGATAGAGCCAGTGAATACACCAATGCCGACGCAGGTCACCATGATTCTCGGCCCCTCAATGTCAGCATTTGGTACCTCTGAGAGCGCAATGTGTCAGTTTCTGTGTATTCGCCATTCCTGTTCATAGCTTACCTTCAATCATGTGTGCCACTGCATCCTAGATGAATTTAGCCAGACTGATTATGGTGTCGCAGTGGCCTTCATTGACTTACAAACGCTGTGACTCCAAGCCCTCCTTGAAGCAACTATAATATCTGTCAGCCACGCCGCAAAATCGTAGCAATAATAGACAACATACACCTAGAAGCCATGCAACTCCATCAGGCCCTAGAAAGAGTTAGCAAGATAATCTCAACGGGGTTGGGATGGCCATACAGCCTGTCGTATTGACAAAATCACAAAACACAAAGCTAGGTATGTTAGTTGTCGTCATTTCAACCCAAGCTTGGGACTTCATACTAAGCTGAGTTATAGTTGGGAGCGGCGCATGCGAGAACCGTGATGGATACAATAACAAATCCTCCAATCGACCACATGACTGACTATTGTTAGAGATAGAAACAAGAAGGGCGAGTTTAACTCACAAGCACCACGATAGATCATCGGCAGCGCGGAGTTCATGAAAGCGTTGATGATGAAGGAACCGATGGTCAACCCGATGTAGATCAGGAATTGATGCCAGGGTTTGGGCACATAGTTCTGTCATACACCATTAGTTTGGGATAAGATCTTGCATCAAGCTTCGTCACCTCGTGAAGAACGGAAATAATTCCAACAATAAGCTGGCTGGAAAGAAGCGAGTTTGTGGCAACGAGAGCAATCTGTCCGAGTATTAGATCCTGGCACCACATCGGATGATTGTCTCGCCTACCCAGCCTGCCACATTAACCCACCCAGTTACCCATGAGAGAATTGGTACTGTGCTTGGCCACGCGACTTTAATCCGTTAGCATCGATAACGACGAAACATTCGCGAAGAACATACTAGCTACCGTCCAAATCAGCGTCAGTTTAGAAGTAACGTCTCCTGCAGGAATGCAATGACTCACCTGCGACCCAATGATATTGTCCACCGGCTCTGTCAGAAGATTAGTCTGGTGTAGGAACCAATCTCAGAAATATTGAAGCATACGTTGGATACGCCGAGAGGAACTCAGCCAAGGAACATGCGATGCAAAGGTTACAGAATCCTGCAGTCACCAACCCTAAAGCGCATGTTAGTTCAGTGTCGATACACAGAATTTCCGAATCAACTTACCCCATACCACGCTTGTGCTTCCACCGGATGTGAGACTGATTGACAAACTGGCCGAAAGTGCAGTCCACGACTAATCCCATTAGTTCCATGATATGCAGTTGCCATCCACGCCGCACCTACATTGAGAACTGCAAAGGCCAAACCAAGCATTGACCTAGGATCAGCCGTCAGCATCAAGCTTTGCATGCACTAGTCCATTCCCTTTACCATGTCGAATGACTGCGTTGAAGTTCAGGCCGATGGCCCATAGCCGCCAGCTTAGCGTCATCGCCTTCGAGTGGACCTTCTTTCATTGTGAAGTGGGTCCCTAGTTCAAAAGTGCGGAGAATTTCTGCGAAGGATGTCAAACCTGGGGAGAGAAGCAACCTAAGTACCCCGATGTGCTCTTATTATTGAACAGGAAAGCATTCGGGGATCGATTGATTCCGGATAAGCTCCGACAGGGGGATTGAGAGCATGCGGGGAAGCTGCGAGGTTGCATATCAGCCCAGTACAACATACACTCATTGCAGTGAGGCTATCGTATCAACGTCAAGCTAGAAAGGCTTATCAATGTCGGTTCGAAGCACTAAAGTGTTAGTCTGTTGATATCGGCTTGTTTGGTCGATGGTCGCATGGACTTGCCCGACATCGTATAGTCTCGTTATGTCGACACGAATCAGAGAACACCTTAAGGGGGCAATCTACAACGTTCTAAATAAATCTACCTCCTTGGCGAAGAAATGTGTACGATGTATATCGTGGAATGCCATTTCTATCCATTTTAGTCAATGCCGTCAATCAGTTACTTCGCTATCTCTTGCATCCACCCGGATCACTGTGGGTTAATCCACGCTAACAGCCTCGTTTATCCGTGATAACAGACTTGCCTATTATGTTGGCAGTTTGACATACTACTAGCCAGAGAGATGAATATACATCCCTCCCCCCTGTGATAGCCTCCAGTGACTACCTCTGAAGCCCTATCTTGATAAACAACCCAAGAATCATCTACGATATTAGGGTGATTGCTCTGAAGTTGTAACTTATATATGCATTCATGTTGATAGAGTCCGAATCCCCCAGAAAACGCTCATGCATACCCGACGCCAGATGTGAACGGCCTGCCGATTCACGAAAAACCAAGCTCATGAATCCTCATACTCCGATACACGCAAATCGAGCAGGGGAAAATAATGAAAAGACCCCCATTAACTCCAAGACAACCGGCATCTCAACAAGTGTGGGTCCGGTGTCATTCATCGAACGTTGTAAGTGTCGAGGGCTTGCTGAACATCATGAAGACTGTTCTTGTCGCCATATGCATCCATCAATTGCAGGTTTCGGGCCAGACGTTGCTCTTCCTCCAACATGGACGTTTGCCGCCGCAACTTGGCCTCGATGTAATAATTGTATGCTCCGAAACCTACACGTGAGAAAGTCAGTGACATCCATACAAAGAATATTGTCAGCGGATACTAAGCGCATACCAAGACCAATTGTTGCCATCAAGGGAATCAGTCTGTAGAACGAGTTAGTTCCTTGTGGTCCTGAAAAAAAGGGGTCGATCTAACTGACACGCGCGCGTTCCGAGGCTTAAGACTCGGCCCGGTTGGGTTATTTCCATATGACTTGTTCGTACCCGGAATAGCAAATTGAGACATTGTGATTTTGAGATTGTAGTTGTTCCTGAGGAGTATAGATGTCTCTCTCTGGATATTCAGAAGGTTTAAGAAAGTCAAAAGGGAAAGGGGCATCGGGTTAGCGGAAGAAGCGGAAGAAGCGGAAATGCGGGGAATCCATGACGTGGGCCGAGGATCTGATGTTGTATTTGTGGAGGCCATCAGGCCACTTGATAATACAATTGCATGTCTACACATGTGTATGTACGTATTGTTTCTACAAGGTAGATTTACAACATAGTTGTACCATATAACTCGTCTAATATGTTCCTCTTCAATTAGCTCACTCAAATCATCGTCTTGTTCCCCGGGGGCCGGGTGTATCCACTTATCCACTCGGAAAACATCCCGGACATCGGATCAGTGTTCACATTTCCGTCTTTGCTCACCACACAGGTCCTTCATTGTTCTATCTAAAGACTCATATGGATCTGAGACCAACTTAATGGCCATTGTTCAGAGGCGCAGGGGTGGCCGGACCCTCCGGGGTCACATAAGCCTGGCGTGAAGGGCTCGTTAGCGCTGATGTGGGGAATTCATCCTACGTCACACTTACCTTGGTCATACCACCATCGACGACAAAGTCTGTTCCATTCACGAAGCTGCTCTCATCGCTCGCGAGGAAAACCACAGCGTGAGCCTGCTCAATAGCCTCACCAAACCGGCCGGTGGGGAAATGCACCTCCCGACGGTGTCGCTTGGCCTTGTCATCACCGAGCCAGTCCTGCAAAAGCGGAGTGCTATATTGATGTCAGCCGATGCGAAAAGCAAAGCAAGTGAAATAACCTACTTCAGCGGAGCGGGGCAAAGAGCATTGAAGCGGTAGCCCTCACGAGCGTGAACAATGGCCAACTCCCGAGTCATGGCCAGGACCGCACCCTTGCTTGCTGTGTACGCTAGCTGAGGAGTGGCAGCCCCTACCAACGCGACTACACTCGCGGTATTGATGATGCTGCCACGAGCCTTCTTGTGACGACGCAGACTGAGAACGGCGTGCTTGCTGCCGAACCAGACACCCTTAACGTTGATGTTGTGTGTGAGATCCCAGATTTTCTCGGGGGTGTCAATGGCATCAGCATCGTCGGCATGCATAATTCCCGCATTGTTGAAGATCACATCCATGCCTCCCCAGCTATCCTGTGACTCAACCATTGCCTGCACATCCGACTCCTTGGACACATCACATCGGATGGATTCGACTCGAGGGGCGGTGGGCACTACTTCCTTCACCTTGGCCAATGCCTTTGCAAGAGCCGGCTCGGAGACATCGGCCATCAAGACGTTGGCCCCCTCACGGGCGAATAGGATACTGGTTTCAAGACCAATACCACTGACCCAAGTCCGGAATCAGTCAGGATCTTGGCGAGATTGTTAATCAGGAAGACGAGAAGAAACATACCCGGCGGCACCAGTGATGATGGCATTCTTGCCTTGGAGACGTCCTCGAGGGGTAGTGGCAGCCATTATGAGATATCGTGTAGCTCCTGTGGTTGAGCAGGGGTCCAGATTAGCAACAACTCAACCACAAGAATCACAACAGCACTAGATATCCTTATAGAGTGCCTAGGTCACTCACAGAGAGAATAAGAGAATCAATATGACAGTTGTCAACACAACCGAGATTGTGTTTGCTCCAAAGGTATACGCGGGGCAGCGTTCACGGGTGGACTCCGTTAGGTAAGCGGTGACGATGCTGACCCGAAGCGGTAAGGCGTCGCTGATAAGGCCTTGATAAGCTTCCAAGCTTGCGCAAGTGCGCTGGCCACTTGCTCGGAGGGTCACTTCACCTGATTGACCTGATCGACCTCCTTTATTGAACGAAACTTTGCCTTATCTTTGGATACTCTCTACACTGCTCTCTTCTACCCCTGTTCTCTTCAGTACCCTGAATTTCCGTACTCTGAACCTTCTCCTCCCCCTTGATCCCGATCTGTCATGTCGGACCCCACATACCCCGAGGTCACAGCCGAGAATGTCGCCGAGGTCCTCAGGGATGACACGAAGGTGAAAGTGGCAGGCGTGGATATAGATGGCATCCTGCGTGGTAAACTCATGAAAAAGGATAAGTTTTTGTCCGTCGTCACTGAGGGGTTTGGGTTCTGCTCTGTTATCTTCGGCTGGGATCAACATGATGCGACGTATTACAAGGAGCTGGCCATCAGCAACAAAGAGAACGGATATCGCGACCTTGTCGCTGTTCCAGACCTCCGCAGCTTCCGTCGCATTCCATGGGAGAACAATGTGCCCTTCTTCCTCGTCAGTTTCCTTGATCCAGACACGAGGGAGCCGGTGTGCGCCTGTCCACGAGGATTGATGAAGACCGCAGCTGCCAAAGCCGAGGCGGCAGGATATCGGGCCATGGCAGGAGGTTTGTTCAATCCCAGGGCCCAGCTTATGTGTGATGCGATGGCTGACCGATTTGTTCTAACCAGCTGAATATGAGTTCTACCAATTTCGCACGCCGGGTGATCATGCCAGTCCTGAGCGGGCAGCATCTGCCACAGCCGCCTTTCTCAAGTCAAATCCAGCGGACGCATTGCCTTCGATAACTGAAGGCATGTTTGGTTATTCCATCACGAGGCCCCTCCACAATCAAGATTACTATTATGGCATCTTCGACGCCTGCGAGAAGTTCCGATGCGACATCGAGGGGTGGCATACCGAGAGTGGACCCGGAGTCTTTGAAGCTGTGAGTGGCATGAGAGAGTACCATGGTTCGCTTTTGGAACTGACATCGTCATAGGCATTACAATTCGGCGAAGCAAAGGATATGGCCGATAAGGCGGGGTTGTTCAAGTATGGCGGTTCCCTGGCCAGCTCTCCTCACAGGCCATTACTAACCGGGTTGCTTGTATAGATACGTCGTCAAAGCATACGGAATCAAGCATGGCATCACCCCATGCTTTATGGCCAAACCCCGACAAGGCCTGCCGGGAAACAGTGGACACATGCACATCTCACTCGTCACCGCAGACGGAAAGAACGCCTTCATTCGCGATACACCCGATCCATCCCCGCTCTACCCCGACATCGCTCATCTGTCCGACCTGGGTCGACACTTCCTGGCCGGTCTTCTCGTAGGTCTCCCGGACATCATGCCGATCTTGGCCCCGACCATCAATTCCTACAAACGACTGGTGGAAAATTTCTGGGCGCCGGTCACGGTCTCGTGGGGTCTGGAGCACCGAGCTGCCTCTATCCGCTTGATCACTCCCCCCACAGCGAGCGCGAAAGCGACTCGATTCGAGGTACGCGTGCCGGGTGCGGATACCAATGCGCATCTCGTCCTGGCGGCGATCCTGGCATTGGGATGGCGCGGAGTGGAACAGAAGCTTGAGATCCCCGTGCCGCCTCTTGCCCGTGGTGAGGACATGGGTGGTGCCAGCGACCAGGGTGTGCGGCTGGCCAAGTCCCTGAAGGAGGCCATTGTTACGTTTGCGCGACCGGAGAGTGTCGCACGGGAGGTGTTTGGCGATTCATTCGTCGAGCACTTTGCTGGGACTCGGGAACACGAGGTGCGCTTGTGGGAAGAGGCGGTCACTGATTGGTATGTGGTGATATCTACTGCGATATTGATTTGGATGCTGACTTGACTGTTTTTCCAGGGAATTGAAGCGGTACATTGAGACCGTGTAATGTCGCCTTAAGGTTCATCGCTTTCACATGAATTGTTCCGCTTTACAGAGAGGTTGGGATCTGGAGATTGTCCAAAAGATTGTACATAGTCGCATTGGCCTAGAGATAAGGTATAAGAGCGCATGAGGGCAAAGTAGTATAGTGCAGCGAACTGTCCAAATATAGAACGTTGTACATATGAAGCTGGTCAAATCTGGCGGCCCCAGCGTCACATGCGGTCACATGCCGATGAGCATAGGATGACGCATCAACTCTCCGGGACATTTCGGATTCGGAATATGACTCTGGTGAACCCTGCGAGATATGGGAGATTCTGAGACTGAGCCGCGGCTGATTGGAGTTTCGGGGCATGCGGAGAGTATTCTTCAGCCACTTTTCTCGGGTGTAGCAGGGAGAAGGCAAGCATGAGAGATTGTTCGAGGTTCTGCTTGTGGAGTACTAGAAGTAGATTAATTGATCGCAAGAAGGTTAATTTAGAAAGAAATCAAGCAATATCAACAACAAGATCATTCAGGGCAAGCATTGAAACTGAATTGAGACCGATGAGACTCGGCACACGGCGTCTCCCGGTCTTATTCGGGGAAAAAGTGACTTGATGCCGAACATCCAATTTCGACCTTATCCATGGGGTAACTAGCCCAAATAAGCAGAAAAAGTTGGGGAAACGGGAAAAGTCGGCCGAGAGGAAGCTACAGCTGAGTTTCCCGCGGGAAAACCCCCCCCGGAAGCGGTGAAAGTCAACGGTCAAATGGGCAGAGGCAAGTTCGGCTTATCATTGGAAGGCCCAAAAGAGACAACCGCGGCACTTCGGTGGCTCTGACGTATTTCACCCTCCCTCGGGCAGAAGGGATTCTGCTCCATTCTATATAGTCAACTGATCCTCTCAGTATTACTCTTCTTCTTTCTTTCTTTCTCTTAATTGGAATTTCATTTTTTTAAAATTGTACTTGAATGGAATAACCCTAGTACATACTCACATCTATATATCTCATCTACATACGTCATGTCTCACGTCGAAACACAGCTCAAGGATGTCGCCATCCTGGGCGCCATCAGCAACGATGCTCGCAAGATCCTGACCAAGGAGGCATGTGCCTTCCTGGCTCTGCTGCACCGTACCTTTAACCCTACCCGCAAAGCTCTCCTCCAACGCCGCATTGATCGTCAGGCCGAGATCGACAAGGGCAACCTTCTCGACTTCCTTCCTCAGACCAAGCACATTCGTGAGAACGATGCCTGGAAGGGTGCTCCCCCCGCTCCTGGTCTCGTTGACCGCCGTGTCGAGATCACTGGTCCCACCGACCGCAAGATGGTCGTGAACGCCCTGAACTCCGATGTCTGGACCTACATGGCCGATTTCGAGGATTCAAGTGCCCCGACTTGGGATAACATGGTCAATGGCCAGGTTAACCTGTACGATGCTATCCGTCGCCAGGTCGACTTCCAGCAGGGTGGCAAGGAATACAAGCTTCGCACCGACCGCGCCCTGCCCACTCTGATCGCCCGTGCTCGTGGCTGGCACTTGGATGAGAAGCACTTCACTGTCAACGGTGAGCCCATCTCCGGTGGTCTGTTCGATTTCGGTCTGTACTTCTTCCACAATGCCAAGGAGCTCGTCGCCCGCGGTGCCGGTCCTTACTTCTACCTGCCCAAGATGGAGTCCCACCTTGAGGCCCGTCTCTGGAATGACGTCTTCAACCTCTCCCAGGACTACATTGGTCTGCCCCGTGGTACTATCCGTGGTACTGTCCTGATTGAGACCATCACTGCTGCCTTTGAGATGGACGAGATCATCTACGAGCTCCGCGATCACAGCTCCGGTCTCAACTGTGGCCGCTGGGATTACATCTTCTCTTTCATCAAGAAGTTCCGTCAGCACCCCAACTTTGTCCTCCCCGATCGTTCTGACGTCACTATGACCGTTCCCTTCATGGACGCCTATGTGAAGCTCCTCATCAAGACTTGCCACCGTCGTGGTGTGCACGCTATGGGTGGTATGGCCGCCCAGATCCCCATCAAGAACGACCCTGCCGCCAATGACAAGGCCATGGAGAGTGTCCGTGCCGACAAGCTTCGCGAGGTGCGCGCTGGTCACGACGGTACCTGGGTTGCCCACCCCGCCCTGGCCGCCATTGCCTCCGACGTCTTCAATGAGCACATGCCTACCCCCAACCAGCTGTTTGTCCGCCGCGAGGAAGTCAACATCACCGCCAACGACCTCCTCAACACCAATGTCCCCGGCAAGATCACCGAGGAGGGTATCCGCAAGAACCTGAACATCGGTCTCAGCTACATGGAGGGCTGGCTTCGTGGTGTCGGCTGTGTGCCCATTAACTTCCTTATGGAGGATGCTGCCACCGCCGAAGTGTCCCGCAGTCAGCTCTGGCAGTGGACTCGTCACAACGTGACCACCGCAGAGGGCAAGCGCATGGACAAGGCCTTTGCCTTGCGTCTGCTCCAGGAGCAGGCTGACAGCCTGGCTTCCAAGGGTGGCAAGGGCAACAAGTTCCAGCTCGCTGCTCGCTACTTCGCCGGCCAGGTTACCGGTGAGGACTACGCCGATTTCTTGACCAGCCTGCTGTACAATGAGATCTCCTCTGCCGGCAGCGCTGCCAAGCTTTGAGTGGGACGTGATTTTATGATGATGAATACCCTTTTTTTTCTTTTTTCGCCTCTCTGCCTTTTGAAAATGGCCCGAACTACCATCTGGAGTTAGCATAGTTGTATAACAATTAGTCAAATTCAATTTTCATTCTACATGAATTTTACCTGTAAAGCATGTACTTACTACTTTCAAGGTTCTTGACTAGAATGTAGTGAACGGTCTTTCCTCAGTGCAGATCTAGCAGATCATAGTTCTTCATATAGTTCTTCCGCACCAACCTTATCTGCAGGTCGCTCCAAAGATCAACATCATAGTAGCTGTATGATATATGTTATGTACATAACATTTGATCATATTATGCAGGATGGCGTAGGTAGGAAAAATATATAATGTAATGTATGTTTTGATGTTGACGTCAGAATATATCAGGCAGGAGGCATGATCAACAGCGATCGAAATATCCTGCTCCCGACCTTCTCAGGACTATGTACGTCCAACGGTGTTCAAACAATTTCAAATGTACTCCCAAGCAGCAGGGGCAGTGGAGTTGACAGCAACAGCCAGAGCATCGAAGCCCAGGCAATCATCAACATTCCCAGAGGGGACCGTAGCATTCTGCAGAGCAGCATACACCTGCCACTTGGGGGCGGCAGCAGCGCTCCGACGGGACCGGCGGTATCCAGCAGTGCCATTGGTGATAGGACAGGCCATGAAGCCAGCGGCGCCCTGGCCGCTATAGCCCCAGTGACCGAAAGAGGTGCCGGGAGTGTATGCGAAGGGGCCATCAGAAGAGCCGGCGGGCTCGTAAGCGGAATGGGGAGAGGTGAAGCGCAGAGCACCCTTGGGATCGACGTAGATGGCTTGGCCACCGGGGACCTCGACGTCCTGGATATGGGTTAACAAACATGAGTAGATGCCATGTAGTTTCTTCTGAGCGTCTCTCTTACCAGGAAATGACCTCCAGCAATCACAGTCTGGTTGTTCTCGGGAATGCCAGGAACGGGAGAATAAGTGTGGGCATTACCACCGAGCCAAAAGTAGCTGCCTGCGGCATTCAATGGCAGCAAGTGAATGGGTGAAGCAGAGCGAGCGGAGATGACGCTGAAGGGAGCTTCGGAGTCCTCGCCATGGGAGCCGGTGAGGGCAGCCACGAGAGGGGCAATAGCTAAAAGGGCAGAGAACTTCATTTCGAACGAAAGTGAAAGTAGGTGATATTGGGAGGAAGAAATCTAATCTATGGGGAGAAAAGATTCGAGGGATACATGTAGGACCGATTATATATAAAACGGATAGAGGGTGCTTGAATACATAGCTCCATAAGCGGACCCAGTTACATATAAATTGTGTGATCGCCATGGCTGAACACCGGTGGAGCCGATGAGAAGGTAGATAAAACCCTTTGAAACGGAGGAAATTGCCTGCTTCAAGTGTGGACAGTCGAATTGTGCAAGATATATGGAATATAAGATGGAGCCCTAGAACCCAACAAGGGAGGAAAGCCGAACAAGACAGCATCTGGGCAGATCAGAAGAATGACAGCATTCAACTAGGCAGAATCTCCACTCTAGATCGGACAAAACATAGCCTGCACAGCACATTACTTCTTGTTCACTTGTTTTTGATTCTATTCTCTTTCATTGCGTCAATTCCTGGTCGAGTCGATTGACGTTGATGTCACTCTAATTGATGCCAAACTAACACTGTAGGACCCCGATGATCCTTGAAGGAAGCCTTGGAACAGTTACAACGAGAACGAAGAGAAGAATAATGGGAGGGAAAACAATGAGCTTTCAGGGACGTCAACTAAGGTCCACAAGATCCACATTGTCTCACATCGAGCTTGACATCATTGTATGTGTGTCGATTCGGGATTATTCGCCCACAGCTATGATCTACAGTAGTTGAATGGCCTAGAATTGGTGAGAATTCAATGCATAGTATACTTCTCAGGGTCAATTTGTCATTGTTGGGTTCTATCTGGATTTGCATTGCGAAACTACCAAGACCTACGATTCTATAACTCGGTCTGTTCGATGACTAGCCACAATGTATACAACGTATTTCCAGGAAGATAGTCAACAAGACCAATAAACTCAGGCTTTCCTTACGAGATTGGCTAAAGAGAAGGGTTCTTTTGATCTACAGGACTTAGCTTCCAAGCTAATGGCCGCATTGTAATGGCCCTGAAAGTGGTACTAGTCAACTGTTCTTGCCAGGACACCACAGCTACCCTTGGAACATTGAAAGTATGACTACATGTACATGTAGTAGCCTAGGTAGTACGTTTATGAATGTATAGTACATACTTTGTATAGTATATGGCAGTTCAATTAGTTGACAAAAAGGGGCGTCTGTTGATAACTATGATGTCATGTGACCATCCCTCTTTCCTCTTCGGTACGCGTCACAAATACCAATTCAATCCCATTGGGACTCTTTCAGAGATCCTGCAAGATCATGGATATCAAACACTGAATGGCTTCCTCACGTGCTCAGGCCGAAGCCTCACGCTTGGCCAATCCCTCCAACTCCAATTCCCCCACGTGTCGCAAATACACGTCGCTACAAAATCCACCGGCCGAACAGTCGACGTCGGAAAGCAGTTGGGAACAACACGATGACTTGGACACCCCATCCAGTGGAGATGAGTCCTTCGATCAGGCCAATATTAGACTTCTACCTTTGAAAGAAGGCAGATCTCAAAATCCACAACCCTCGAGCTCCAAAACGAACGACACGAATTCCGTTCCAATCGATGTCCCCGACGACGAGCGTGATGTGTCGAAGCGCATCAAAGACCTCCTTCGAGCGGATCGCACCTTACTATCGGACTCATTCGCTACGGATCTGGAGGATGGAGACTCGGGCAGAAGCTCTTTGGCGCTCAGTGGACGGTACAGTGACGATTATGGCCTCCCATCGGACAAGGGCCTGTTATTGAACCAAAAGAAGGACCAAGATGAAGATGATAAAAAGAGCTTTGGCTGGAGGTCATTGTTTCGTCTCCATTCTTGGTGGAGTGTTTTGAGCTTCTTTATAATGGCCCTGGCGGTGGTGTGGGTTGCCATCAGAGGCCTACCCTGGTCCTCTGCTGGAGCCAGAGGTAACGAATTTGTAAGTTGCCCTTTTGCCACTGAATGAGACGTTGTAAACCCGAAACCAGGTATCTAACAGTCGCAGCAAGCGGTCCCTTGGTATCCTACTCCTCTTGGCGGAACGAGCAAACAATGGAAGGAAAGCTATACCAAGGCCCAAGAGATGGTCAAAAAGATGTCACTCCCGGAAAAGGTGAATGTCACAACTGGGACAGGCTGGCAGATGGGACTTTGCGTTGGAAATACCGGTAAGCATTTGCCATTAATCCCACTGCTGTGCGTCCGCCCACTGACACTGACATTATTGCTCAGGACCTGCCGAACTCGTTAGATTCCCTTCCCTCTGCCTACAAGACGGACCACTTGGACTCAGATTTGCCCAGAATATTACAGCATTCCCAGCGGGAATCACTACTGGCGCAACATGGAATCGCGACCTTATGCGATTACGAGGCATTGCTCTTGGACAGGAAGCACGGCTGAAAGGCGTGAACGTCATCCTCGGTCCATCAATGGGGCCGCTCGGCATGATGCCTGCTGGAGGTCGTAATTGGGAGGCATTTGGTTCGGATCCAGTTCTGCAAGGCGTGGCTGCGGCAGAGACCATTCGCGGTATCCAAGAAAACGGAGTCATGGCAACCGCAAAACACTTTATTGGAAACGAACAAGAACACTTCCGTCAGTCATTTGAATGGAGTACTCCCACTGCTCTTTCATCGAATATTGATGATCGTGCACTACACGAGGTTTTTGCCTGGCCCTTTGCCGAGAGTGTACGGGCTGATGTGGCCAGCATCATGTGCTCTTATCAAATGGTCAACAACACTTATGCTTGTGAGAACAGTAAACTTTTGAATGGTCTTCTTAAAGACGAGCTCGGTTTCCAAGGATTCGTGCAGTCGGACTGGCTGGCCCAGCGCTCAGGGGTCCAGAGCGCTATTGGGGGCCTGGACATGAGCATGCCTGGTGATGGCCTTCACTGGGCCGACGGTGTCGCACTATGGGGAAGCGAATTGACTCGCGCAGCATCAAACACATCAGTTCCCATGGAACGTTTGAATGACATGGTCACTCGTGTCGTGGCCGCCTGGTATCAATTCGGACAGGACTCGTGGGAACGACCAGCTCCGGATGGAGAGGGCGGGCCTAACTTCTCATCTTGGACGAAGGAGCGAGTCGGACATTTATACGAAGGCTCACCAGATAAAGATGCTACGGGTGTGGTCAACAAATTTGTCAATGCACAGGGGACAGGCGCACACGCCCATTCTAATGTTGCTCGCCAGGTCGCTGCGGAAGGCACTGTGCTTTTGAAGAATATAAACAACACCCTTCCACTCCTGCGCCATGAGTCCGTTCCCGACGGCAAATACCGGGTCGGTGTATACGGCGAAGACGCTGGTCCCGGCAAAGGACCAAATGCCTGTCCTGACCGAGGATGCAATCAAGGGACCTTGGCCTCTGGTTGGGGCAGCGGCGCTGTCGAGTTCCCATACCTAGTCAGTCCATGGGAGGCACTGCAGTCTGCGTGGTCGAAGGACTCGGTTGACGTTCAAAGTTACTTGACGAATAATGTTGCCCTCGAGGACCTCACAGACCAGGATTTGTGTTTGGTCTTTGTGAACGCAGATGGTGGCGAAGGATTCATCCGCAGTGAAGGCGTCGATGCTGATCGGAATGATCTATCTTTGCAAAAGAATGGCACTCAGTTGGTAGAGGGGGTAGCGAAGCATTGCGGCGGTGGCCAAGGTAAAACAGTGGTCATTGTACACTCCATTGGCCCTGTTGTGATGGAATCTTGGATTGACCTTCCTGGTGTGTACGCTGTGCTGTATGCCAATCTACCCGGACAAGAAAGCGGGAATGCCCTAGTGGAGGTTCTGTTCGGAGACGTCGACGCCAGCGGACGATTGCCATACACCATTGGTCGCAGCCTAGAAGACTATGGTCCAGGGGCGCAAGTGCTGTATGAGCATCCCGACCCATCTGTTCCACAGGTCAACCTCGATCAGGGTCTTTACATCGATTATCGTTATTTCGACAAGTTTAATATAACTCCTCGGTTCGAGTTCGGCTTCGGCTTGTCATACACGACCTTCGATTACTCTGCACTCAGCATCGAGAAACTACAGCAGAGGTCTCAGCTGCCTGCTAAGCGACCCGTCAATGAGGTTAAGCCTCCAGCTTATGACAATAAACGGGATCCCCCTTCTGCCAGTCTCTTCCCACCAGGATTCCGCGTTCTCCGCAAGTACATATACCCCTACCTCGACTCTCTGAAGGGCACTGAACCTGGTCCATACCCATACCCCGAAGGATACAACAAGCGCCAAAAGCCATCCGCTGCAGGCGGCGGACCTGGTGGTAATCCCTCACTCTACGAACCAATGCTCGAGCTCTCTGTTGAAGTTACGAATACCGGCAATCGCACTGGACAGGATGTGGTACAGGTGTATGTTTCCTTCCCTGAAGATGTCGCCGAGCACCGTGGACTAGGCTGGTCCCGCGAGCCGATTGAGTTCCCTGACCGAGTCCTGCGAAATTTCACTAAAGTCCTCATGCAACCGGGTGAGACTAGAACTGTCCAGATGACGTTGACTCGTAAAGATCTCAGTTATTGGAGCGTTCGGGCGCAGAACTGGATCCTTCCGGAGGGAACACTCCGTATTTGGGCCGGACGTAGTTCTAGGGATCTTCCACTTATGGTTGAATTTTGATTTGGTGGACTATGGATTGAACAGTTGTACATACTATCGTCTCGTCACTATTCCAAGTATCCTGATTATCACGCGAACTTGGAAGAAATGAACTAGCTGACATGAATTAACGAGATGTGTATAATCTAGCAAGTAAAGTCACAGGACTTTTATGAAGCAACAACCAAATGAGAACGTATAAACTTTTGCTTTCGCTTAATAGATGCACTGAAGTATCTATTCAATCATGTACAAAACTGGCGAAGGCGGCACATAACAGAATCTATGCCGTTAAAAATGAGAATGGAAGAAAACGCCAAACACCGTCTATCATATCCAATGCCAGACCAAAACATTAACATGGTGCTCATGATGCGAGGATATAATCGGAATCAGTCTCCCGGCCATTACGAATCATAATGTTGTAAAGCGTGCCTATTCGTCGTCGGAGTCCACAGGCTTGGGAGTACCCTTGGGAGAGTTCAACTGTGAATTGTATTAGCATGCTGCAAGAAAACAGAGATGTGAAGGAACGAAAACTTACCCATTCAATGTAGCGCAGACGACGGCGGATCTCGCGCTCCTTCTGCTGGGCACGGGTCATCTTCTTCTTCTTCTTAGCACGGAACTTGAGGTCACCCGTGCCTTCATCGCCAGAGTTGACAGCTGATGGGGCGGCGCTGGTAACGGCCGAGCCAGTGGCAGGAGTGCCAGGGCCGGAAGGCGAGTTGGCAGCGCTGTCCTCGAAGCGGTCCAGGCTGACAGCGTTGTTGGTACGGCTGACGACACGGCCGTCGGCGATGTGCAGTTGCTCGGGGCAAAGGGCGCCCACGAACTCCTCGTTGTGAGAAATCATAACGACACCACCCTTGAAGTCGCGAATGGCAACAGCCAGACCACCAAGGGAGTCACGATCCAAGAAGTTAGTCGGCTCGTCCAGGACCAACAGGTGGGGGTTGTTCCACATGGCACCAGCGAGCACGACCTTGACCTTCTGACCACCAGACAGACCGGAGATCTCGTTGTGGTTGGCGATCTCGGGGTCCATACCAATGTCCTCGAAGTGCTTGGTGATAGTCTTGGGGTCGAGGACACGGAAGCCCAGACCCTCACGGGAAGCCTCGTGATCATCGAACTCCTGAACCATCTTGAAGAAACCAAGCTCGAGCAGAGTCTCACGCGAGATCATGGTGTTGTACTTGGGGAGAAGGCCAACCCACTTGACCTCGTACTGGAAGGACTTCTTCCACTTCTGACGACCAATCAAGGCCTCGATGCGACGAGCACCACGACCATCGCCAAGATCAACTGGCTTCTCCAGCTGGGCCTTGTCGGCCTCGGTCAAGATACGGGTCTGCTTCAAGAACACCTCACGATCGTCACCGTTGGCGTAACGCCACTGGAGGTACTGGCTGGGCGTCTTCTCCAAGTGCATCTCAACGTGCTCCAGAGCGTGCTGCTTGATGTAACCGATACGCAAGTTGGGGTGCTTCTCGACCTTTCCGGTCTGAGGAATGGTCTCACCAGTCAGAATCTTGATGAAAGTAGATTTACCGGCACCGTTTCCACCAATGATAGCGACACGGGAGGAGAGGGAAAGCGACAAGGAGGCGTCATGCAGAGATGGGCGGGGAGCACCTGGGTACGTGAAGGAAACGTTGCTCATACGCATGATGGCACGGGTCTGGGACTTAATACCAGACAAGATTCCAGGAGGAGGGAACTTGAACTGCACATTGGAGGCAGACAGAGTGTAGTAACTCTTACCCTCGGGCTTTTGCTTGACGAACTCGGCAAGGTTACCCTTGTAGCAGACAAGCTTCTTGCCCTCGTAGTGATAGATATCAGTGCAGACCTCATCGAGGAAGCCAGAGTCGTGACTGACGATCAAACTGGTGATCTCGGTGTGCGACTTCAGATATTCCTGAAGCCACTTAACGTTTGCCACATCCAAGTGGTTAGTAGGCTCGTCCAGCAAAAGCACATCAGCCTTCTGGAGCATGGCACGGGCCAGAGCCAACTTCATCTTCCAACCACCGGACAGGGAGCCCACGGGCTGGGACTGGCGACCCTCGGGGCCGTCAGTGAAACCGAACTCGAGGAGAACCTCAGAGATATGTTCATTGCCCTGGGAGGCGATTTTGGGGTCCTTGGCAACGTACTCGAAGATGCTCAGGTTGGCATCCTCGCCCTGGTTGTGCTCCACGAAGCAAGTGCGCACCACATCCTGGGACGGGAAGCCCTCGAGCTTCTCGTTGGCAATACTGCGCATGAGGGTAGACTTTCCGGCACCGTTGCGACCGCAGAGACCGTAGCGGTGGCCCTTCAGAAGACGCAGGTTGGTGTGAGACAGCAGCAACATACCGCCGTAAGCGAGAGAAAAGTCGGCATTGACAATCTCGATCTCATTCGGGTCCTCCTGAACGGGCTTGCCGAACTTGATCTCATCCTCTGCGACATAGTGAGCCTGAACAGCAGTGGCAACGGCCTCAGTGTTTCCATCCACGAGTAGACCGCGGAGGTAAGGATCAATGCAGCCGGGAATACGGTCGTGCATACGGCAGTTGATATCCTCACGGACCATGCCTGCAATGAAGGTCTTGGCCATATCCTGCAGCTTGGCGTCACCAAAGCCACCGAGGCCACCGTGCTCCTTGATCTGAGCATTCAACACAACCAGAACCTCCTCAGGGGTGGTCTTGGTGATGGAACCAGAGGCAAGTTCGTTGTCTCCCATGGCGGTCTCGATAACGTCGAGAGCGCGGGTGGCGAGCTCTCGGACCTCGGGCAGCGAGGCATTTTCCTTGACCGATTTCACACCAGGCTGGAGCCTGGGAAGGAAAGTACGGGCCTCGGCAGGATCGTGGACGAGCTTGGTCAAGTTCTCCACAACGACGACAGTCTGGCGAAGGGTCTCTTGGGGAGTGGCAGGGGTATTGAGGGACCGCGCAAGCAGAGGGGTCAGCATGGCCAACACGGGAGATGTGACAATGGCAACGAAGGTGGTCTGGGACAGGGCGTGGATCGCCTTTTGGAGAGTCGCAGCGGAGGGGTTCTCCATAGACTTGACCAGAAGAGGAATGCGGGGAGCAACATCGTCGTTGGACAGGAGGGTGGTGAGGGCAGTCATGGTCTTGACAGACTGCTTGACCACCTCGCTCTTCAGGTCGTGCATGCCGGACTCAACGATAGGAATGAGCTCCTTCAAGGTCTTGCCCATCGCATCGCGCAGCAAATCCTTCTCGCGTTCTTCCTCTTTGGAGCCCTTGCCCAATTGCGCTTTGACAGCCATCTTTTCGATGAGCGAGTAGGCGCCGACGAAACCTTGCCACTTGCCGGAGCCCTTGCCAAGGTAGCGCTCGAGAGCAGGAAGCAGGCCGTTGACCATGGCCTCGGGGCTCAGACTTCCAAAGAGAGCGTCGATGGCGTACTTGGCAGCATCGCGCACAACGGCACCCTTATCGGCCAGGCCATCGAGGGCAAGGTCAAAGACGCCTCCATCGTGCAAAAGGAAGATGGCCTCACTGAGGGGGAACTTGGGGGGGAAGCGCTCGAACAAAGCACCGAGAATGAGCATGGCACTCTCACGCTTGGCGCCGTTCTTCTTATCGGAAGCCGCCTTCCGGGTTTCGGCGAGAACATTGTAGTCCAGCAGGCCGGCAGGGCCGGTGCCTTCGATGAGCAGGTTGGTCAAAGCATATGCGCCATCGAGAGATTGCTGGGAGGAATCAGATGTGTAAATAGTGGTGAGAAGGGACGAAATCTCTTCGGCGGTGGGGGGCACGCCGGAGGAGCCCTTTGCGACGATGGTCGGCATGGCGTGGGTCTCAGAGGGGTCGACCGTGTGTGGCATCGTCCAGATGATTGAGACTCGAGGGGTCGAGTGTCGATATCAGAAAGAGATATCGAGAAGACAAGAGCAAAGATAAAAGGCCCTTGATTATGAGAGAGGGGCAATTCGCGCTAACGAAGATAAAGGGTTCTGTTCAGAGCGCAAGTAGCACACACAGAACACGAAGAGAGATAGGATCGGGTTGAATCGTAGAGTATATGTACAAAACGATTCTTAGAAACCCAGGAGACCCGAAACAACGAAAGAAAAAAAAAACACAAAGAGGGGAGAGTGGTCTTAGAGAAGATGCAAAAACAATCTTCGCCATCGCCGATTACTGACCCACCCGCACCAAATTTTTTTTTTTAGCTGAGTCATCCACCCAGTGGGGCAATCCGGTGCCGCCCTGGGGAAATTTTAGAAAAGCGACTAACCCGATTTGTCTGATTGGGTCACTGACATTTGTGCCTGACCTTAGTGGTTGATGCCTTGTTGCCTCAATATCTTGGCACTTTGTTATCCTTATGCCTAAGGCATGAACAATCAGATGTTTGCCTCAGGCCACATTCTACGTCATGAGAATCACAGGCCGACAGACCGAAACTCAACTTCTCCCCCGGGTAAATGGATCTTCCATAGAGAGCCCTCTGAGACAATCCCGGGGCCGATCTAAGCAGAAACGCTTAGGACTGGATTATCTCTCTCTCTCCATCAATCCGGGAGAGGTCCGAGGCCTTTCACCACTATAGTACATAGATTGTAGATATTGTATACAGTCGAGAGATTGAATTGTTTATGAGCATATTGTAGAAGGTTCAATAGGCGAATTAATCTAAGAAACATTCCTTAGGTACAAACCAAGTAGCCATTCCTCCAACGTGATCTCAGCCGGCCGCATGCAACCGCCCCCGGGCCTCGGTAGAAAAGAAACCCCCTGCCCCCGCGTTCAACCGACTCGTTGGCTGAATACTCGGTCGATCATTAACTTACACGTCTTTTTTTCTCTTCCTTTCTCCCTTCTGTGCCTTTTTATTATCACCAATTCCTCTCAACTTCACTCAATCGCTGTTGTTCAGCTTCATCCCCATTTTCCTCCCCGCAATTCAACTCTCCCGCCCCCGCAAAATCCACCCCCGGACCCCATCAACACAGCAAACAAAATGGCTCTCAGCTGGAGATCTGCCCGCCATGTCTCCAAGCTTGCTCAGGTGAGTTTAAATGGTAATTTTGTATCTGGCCTGCTCCTCTGACTCTTTCTCCAGGCAGCACGTCCTGCTCTTTCCGCACGTCACTATGCGACCGCGGAGCCTGACCTAAAGACCACCCTGAAGGAGGTCATCCCCGCTAAGCGGGAGCTCCTCCAGAAGGTGAAGGCTCAGGGTGATGAGGTGATTGGTGATGCCAAGGTCAGCAATGTCATTGGTGGCATGCGTGGCCTCAAGGCCATGCTCTGGGAGGGCTCCGTCCTCGACGCCGATGAGGGAATCCGCTTCCACGGCAAGACCATCAAGGACTGCCAGAAGGAATTGCCCAAGGGCACCACTGGAACTGAGATGCTTCCCGAGGCCATGTTCTGGCTATTGCTTACCGGCCAGGTGCCCTCCACAGGGCAGGTTCGTGCCTTCTCGCGCGAGCTGGCCGAGAAGTCGCACCTTCCCACTCACATTCTTGATTTGATCAAGTCTTTCCCCGCCAACATGCACCCCATGACCCAGCTCTCCATTGCTGTGGCAGCTCTGAACACCGAGTCCAAGTTCGCCCAGGCCTATGAGAAGGGCATCAACAAGGCCGACTACTGGGAGCCTACCTTCGATGACAGCATCTCCCTGCTGGCCAAGATTCCCCGCGTGGCTGCACTCGTTTTCCGTCCCAACGAGATCGATGCCGTTGGTAACCAGAAGCTTGACGCCGCTCAGGATTGGTCGCACAACTTCGCAGAGCTGCTCGGCAAGGGTGGCGCAGAGCACAGCGACTTCCACGATCTGCTCCGTCTTTACCTGGCTCTGCACGGTGACCACGAAGGTGGCAACGTCTCAGCCCACGCAACCCACCTGGTCGGCAGTGCTCTGAGCGATCCCTTCCTCAGCTACAGCGCTGGTCTCCTGGGTCTGGCTGGCCCTCTCCACGGTCTCGCCGCCCAGGAGGTCCTCCGCTGGGTCATTGCCATGCAGGACAAGATCGGAGTTAAGTTCACTGATGATGATGTTCGCAACTACCTCTGGGACACCCTCAAGTCCGGTCGTGTCGTTCCTGGCTACGGTCACGGTGTCCTCCGCAAGCCTGATCCCCGTTTCGAGGCTCTGATGGACTTTGCCGCCACCCGTCCCGATGTCCAGGCCAACCCTGTGTTCCAGCTAGTCAAGAAGAACTCGGAAATTGCTCCTGGTGTTCTTACCGAGCACGGAAAGGTATGTTCAACGGCTTTCTTTACTTAACAAACCCTCTTTCGCTAACTTAACATTCTTCCCACAGACCAAGAACCCCCACCCCAACGTCGATGCCGCCAGCGGTGTCCTCTTCCACCACTTCGGCTTCCAGCAGCCCCTCTACTACACTGTCACCTTCGGTGTCAGCCGTGCCCTTGGTCCCCTTGCCCAGTTGATCTGGGATCGCGCTCTGGGCCTGCCCATTGAGCGCCCCAAGAGCATCAACCTCTTGGGCCTTGTTAAGAAATAGATCTGATATGGTAGCCTGGCGCGACCGTATTTCATTGTCCTTGATGGATTCAATGATGAAATCAATGTGAAGCGAGCTTTGTGTCTTTTTATTATCGTCCTCAACCTCCTTAGTGAGACTCTCCTTGTCCTCTGATGCCATTTGATTTGATAAGAGTACAATATATAGACTTCTTTTGCAAAAGTCTGATCAATGAATCTCAATTTAAATATGAAGATATTATAAGATGGAAACATATAAACAATCAACGCTGGATATATGCACTATTTCCACGTCGTATATCAGAAGACGATAGAATCCATCCTATTGAAACATAGGATATTGTTGAACTATCGTCCAGTGATAGTCTGCATCCACGCGCAACTCACAGACGAGCACTCCCACTCGACAATTGCTCCCACTCCTTCTGTCCATACGGTGAATAATGCTGATCGCCGGGAGCCATCCACAGGAAAGTATCATCTTTCCCCTCAGGGGCCTTGGTGCCGATCAATGAAGTGTCGACACCCTCATCACGCAGTGGCACCTTGTTCTGCTTATGATTGTGAATATGGGTGGAATTCTGGACGATGCGAAGGAAAATCGGAACAGCATATTTTGGCAGCTTAGACCGTGCGAACGTTGCGAGAGCTTTGTAGTCGAAGTTCTGGCGTGCTTCCGGGGTAATCTGGATTGCTGCGCAGCCAGCGCGGCCCTCGTGGTTGGGCAGACGAACACCGTAGACGTTGGCCTCGGCAATACCGGGGAATTGGCCTAAAATTTCCGAGACCTCGGCCGTGGCCCTGATCAAAGACACGATCGTTAGCTTCGCTTCTGAATTTTATCTCGGGAGTGCCATCAGCTTACACGTTCTCACTCTTCCAGCGGAAAGTATCGCCAAGTCGGTCGAGGAAGTACCAACGGCCATCGCTCTGGCGGCGCAGAGCATCTCCGGATCGGTAGTACAGATCACCCTTCTTGAAGACATCCCGCAGGAACTTCTTGTTGGTTGCCTCGTCATTGTGCCAGTACCCTTGGAAGGCTTCCTCGCCCGGAATATTCACAATGATTTCGCCTCCTTGATCATACGGCGAGCGAACTGCAAAGCCAGTCTTGGAATCCCGTAAGATATCACCCGTCTCTGGGTCAATGGCAACCGGAACGAACACATTATGCAAGATGCCACGCATAAGCAGACCGTGGTGGCCTACACAGCCGGATGTGAAAGGACCGCGGTTGTGGTTGAAAAGACCAAAAACACCTTCTGTGCTGTTAAAGAACTCTCCAA
Organism: Penicillium turbatum; assembly: GCA_030762825.1. Lineage (NCBI taxonomy): Eukaryota > Fungi > Ascomycota > Eurotiomycetes > Eurotiales > Aspergillaceae > Penicillium > Penicillium turbatum. The sequence continues at coordinate 734,385 of JAUJYX010000008.1, read as the reverse complement.
CTTCCGCCACTCCAAACCGTTCACGGAACTTATCCCAGATATCCGGTCGGAGCCCATTGCCGTACATGCAGCGGACCTTGTGGTTGCGGTCTTCGGGTGATGGGGGCGGGGCGAGTAAATAGCGAGCAGTTTCTCCGACATAGACGAAAACGGTAGATTCCGAGTCGCGCACATCAGACCAGAACCTGCTGACACTGAACTTGGGCGCGATCGCAATGCTCTCACCCGCTACCAGACAAGAAATCATGGTGATTGCCGCAGTGCCATGGTACAAGGGCATACAGCTGTACCAACGATCACCACCTGGGCCAAGCTTGTCTCCCAACAGTTGAGGGCGGATGTAAATAGTGGTATAGAGTCGGGCCATGGTGAATGCACAGCCCTTGGGCATCCCCGTGGTACCGGATGTGTATAACAAAATAGCCGGGAACTCGCCAGTTACATGTTTGCTCAATTCTTTAAATGGCAGCGCTTTCGGGAAAGTGCGAATATGCGCCTTCAGGGTCTCATCTACCGTCATAGGCTTCATCCCTAGACCGGTGATAGCATCTCGGCACTCTTCCACGCGGGCCCGACAGCCGGCATCTTCATCCACCAGGAGAATGGTTGAGTCACTGATCTTCAGGCAGTGCATCAAGGCATCACCTGTGAGATTATAGTTGATTGCCGCGGGTGCACAGCCAATGCTCCAGAGGGCGACCCATGCAACTATATACTCGACGCTGTTCTGGAGGTAGAGGGCGACCAGATCCCCCTTTTTCACACCTTGGGATAAAAAGAAATGGGCATACTGGCAGGCCTGATCCAAGATTTCCTGGTACGTATATGATTTCTCCCGAGTCCAGAGACAGATCATATCAGGGTGTTGTTTCACCGTATCTAGGAAGATGAACCATGGATTCCCTTTGTTTTGGCCGACTGGAGAGCTGTCAGTATTCATTACCACTGCCATTATAGTAGATCCATACCAGCAGTGGCATATTTGCGCTCTGATTTCTTCAAAGTGAGCAAGCCTGACATATCTTTCTGCAAGTGGAATTTGGCATTGAGATATGCTGCGACCGTAGTCCCACCCACGAGGGCAGCGGCGGCAGTTGCTATAGAGCTATTAGCATGGTTTACTCCGCATCATCTCCAGAGTCGTATGTACCTAGATCCATCTTGCTCCCGGTCAATGATCCTTACTTTCGTGCAGGGATAAGCAAGTCGCGAAACAAGAAGGACCACTTTGTATGACTAGATTGTAGTTCTTAGAGTGTAAGAAATGAGAAAGCAATGAACAAAGAGAATTGATCTCCAAGAATAGCTTAATGTCAATGAGCTTGACCGTGAGGGGATCTCAGTGATTGCCGCTAACCGACCTCGGTCCAAGATGGTTCTCCGCACTTTTAGGCGATTAGGCGATTACTAGTCTGCATAATTATATATAATTATACATAATTATGCAAACTTATGCATATTAATGTCTTATTTACGACTCTTACGTCCAATCAATCTCCTTCGGATATCCCAAATTCAATTCCAATCAAGTTAGAAATTCCTCTAATCATAGGCCTTTGTTGTTTTAGAATTAAATTGTTTACATACTTGGTCAACTGGATGCGACACTTCAGATGGGCAGATCGCTAGTTCAATCAAATGTACCTTATATACTCCGTTATATATGCCCTATGTTGTACCTAACGTCCAGATTCTCGGAACGAATCAAATTGCATATTATAGACACTTTATCATGTTTCCACAGTCCAGGGTAATCCTTTTCTTCAGTCTTACGACTGCGTAGGCAAGGCCAAAACTGGTTCAATGGTGTGCAAACATCACATACATCGAACAGGCTCCCGTCACATAATGGGAGTCACATAGGGATTTCTTCTACCATATTCAAAGCTGTCTAATTATCTCTCGGTCAGGATAATGTTGGAAAGTTACAGGATGATAATCAGTAGATTGCTACATGTACTCTACTGTTCTGCTGTCTACATTTAAGAAATATATCAGTATAACTGATGCCGTTATGTCCACTACCTAGTAGTATGATCAGTGATGTCAATAAATTCATAAGGTCCGAATATGTTGAGAGCCCAACTGTTTATATCTTGGCACCGCGGCCATCCAGTGAGCTAAAATTGGTTAATATGAGGTAGTTGTTATTGGTGGAGAGGCCTGATGTGGGGCTTAAATAAACATGCGTGGATCCATGGATGGGTGAGACTCGATGAGTCAGGAGAGTTGGGAAGGTTGGAACCTTCCATGGAAGAGGTGGACGTTTAAATACTGAATTGGGGTAATAAAGAAACAATTGAAATGGAGTAATACAGGTGGAGTAACATAGTTCCTAAAGTATTGCCCCAGGTGGAATAATATATGTAGCAAAAGGAAATCTAGAATTACGGTTATAATCGGACAAATAGAGTTGAGAGTCAACATATGACTATTCCGACTCCAAAGGGGATTTACCGGGGATGTTGGGGTCACGAGCCAATTGCAAGATCTCAACACATTCCTTCTTTCTCCGGGCAATATGAGAATGACATGATAGCATAACGAGAACACAATAAAAAGGGGAGATGAATTTAAACTTCCTTGTGAAGACCTGTGAATCCAATGAGAGAGGCCACTGCATTTGCTGCTCCACCGAAGGAGTGAATCTTCGGGGTCTGCCCCTCTCCGAGTCATTCTACTCATTCTGGTCAACCTTTGTAGACTCTTTTCCCCTCTCTCCTTCCTATCCTTCCCCATACCCGCCATGTCATTTCCTATGCGATCATTGTCCCGGACACTGGTACGGTCCTACGGGACCGTTCAAGGTACATCCGGTGCTGCCTCATTGACCAGCCAAATCCCTATAATCCTGACCGATGCGACGGGTGCTACGGCTCCACGGACCACCTGGACTCGAGATGAAATCAAGCAAATATATGAGACCCCATTGCACCAACTCACCTACGCAGCGGTAAGTGGAACTCATTTCATACCTTAGCTTGATATCAATCTCATACTGAACAACCGTCTAGGCCGCTGTTCACCGTCGCTTCCATGACCCCGCCGCCATCCAAATGTGTACCTTGATGAACATTAAAACCGGTGGCTGTAGTGAGGACTGTTCCTACTGTGCCCAATCTTCCAAGCATAACACAGGCCTGAAGGCTACCAAGATGAGCCCCGTCGAGGAAGTCCTCGTTAAAGCTCGCAATGCAAAGGCCAATGGTAGCACTCGGTTCTGTATGGGTGCCGCTTGGCGTGACATGCGTGGCCGCAAGACCAGTCTCAAGAACGTGAAGCAGATGATCTCCGGAATTCGCGAGATGAACATGGAGGTCTGCGTCACCCTGGGTATGATCGATGGCGATCAGGCCAAAGAGCTGAAGGAGGCTGGTCTGACGGCATACAATCACAACCTCGACACCTCGCGTGAATTCTACCCTACCATCATCACCACTCGCTCTTATGACGAGCGCCTCAAGACACTCTCACACGTGCGTGATGCCGGTCTGAACGTTTGCTCTGGCGGCATCCTTGGTTTGGGCGAAAGTGATGCCGACCGCATCGGTCTCTTGCACACTGTCTCCAGCTTGCCCGCCCACCCTGAATCATTCCCTGTCAATGCCCTCGTCCCCATTCCCGGTACTCCTCTCGGTGACCGGAAGATGATTCCCTTCGACCGCTTGCTGCGTACCGTCGCCACCGCCCGTATTGTCATGCCCAGCACCATCGTCCGCCTAGCTGCCGGTCGCATTGCTCTGACCGAAGAGCAGCAGGTTGCCTGTTTCCAAGCGGGCGCTAACGCTGTGTTCACGGGTGAGAAGATGCTGACCACCGACTGTAACGGTTGGGATGAGGACCGCGTCATGTTTGACCGCTGGGGATACTATCCCATGAAGAGCTTCGAGAAGCCAGAGGTCAAGGCTAGTGCTGCTGCTACTGCTCCGCCTGCTGTGAGCCCCGAGGCCTCTGCCGCACCGGTCGCAGCAAGTCCTTAGACTTGCAATTATATCTGCCTCTATATGACTTGGTCAAATAGTTTCAATCGAAATGATTCTGCGACATACGGCTGTCCATATGAAAGTCCAATGAAGATTTAGATTCCCTTTCCCTCGTATGTGTCAACATATTTTGGCGCTATGGAGGAACAGGAATCATGTAGCAGATCAACAGTTCTCAACAATGGGCAGAAAGTGCCACAGATGATGAGGACTAGAAGGTGTGCGTACAGCGTTGTACTGACAGAGAAGTTTTACATATAGGCAACAACCAATGCAGAAAGCCTTTCCCCGTACGAAGCCATTTTCTACATCACGTTTGTCGAGTACTTCGTCTGTCAAGCCATCGGGTTAGCATTTGCCCCTACCTCCGATCAGTCGATCACTTTCCCCCAGGTTTATCCCTACCCCGCGTTATGTCGCTCTGAACTCGTCATCTCATGAGATCTAGAAGCCTGAGCGAATGCCCTAAAAAGCGACGGTAATACATAGCCAGTTGAATTGCGAGTGGTGGTCCACCTTTGGCGCCAAATCCTGCCATACCGAGGCTGAAACTGAGTGCGCGGAGTCGATTGAATGTCTTTGGCCACGTCTTTCACCTCTATATTATTGGGCAGAGATCAATCTTCACATTCAAGATCGCAATGCTTCCCCTTTTAGATGCAATGGCGCTCCCCCCCAAACTCCACTTTAACGCCTAGGCGAGAGTTAGTCGATCCTGGCTGTCTCATTGTGCGGAGAATTTCACATGTGGCAGACGCCGATCTTCACCAAATCGGCCTCTCTCAAAGATCATCTTGTCTGATCTAACGTTGTATGAGATGTTTAGATTTTGTTGGGGTAAACTGATCCACACAGGAAGGATTCAATACCGTCGTTATCCACATGCTGCCCAGTGGTATGCGCTCATGGAAATGATATAAACTGAAACCCCGCCGCCATACATGGCCGCAAATTCCAAAGCAACCATCCATCATGGATTCCAGACCACCAACAAAAGATTCCATGCGATCAACGTGGCGTACAGCGCCTCGTAGCGAGTGGAACATCCACCACTACCTGCTGCATGCCCTCAACGCCTACCCTATCGACATAGACAAGGAGGTACCGGTGCACAGCAAAGATGAGAAAGTGCCATATATGCCCCAATGGTCTCTTCAGCGCTGGGTCCTGTTCTACGCCGCTGTTCCCTTACTCCTACACGAGACCTACATGGCCTTCACCGGCCGCACCGTTGGACCAATCACCGCCTTCAAGTTGTACTTCCTCGCCTTCAACGCCACAGTCATCTACCAAGTCCACATCCTCCGCAGGCTCGGCCACAAATACGGCTTCCTAGATGGCGACAAGCACGAACGTGACGGAGTCCCCGACATCGGCGTGACCAAAGTAGTAACCTCAGTATACAAAACCACAGGCTCACGCTTGATCCTCTCAATCTTCCTCTCCTACAACCAAACCCAACGACCCTCCCAGATGTCCTGGGCCTGGCTCCCCCTCGAAATCGGCCTGTACGGCATCGTCCTCGATTTCTGGTTCTACTGGTATCACCGACTGATGCACGACGTGAGCTACCTCTGGAAATACCATCGCACCCACCACCTCACCAAGCACCCGAACCCACTGCTATCCGCCTATGCAGACCACGAGCAAGAATTCTTCGACATGGTCGGCGTGCCTATGATGACCTACTTCAGTCTAAAGCTATTAGGTCTACCGATGGGGTTCTACGAATGGTGGATCTGCCATGAGTACGTGGCGTTCGCAGAGGTATACGGGCACAGCGGGTTACGGTTGCACATGACCGTGCCATCGACGCTGAGCTGGCTGCTGCAGATGTTTGATGCTGAGATTGTCATTGAAGACCATGATCTGCACCACCGAAAGGGGTGGCGGAAGAGTCACAACTATGGGAAGCAGACGCGGCTGTGGGATCGGATCTTTGGGACTTGTACGGAGCGTATTGAGTCTGCGGCGGGGAATGTGAATTATGAGGATAGGGCTACGATGCCGTTGTTTTAGGTTTGATTGTTTGCTATATACTCTAGTTAGAATGGTGAGGATCTGAGACACTGTTGCTGCGCGGCAGTATGGAGTATGCCGTTCATAGCTCGCTTCTTTATGACTGATGTCCCTGCATATAGCCATGGAACGCACTCAAAAAATCATATACGACTCTTCGCTCACCATGAGTATTGACTTGTAACAAGATTATAGCAAAAGTATTGCTTGTTGATATTTGTTGTAATTCATCACCTTTACTATGGTGTCTTGGTGGTTCACTCGCCGGTTCACTCGTCCGTGTGTTTACTCGCCTTAACTTGTCACGACCCCGTGGTGGTTCATTTGCGAAGTGATGTCAATTGCTATATGAACGATTGAGGTGTCGGATGAGTAGACAGCACTTACGGACATGTCCAACTACGACGGATTTTTAGTCAAAGGGCGTTGCAGTGTTACGACTAGAAGTCTGGGGAAGCAAAAGGTGATGATATTGCTAGAGGGGCACCCCGCCCATATGGGCGGGGTGCCGGGTCACGTGCTAGTCACGTGCCTAGCTACTGCTGTATGGTAACATGAAGTGTTTCTCTTAACATCTTTCAATGTGTCAAAAGCCAATTGAGAGGAACATATCAATTGGGCGCCTGCTGACGAAAACATCCAAGCTAGAGGGGAAAGAGAAGAAAGGAAAGGTCAGTCCGGAAGTGAGAGATAAAGTGCACACAGCAAGACAGGTACAGGAAAAAGGTAAAGGACAGACCGTACACGCAGAGCGGTCTAAGCACGTCGCTAACCACCATGAATCAACCGACTCATCTCCGTAGTCCCAAAGATGGCACCAAGTTCGGGTTGGAGAGACGTGTATTGCGCGCTTGGATCGAGCTCCACAACTGCTTCGAAGTCGTGGAGTGTCACTTTCCCTGTTTCACGGTCATAGAGAATATTATGCTTTCCCGCATCCAGCAGCCGTATCGAGATTGACCGCATGATTCGAATCGCGCTGATGCATTCATTGTAAATTTGCGCCTGTTCACCTCCGGAGAGACTATTCCAGATTCCAAATAGCTGGTCTCCGGGGGCCTTCTCCAGCAGCAGGATGCTGCCTTGAGGAAATTTGGAGGAGCAGATTATGTCCCCAAAGAATGCTAGGCGGGTGAAGAAATGTCGAGGTTGCTGGGTCACCTGACATGACCAGGTGACTTGCTGCTTGTTCTGGACATGTCCATTTTGCCAACTGGTTGGTCCATGGTTGACCAGTTGGATGGATGTCCTTCAGCAGGGACCCAGTCTGTCAGGTGATGCCTGAGGTCTTCGCTTCCTCAGGTCTCGAGGCCCAGTTTGCAGGCAGGTTCCTTCCCGTTCGAGGTCCGGTTTGTCGACAGGCTCCTTCGAGGCTCAGTTTGCAGGCAACTTCCTTCCTGCGGCAGGTTCCTTCCCAGTCAGTTTGCAGGTTGTCCTTATAGTCAGTTTCTCTGCTGTTTTCTCTTCTTCTCTTCTTCCTTCTCTCTCCAGAGTCCATAGTCACGACAGAAGAATCAATCTTGTTGCTTCTGCTCCCCTTCTTGCTTCTTCTGTAGTGCTCAGAAGAAACCATGCCCGTGTGGCTGGAGTTGGTGGAGTCTTTCGTACACCCGGCATTCACTCAGCGCACTAAGATTACAAAATACATATTAGTATCTCAGGCGCCACCGGTCCCGGATACGACGTACCTCTGAACTCGATCCTGAGACCAGCATTTGGCGATATACTGCGTCTCGCCGGATTGCACCTCGAAGACTGCCTTTGTGTGACGCAGACGAGGGGCCGAGAGAAGCTTCAAGCAGTTCACGAAGCCGGACGCCACGCCATTATCTCCAATAATAATAGTGTCGGCATTTATTCAGAGTCTTCAACAGACTCAGCAGGGTCTTCAACAGTCCCAGCAAAGCCTTCAGATTCAGCAGAAGAAGCAGGCTCAACCCCGCTTAGCCTCTACCCCAAAGCGCCCGAAACCTTCACTTCCGGATCCCGAGAAATTCACCGGCACAGCCGTCAAGTACAACACGTGGGACGCCGCTATCCGTGCCAAGCTCACTATCGACGGTGCCGCCATCGGAGATTCAATACGGCGTCTCGGACCTGGGTCTCGAAGTTCGTCCAAAGATGCATGTAGGTTGCACACAAAATCTCATCTGATACTGAGGGCGGAGTACTCCCTTGAAGCTTGTACAGGTTTGGAACTTCTCTCGCGAGAAGTGCCCGTGGAGACTCCATTGTACAAAACAAATAATGATTATAGAGAAGTTCAGGTGCAAAGGGACAAGACTGTAGCGGCTAAGCGATAGAAGAGATAGAAGAGGATGGGGAAGGAAGAACCTCCATATGGGGTTTGGGGGGGTATTGAAAAAAATACATGATGTAGTGTTCAGTCGCTCTTACGATGATGTTACATCCCAAAACGTGTTGTAAGATTTCTATACGTTAGGAAGATGTTTATGGTTTTAAACATTTTACTCAGATTTCAGAATTTCTAGGACCATTTTAGAAAATTGTAATAATTTTGATGGCGTTTTAACGGGCAGTGGCTGTTACCAGAATGAAGCAGATTTCCGCCAGCCGCATTGGAAACGCACTTTCTTTGGTAGCAATTATTTCCGGTTACAAAGTATCAAGCGCAAGTGGGATCCTTCTTCTTTCTTCTATGCGCTGAAGGCTGTTGGGAGTGATGTTTGGTCTGTCTCTGAGTCGGGGCGGATGTGTCGTGTTTGAGCTGTAGATATAAGTCTGGGTCAATTCTCCTTTTGCGGCGATGCGATATAGCGATGAAATGATTGATGGAGATGTTGATATGTATTTCTTCTTTCGTCCTCGGATCATGAGCACACATTTATGGTATAGAACGAGTCTTAATGCACTTTCTGGATATAACTCTAAACGCCCTCTTTCCATCTTCATGGAGAATTTGCCCGACTCCATCTAGTTCAGGGACAGCACTACATCTTGATTGTTAGGGTCAAGGTTGCTTGAGCAGATGAAATAAGACTAGTCTGCACATAAGTAGACTTACGCCAGTAGTGCCGCTTGCCTCTAATTTATCCTTGGCATGCTCGTGGATGCTAAAGGTATGCTCAATAAACGATGATCTATATACAAAAGTCTATAAACAATGGCATGTCCCGTATCGCCTAAAACATAAATGTAAACAGTTAACAATTATCAAGCTCACACCTCGGCATTGCTACCACAAGAGAAGCTGTTGCTGGAGGCATCGTCGTGAATAGCCTTGCCAGAGACATAAAGACCAAGACCACACATGCAGCCACCAATCAGAATGATACACACGTTGACAACAGTGAGCACAATCTTCCGAGGCGAAGAGAACCATCTGCCCTTGTTAATGTGCAACCAGTAGACACCGCCAAGGCCGTAACTGAACCAACTAGCAAAAAGCGAGCTAATCAGACTCAGCAGGTCACTGAAGACCGGAATAGCATCGGCAATGATCCAGGCGATAACCCAGCAAGTGAAGGCAATGGCAACCCAGGAGCCAATGGCTACCATATCACGCTTGTGCATGCGGTCGGTTCCTCGGAACATGCGGACGTAGATGTACTTGAGACCGATGTGGCCGTTGACGACGCCGGCACCGATGATCTGTGAATGTTAGCTGCTGAATCTGACTTGGAACAGAGTGAGTGAAACTCACAGTTGGAATGGCAACTCCGTAGGCAACCTTCTTCAGGATAGGTCCCGCAGATCCCAAAGCGGGGGATGTAACCTCCTGGCCAACGTAGTAGTAAATTACAACCGCAGCAACGGTGTAGAAGATGATCTCGAAGGACTGCAGCAAGATAAGAGCCTTGGGGAAGTCTCTCGGCTCCTCCATCTCAGCAATCAGACCGAAGAAGGCAACATGCGCGCAGTAGGCAAAGACGATGTTGGTGACAGCGCTAAAAGCCTGGAACAGATCGGTGTCGATGATAGCTCTGAGGTTCTCACCACCCTCATTCTGGACGCCTACTGCAACCATAGTGATGATGACTGCAGTTACAATACTGACAAAGGCTATATGCGACAGTTAGTACAAATTTTCCGACTTTGGCGCAATAGAATGTACATACACATGCATGAGATGTAGGTCATGTTCTTCATGGTGCGAGGCAAAGAGCAAACGAAGCAGATAACGAATCCAACGACAGTAAAAACCATCGTGCAAGTGCCGTGCTCAGTGACAGTGTTCATCATCACACTGAAAGTCAAAATATGACTTCCCATAATGAAAATCGAGAAGAGCAGCTGGCCAATTCCAAACAGCTCACGTCCAAAAACACCAAACAAAACCTCGCCTGCATCACCCAAGTTCTGAATATGGGCGTAACGCATGCGGAATTGGAAGATCGTGTATCCAGTATATGTAGCGAGAATGCCGAGTCCGATGATCAGGACGAGAGCCGGGGCGAGACCCAACTGGGCCAGGGTTTTGGGCAGAGACAAGACACCCAGGGAGACGGACTCGGCGATCATAACTATACAACTGTCAGCGTCGGTTCGGCTAACTGACCAAGAGCTAGGCTGTGCAAATGCTAGCACTTACACATTCCCGTTTGCCTATCATGACACGATTAGCACATATTGCTTGAAACCAAGTCTTTGATGCGAAACTTACCACCACTTCATAGTCTTGTACTTGACCTCCGCACCCTCCTCATTACCAAAAGCGTCCTGATACTGGGGCGTCTGATCGAATATCTTCTTCTCGTTATACCCCGACTCCGAGTCAGTCGGGTCCTGGTAGGGCGTTACTCCCTCGTGAATCATGATGTCAATGCGTAGATACAGTCAGGAAGGAATTGAAGCGTAAGAAGCGAAAGAAATAAATCAATGTGCAGAAGAAAAATCTTCGACCTAAAGGTGGAGCATCCGTATCAACCGAGACAATGCCCCGGCTTATGTTGGATATTGTATGGAGAATTGGGACGTGCGAGTCTGGGGCCCGGCTGTTGTGGAACATGGTTGAATCATGTTATCACAGATATGAGTTTGTATTGCCTATTCGTATTATGTTTTCAATATTCACGCAGAGGGGCCTTGATCAAAGGCTTTGATGCCGGGTTCATCTCTACAGGAATTAAGCGTCTTAGGGTCCACTGGTCAACGCGGAAGGTGGGGCCCTTTGTCTCCACTTTCAAGTAAATAAGCCAATCAAGTCATTGGTTTCAAATTCTATTATCTAACAAGAATTGCCAAGACTCACCGGACTCGCGTGGCCGAAGATAGCCGACTCTTTCCGTGGGACAAGTTGGAGCATCCACATTGAAGCTGTTTGCCGCACACACAAAAAGCCCAATCTAAGCCTTTCAGACCTGAATATCCGAGTCAGTTATTAGGTACTTGAAACCAGCTACTAAGCAACATCGAACCTGGAAACATTCTTAGCGACCTTCCAGATTGGGATAGCACATTGAAATGTGGGATGATATCACAGTCCAACATGAAAACCCCACGCATTTCACTCCACATGTTGACTCGTGCTTGGACCTTTTACCCTAAATGACCACATGATAGGATGATGCGCTGAATGTTTGATTGTCATGTTATATACAAGTTCCGCTACCACCTACCTAGACCAACGCCGAGCGGAGAAGCCTCTCTAACTCTTGAAGTGACTCGGGTTTTGAGGTCACACTGGACATCAAATAAAGAACGTTCCCGAGGACGCGCGAGTGAACATTGAACTGGTCACTGCCAACAGCCAGCGTCTGCTGCAGCCCCTTAGCAACGTTGGAAGTGTAACCTGCACTGCTGTCAGCTCTATGAAACCCAAAGTCCTGGATTTCTATGACATACCTCCACCATCCGCATCACGAAGCGAAATACTAAGCACAGTTCCAATGGCAAAGACACTCTCCACCGAATCCGCGCAAGACAAATCCTGAAGCAGACCGTGCGACCAGACACTCCATACAGCCGGAGTTGAAGCTGCAGAACTCGCAGACGAGTTACTACACCAGTCATCACGGTATGCATCCCATGATCCATCCGTGTGGAGCTTAGCCATGGTCTTTAAGGAATCCACAGCAACCGTGCAGCCAACAGCATGGGCAGTATAACTGTGACCATGCAAGAGAGCGTCGCTCTTCTCTGGGCTCGAGAATGCATCAAAGATCTCCTCACTTGCGGTAGTCGTACAGAGCGGTACCAGTCCGCCGGTGAGAAGTTTGGCATTCACGACAATGTCGGGGTGTACGTCCAAAAAGGATGCGGATGTTGGGCGGCCCAGACGGTACAGACCGGTGAAGACCTCGTCGAAAATGACTGGTAAGCCGGACCACGAGGGGGATTGCTGAGGTGCTGCGGCATTAGAGAACAACTCGGGGTGTTCGCGAACCACATCAATTAGACATCTCTGGAAGAGGGGATCACTATGCACGATCGTTAGTAAATCATTCGAGCGATGTCCAAGTAGAGTAACAAAGGTTTACCAGAAAAGCATTCCACCTGCACCGAGAATAACGGGTTCCAGTATCAATGCCCCAAACTTCATTCCTTGACGCTGCACCAGATTCTCGATGGTCTGATGGATATAGTCCTTGTAACGCTGGGCAGTAGCAGACTCCAGTCGCTGGCTGAGATCAAAGACCGAACCCAAAGAAGCAAAATTCACATCCTCGCCCATTTCTGCCTGCAGCTCACCCGGAATCTCAACCTTCCAAGATCCGCCAACCATCTTGACCAGCGGAAAGTCGAACCAGTGTCCACGACCACGATACCACTCAACCTTCTTATTGTAGACCGATGGCTCCGAGCAGTCCATCACGCCGATAGTGTCCCCATGGTAGCTACCTTTGAGTCCGAGAATGCCAATCTGTTCCTGGCTCGCATCCCAATCATAGCGGTCGCAGGAGGCGCGAAGGCCCATCTTCACCGCGACTTCCATCCCCGTACTTCCATTATCAGTGTAGAAGACTTTGGTAAGGCGCGGATTTCCAATAGTCTGCAGCAAATTATCTGCAAGGGACAATGCCGGTTCATGAACGGCCCCTGCGAACATGACGTGTCCATACCGACCGGCGGCATAAGCTGCAGACAGTGACAGCTCGGGATTACCATGGCCCAACCCTTGAGTCCACCAGGATGCGGAGCCATCAAATGTCGGGCGTAGTTCGCCTTCAGCTTTCTCTGATTTTTTGGAGCCGAATGTTTGGAAGTAATCGTCGTGCGCGGAGTCGATCACGGCAATGTCCTTGGCTGTCATGCCTTGATGCTGGGTAAAGGGGTACCATATCAGATCATGAGCACGGTCGGCCATCTCTTCCAGACGCTGAACGCGCTGAGTATTATTAACAGACATTTGCTCCAGTAAATGAAGGATTTCCGACTCTTTTGCCGACCTTCGGTAATAGTCGAGCATGGCCTCCTCGTCCCTCAATTGGGCATCGGCATCCAGTTGGGATGGCCGAGCTGGAGGCGCCGGTAATGACACCAATGGAATACTCTTTTTCTGGAAGTAATCCCGCAAATACTCATGGTTTTTATAATAATCGTCTCGGAACAAGAGAACCGAGGAAACGTCGTAGCCACGAAGCAACAGCGATTCGTAGGCAGAGATGGAAGAGGAAATCCCACCTAATCGAGAGTCTGCCACCAGCACAATTGGCAATCGAAGCGGTCGATACAAGTCTGCTTGTGAGTTGCCATTAGGGCCTGGGGAGTGTACACCCCCAGCAGTCTCAACCAAGGCAAAGTCAATGTCCGATCGCGCCCAGCCCGACAGCGTCTTGTGTATTGATGCCAGGAGATCCTCGTCTCGCGGGATCTACACCATCAGTTCTGTATATTCTGTACATGATAAGAGCAACTTACAAATTTATTTTTAGCTGCCAAATGCGGGCTCACAGGTTCATCGAATTGGTAGAGACATTTGGTAATTGTGCCAGCGCCATAGCGCTTCAAGTGCCTGCGACCGGTCAGCGATGAAACAAACTTGCAATTTATAGTCTGCTTAACTGGTCATCGGCATCATTTAATGCCCCCGTTGACACAGGCTTGAGGAATGCCGCTCGCTGTTTCTGTTGAATTGCATTGCACAAGACTGTCGAGACAATTGTCTTGCCCACGTCCGTATTGGCGCCATAAACCTGGTGGGCACGTAAATTGCGCCAAAGCGCTGCACCGACTGGGGCCATTCTGATGAAACTGGGGGAGAATGGGGAAGTGAGTCACTTTTCCAAGTTCAATTTCGGTTTCAGGTGTCAAGTACAGGAGACCCCACTTGTACTCCTTGGAGGATTCTGACTTGTTGGGCTCAACTGATTTGACTTTGATGAGAAGCAGAAGAAGGATCAATCATCAACCCCTTTGTCAACTTAAAAGTCGGTTGTCTTCGGAAGCACATTCGAGCATATTAATGTGGATAATCTGATCAGATCCAACCCCCCCCCCCCCCCCCCCCCCCTCTGATCTGATAATATCAGTCATAATAGTTGCCAAAATTATCATGACTATCTCACCAAAAACCCTTGTCGACTCACTTTCCGCCGCATTATCGCGTCGAGAAGCCAAATCCGCCCGTCGGAGATTGACCGTTTTACCCCGGACAGCAGTGGATTTTTCCTCCAACGACTTCCTCTCTTTATCAACCTCATCTGCATATCGCGAACGCTTTCTAGCACTTCTAAATAACACCCCGCCATCATTCCCTCTCGCCAGCGGGGGTTCCCGGTTATTAGACGGCAACTCAGCGTACGCAGAAGAGCTTGAGAACTTCGTCGCGACATTCCATCAAGCCCCCACAGCACTATTATTCAATTCCGGATACGACGCCAATGTCGGCGCCCTCTCCAGCATTCCCCAACCAGGCGATGTAATCTTGTACGATGAACTTATCCACGCCAGTATCCACGAGGGAATGCGTCTGTCGCGGGCTGGTCCTCGAAAGATGTTTGCCCACAGTTCACCAATTGGTTTGAGGGAAGCTCTCCAGTCGCAGATGGCAGAAGACCCAGCAATCGGGAATGGCAGCCGCAATGTCTTCGTGGTCATTGAGTCCATTTACAGTATGGATGGCGACGTTGCGCCCATCAAGGAGTTCATCGCTGTTGTGGATGAATTGCTGCCTCATGGCAATGGGTATTTCTATGTTGATGAAGCTCATGCAACTGGGGTATTTGGACCGCGAGGGGCTGGGGTAGTTCAGGAACTGGGCGTGCAGGATAAAATGTTCATCCGAGTGCACACTTTCGGCAAAGCACTAGCGAGTCACGGGGGTATGTTCTTGGAATAAGGACCGCATCTTTTTGAATATTTGACTGACTTTATCAAGCAATGGTCCTCTGTGGACCAGAGACAAGAGATTACTTGATTAACTATGCCCGCAGTCTGATCTACACCACAGCTCTGGGATTCCCATTCCTTGCCTCGATTCGCACAGCATATGAGCTCCTAGCATCTGGTGAAACCGAATCAGTCAGTTGATCATCTCTTTAATATCTCTCCCCTGGCTAACGAGGCATAGTTACAACACCGGCTCCAGCAATTAATTCGCCATCTCCGACAACGGCTCGACGGCCTCCACACACAGCAGTCAGTCATGTTCGAAGTTGATCACTTCCCCACGTCCCCTATTATCTCCCTTCGCACATCACAGCCACGACAGCTAGCCAGTCTCTGTCAAGCAAACGGTTTCGTCGTTCGTGCCATTATGCCGCCGACGATTCCCGAGGGAAAGGAGCGGGTGCGAGTATGTCTACATGCTGGAAATACGGAAGCAGAGATTGATGGATTGGCGGGGGTTATTCAGTCGTGGCTGGAACAAAGCCATCTAAAAGCTTCGAAGTTATAGGCCCGCAAGTCCCTTAAGTAAGATACAATGTTTAGATCCTAATAGGAAGTAGTCTTTTGAGGCATTTTGATAACTAAATGTCGAATACAATTCATGAGATTCAAAAGATAAACTAATTGGCATCGGTCTAATATTAAGATGTGGGTGAGAACCCCAAATCTATGCAAAATGCACGCTAAAGACAGAGCTGAAATCAAACCATAGATTGCTCAACCTTCAAATCACTGGCCCCAGTGCTAGACCGGTCGATAGTGGTGTACCGGCTGAAATCTCTCAGTCCCCGACGTTCACCACCAGGCTGATCACCTCGAGCAGCAGCCTTTCGGTCCTGACGACGGAAGTAAATCCGCTTGCACCACTTCCAAGTCTCGATACCGAGGAAGAAAAGAACAGTCTCAACGAACACAATACCCCATTCCCAGGAGATACTGGTGTGCTTGAAGACACTGCGATTGATGACAGGGATGTAGAGAATAGGGAAGGCAAGAACGAAACCGGTCATGATACCGAAGAAGAGGAACTTGTTGCGCCAGATGTCATGCATCCACTGGGTAAAGCGTCTCTTTGAGTCGGGCTGCATCTGGAAGAAGCTGCGGCGCAGATGCATCATCTCCCAGGCGAGGAATAGGGCGAACCAAGTCATGCAGGTGAAGGTAGTGGCACGGGCTCGGAAGACAGTGTCACAGTCGTGGGGTTTGGTCGGGTCGTTGTAATGTGTGTTGCAGCCGGTAGCAAGATCGCCGTTGCCCCAACGGAACAGAACAAGGGCAAAGGCTGAGAGACAGAGGGCCGCCATCCAGACTCCGTAAACGAGAGTGTCGATGATGATTTCCCAGGTGAAGATACCTTGTTTCTATGATGTGTTAGTAAATTGCAATCGTCAAGGGAAATGAGGGGAGCGTACACTTTGAGGTGGCCGGTCCATGACTTCTGGAGCGGCAATTTCCATTCCAAGACCCATATCAGGGAGACCAGATGTAATCATGATAATCCAGATGATTTCGACAGGGGCAATAGGGAAGACAGATTGGTTGCTCTCATCCTTGAAGGCTAAACCAATGAGCAAGGTCAAAGCCAGAGCAACATTTTCCGCAAGAAGATGCAGAACGAACTTTTGGATATTATCGAAAATGCGGCGACCTTCTTCAATACCGTTGATGATCGAAGCAAAGTTATCATCCGATAACACCAGTTCCGAGGCATCCTTAGCAACATCAGAACCGTTCTGACCCATTGCAATACCGACATCGGCACGCTTAAGGGACGGGGAGTCGTTGACTCCGTCACCGGTCATAGCGACAAAGCATCCGCGACGGTGGAGGGCATCAATCATGCGAACCTTTGTGTTAGGCGCGCAGCGAGCGATAACTAATGGGAGAGTAGGCAGGTTATCAATCTCGTCTTCTGTTAATTTATCAAATTCAGAAGCGGTCATGACCATCGCATCGGCAACGTCTTTAGCGATCGTATCCATGTTCGCAGGAATGATTCCGACTTGCGCTGCAATCGCGCGCGCGGTGCCGGCATGGTCACCGGTGACCATATGCACGGAGATACCAGCCTTGTAGCACTGAGCAATGGCCCCTGCCGTCTCGGGACGAGGAGGATCGTAGAGGCCGATCAAGCCATAGAGAGATAGGTCCTTCTCAACCTCCTCCCGGGGAAGAGGCTCGCCACCTTTGGTGCCGGCGGTGTTCTCGCGACCCGCTAGAGCAAGCACTCGCAGACCTTCTGAAGCCAAAGCCTCCATATTCTGCAGAATCTCATCCTTAATGGCATCGGTAATAGGCACGGGGTCAGAGTCACCCTTCCATTTGATGGTGGTGCAGGCCTCGAGAACACGCTCGACAGCACCTTTAGAGAAGATCATCTCGTGGCTGTCCCCGGAGTTCTCCTCGCGCTTCGAGAAGATAACCGACATCTTCTTCACACTTGAGTCAAACGGATACTCGGCCCGTTGATGCCAAATGGGTTTCTCGCCTTTGGTCCAGCGATCTAGGCCCCAGTTGAATCGAGATGCGAAGACCTGAATAGCAATATCGGTGGGCTCGCCACGAGCTTGCCACCCTTCGCTCTCGGTTTCGTGGAGATGGGCCAAATTAGCCATAGCCGCGACATTAAGGAAGTCCTTAAGTGCAGTATTATCCTTTAGTAAGTCATCTGGTGAGGCCGGGGCTGCGTTGCTAGTGTTGTCCTCGGCTAAGCTGAGCGGCGCCTGGGGAATCAAGCTCAGATCACCATCATAAGGATTAAGAGGCTCATTCGAGGCACCGACTGAGTAAGTCCCCATCGACGGAATCCACGCCCGCTTTGCTACCATGCGGCCTTGGGTTAGAGTGCCAGTCTTGTCCGAGCAGATGTTGGTCACAGCACCGAGGGCCTCCAGGGAATCTAGTTTCCGGACAATAACATTGCGCTTCACCATCTGCTTTGTTCCAACGGCCATAGTGATTGTCAACACAACCACTAAACAGGCCGGAATCATAGCTAGACCAGTGGCGACCGCATAAATGATGACCTCGTTAACACCGCGCCATTCGTTCGACCCAGCCACGACAATCGCAAAGATAACGGCAATGCCAAAGAGCAGGAGCGCCAACTTAGACAATTTCTGCTGTAAGGGTGTACCAACGTTGGTACCTAGGAACCGTCCAATGGCGTCGGTGGTGGTCAATGTCCAAGCCTGGATATACCATCTTTTCTTGGTCTCGCCTTCCGGCCCACGCTTAACCGGGCGGCGCTTTGAGTCGCCTCCACGAAGGGCTTGGGCAATAGCTCCGATCTCAGTTTTCATTCCCGTTCCCACGACGACACCACGTGCGCGTCCTCTGGTCACAGTTGATGAGCTGTAAGCGATGTTTAGTCTGTCGCCTGGGCCGGTATCGACGTCAAAGGTGGCGTCGGCGTCCTTCAGGACCGGGAGAGACTCGCCGGTTAGCAGGGCTTCGTCGGTTTCGAAATTGAATGCTTCAACTAGTCTGCAAATCGGTCAGTTGGTACGTTTTGTTCGGGTGTTATGCGCAAGGTACATACCGGACATCGGCAGGCACGGTGTCTCCCACTTTCAGTTCGACCATATCACCGGGGACGATCTCGTTGGCTGGAATGGTCGATGTTTTGCCGTCGCGAGAGACGACACCGGTAGGCGAACTGAGTGAACGCAGAGAATCCATCGTCTTCTCCGCTGCGTAGTCCTGGTAAACACCGACAACGATGTTCAAAGCGATGACAGCGGCGATGAATCCTCCTTCAATCCAGGACTTGATGCCGAAACTGACAGCCATGGCGATGATAAGCACCTGCAAACATTAGTATATATTATCCATCATTCCCTCCCGCTTTGGTACTCACCAGCATCATGGCGTTGGCAATCTGCCGAATGACGATCTTCGCCAGAGAGACGCCTTTGTCTCCCTGCAGCATGTTCTCGCCATATTTTTCCAGACGTTGCTTGACCTCTGCCGTTGTCAGACCATTGTCAAAGTTGGTACCGAGTTCACGGATAACATCTTCAAAAGTGAGGCTATGGGCAGGCTGGGACAGAGGTTGTTGAGTGATGTCCTGGACCCTGTCCTGAGACATTTCGAAGATAAAGAGTGTGTGTCTAGTGAGTGATATAGATGTGTGTACTTTCTGATAGATCAAGAGTCTTAAGGAGGTGTCATATAGAAGGTATATGCAAGAGAATGAGAGTCCATCCACAGAGTTACTTGAGCAAAGTAAGATACACTTGTAAAGAAAGAAGATCGTTTCCCTGTTCCTCCGGGGGATAAAAGAAAGTATAAATAAGGGTGACATCCAACTCGATGGCGAAACCAGGCTCCGGTTATCTGCCCCGAAATCAATCCGTTTACAAATCCGAACATCCGGGGAAATAACAACCTTCCAAGGTTGCGAGATGTAGTGAACCACTCAGAGCCCTTAACCAGCTGTCGGTATTCAGCGGATTTCTCTTGGCGCGTAATTCCTTTCAACATGTAATCTGTTTTCGGGGGATGACGCATATGACTTCTAGGCGATGGCTCGGCACCTCCCACACGATAAAACCCCGTAACCTGATTGGTGCGGAAAGCACTTGGCGCATTCTTGGCTGGATAAGTCGGCTCGTTTGGTTTGTTTAGTCAAATTCCCATGTCTGGGCTTCTTGGCTCTTGGCTCTTGGTATTTCTTGGCAATTCGGGGCTTGAGAGTTCCTCCGCTTCAAATCCCACTCACTTCGCCAGGGCCATTTTGACTCTCTAAGTGAGTGGCCAAATTGATTGAAAGGTTACTGTTGCCTTAGACAATAGGTCTTCAATGGTATTAGGGACACGGTGCCTGAAATCCTATTGAACCCGAGTGATTCGATCTTGGTCACACTGTCTTACCTTACACCTATTACTCCATTGTCATTTCATGTCATTTATTGTTTTCTACTTTTGATTTTTTTTTCTATTTTTTTTTCAAATCTCGTATAGCTCGCTTTGACTCAAATCCATATGACCCTCCACCCATGGCGGAAGACTCCATGCCGCGAGAGGAGCTCATTGGGATTGTGATTGGGGCCGTGGTATTGTTTTCCCTGATCAGCATGATCCCATTGTGAGTTACAGCAGGGCGACTGTCTTGGCCACTTCCCCCCCCCACCTTATGCATGCGAAATGTTCTCGAAGCTCTGACGTGCTGATCACTGATTGGTATGATTTTCTTAGTTTCATCATGTGGTATCATCGACGACGTGATATACGAGCTACCCATATCCAGATCGTTTCACCAGTCTATCAGGTACCTCTTCAGAATGTGCTGGGCGAACCTGTCTCCGTGGACCGATGGTTAGAAGAACAAAACGTACCCGCCAATGCCCAGCAATACGGCCAAGACACTTGGTAAGTCGACACATTTTTTACCACCTCCAATTCCGGTTCCCCTCATCAAACCCTCTTGGCCCTGCGGCTCGATGATGTAGTGTGGGGGCAATAGGGCTGGGCGCTGGGTCCCTCCGCCCTATGGGGATCGACAGACCATGGCCGAGGCGGGTTGAGGTTTCTGGGCAAGGCAGTCTCGCCCGCGACAACCCAATGCCAATACCACTATGTTCCTGGATGAACTCGCTACTGTCTTGGCTCGAGATAGTAGGCCGAGATAAACCGGCCTGAAGGAGTCGTCTGAACCTTCTAGAACCAGAAAAAGCTAACAATCGCCCCCCAGCACCATCTGCCTCTCCGCACTGTCGTCATCGCCCTATCCCTCCTGTCCCGACCCAGCCGTTCTCGCCCATCACCAACACAACCCGACTGCACCACTGAACTGCCCCGGCACATGCGGGGCACAGCATCCTCTCCCCGATAGCCAAATCTTAGTTTTGAACCGCTGCAATCATGCCTTCCACCTCGCATGTCTGAAATCCTGGTTCGAATACCGTCGATACAAGTGCCCGATCTGCCAAGCTTCGTATTTGCCCGACGAGGAGGCACGAGGATGATTTCCGTTTCCGGAGATACTTTGAGTCTGCTTCGGGTCATACTTTATGAGCTGACGATCTAGGTAGATTGTCATGTTTGCATTGACTTTGTCCGTCATGCCTCCAAAGTTTGCCGACAGAGATCCATCTGACATGCTCTTGTTTTTGCTTTGCTTTGTAGCCACTTCTCTGCTTTAAGATATCCCACAATATGACACGCAATTCTGAAGTTCGAATGTTCAATTACCATCGTAAGAGTTATTCTTTCGATCCTTACATATTTAGATTCCCTATATTTCACCCGTAAGGCCGAAGCTGTGATGGCCTTCAAGTTGGTTAGTATTTCCGCTTATAATCCCGAAACCGTTGCTAGAATGGCATATTAAGACAGTCCCTTTATTTTTCTTCTGCCATCGGAGAGTATAAGACTTCATGGATGTTAGTATACAGCTGATTTCCCCACATAATCCGAGTCCGATGTAATAATTAAGTCGGGCACCGAATTAGGAAAGTTATTTTCGCCTCGGAACTCCACAATTTCACGTCTGTCGACTTCTTTCCTTGGAACACTCAAAAAGATGCAAAGAATATTGTGAGCATCACTCAGAGCCTCCTGAGATTCGTCAGCACATTGCATACTTTCCCTCCAAACATCTCAGCATCAAATCCTCACCCCAATCCTACCCGCTATTATGGCCTTGACTCCCGAAGAAACCAACCTAATTCAAATCGCAAGAACAACAATAAACTCAATCCTCAAATCAGACACCTACAGCGTAGCCAGCGCAGCACTCTCAACGACCGGTCAAGTCTTCACAGGCGTGAACGTGTTCCATTTCACGGGCGGGCCATGCGCCGAGCTCGTGGTTCTCGGTGTTGCCGCCGCTGCCGGGCCCCCTCGTCTATCGCATATTGTTGCCATCGGCGAAGACAGCCAAGGCGGAGTTATTATCAGTCCTTGTGGTCGATGTCGACAGGTGCTGCGTGATTTGCATCCTGGGATTCGGGTGATTGTGCAGAAGGGCGAGGAGGTGAAATCTGTGTCTATAGATGAGTTGTTGCCTTATGCTTATGAACCTAGGGAGTAAGCCCTGGGTTTTGATTGGCGGTCATATTGAGTCTCATAGATATTCCTTGTAAGGAGTCTGAGAATTTGTAACTAAGACTTGAGTCAAATGATATTTCCAATGAACGGACTATACCCTGTCAAACCCAACAGCTCAATAACTAGAGTCAATCCAGTCCCCATAGTCACTTCCCAAAACCGTCTTCTTCGTAACCCCCGCCGAGATAGCCGTCGTATACTCGCGCTTAGAAGTGCTCGACCCATCTCCAGCATTATTATACTCATAGTACAACGGCGTAGCTCCTTCGGCCATAGTCGTCCATCCCTTAGCATTGATCAGACTACCGAGGTTGGAGTTCTGATATATCACACGAGCGAGGACTCTCCAGGGCCGGCCAAGGTATACATTTCCATCAATGCTAGTTGCCAACGCAGCCTTCACGTTGCAGTGGTCAATTGCATACCAGGCCGTGTCGCTGGTATATTCGCGTGAACTAGCGGTGATGGCGCCGGGCCCGTTGGAGACGATATCGCATTCGCCGAACCAGGCGGAGGCATCGCCGAAGATATAGTCCACGGCTCCTGGATATGATTAGCATGCTGGCCCTCGATATCCGGTTTTAGTTAAAGGCTTCCTTACCCTCAATTTTGCAGTTAGAATAGTACTGAGTCCCGGATTTGGCGTAAAGGGTGTCCTGATATCCAGTGAACTGACAGCCATAGAACCCGAGCTTATTGGCATTCCCAACAAGACTTCGATATATGCAGTCAGTTAATGATAAAACCGCACAGAATACAAACAACTCACGCAACAGCCTGAGCACCTTTCCCATAACCATTTACCACGTTGATATTATACATCCTAAACCCAGCCGCAACAACATTCAGAGTTGCACTCTTATCCAACGACCCAGCCTCCGGCGAAGAGATAGTATGCGTAATAGTCACGGTGTTCTGCTTGTACGACCCCGTATCTGATGTCTGGCCGTAAAGCGTCAGAGCACCGGCATATTTGATGGTAAGCTGCTCCTGGTACGTCCCACTTGCGATATAAATGCAAGCTGCTGCCGAGGAAGAGCCGAGGGCTGCAAGTGCACTAGCGATGGTTGAGTATGAACCGCCTGAACCGACGGTTAGACAGCCGGAGGGTGCACTGTTTCTGCTCGTGCGACGGGCTAGTTCAGTAGGTGCGCCGAGGACAGTTGTGGCCAGGGATAAGGCTGAGAGGAGGACATTTTGTAGATACATTTTGGGCTGATTTCTCTGATTAGCTGGGACAGAAGAAGAATTCTTACAGTATTATGGAGGGCACTAGGAAGATTATATACAATGGCTGGCATGTAATTGAGCTTCGTTTCAAAAAGCATCTAGATGTATTCGTGGGAGATACGAGGCGTGGTCCTAATTTCTTTACTCCGGGATATTTCCATAAATGGTATTCCCTGCCCTTGTGCAGGGGTATATGCACGTACTCATACAAGCAATATCACGGAGAATTGGCGAGGCACTCCACTCTTTAGACACTGGTTTCACCGAGTCCCACAACATTGCAGAAGTCATGGCTTCAAGGCACCGAGTATATCTGCAGAGTACCTCCTTCAATCATGGAAGTTCTCCGGAACCTCACCGGAGTACAGCTTATTCACTAAGAGGAGAGAGCCCTTGCAACCCCATGTAACGAATGATGATCGCAAAAATATCTTCCTCGAATGGCGGGGCTGGGATTAAAGAGGAGACGTTTCAGGTTGTCTTGTTTCTCCGTGATGATTTGGGTAGATTAAACAACATCCACCTGTGAACAGCTGAATTAGAGGTATAAATGTAAAAAATATTGTTCTCAGTCTCAAATGACCTTAATACCCTTAATTAATTGCACCATGTCTCTAACAAGATCCCTCTCAGCCTTCGCACTGCTCGCCTCGGCTTTTGCCCTACCAAACACAATAGCCCTCAATGCCCGCGCCTCAGCCTGCACACCTACAGCCGGTGGATCTTCTTCGGTTGACGATGTGCCTGCCATAACATCGGCTATCAAATCCTGCGGCAATGGAGGCACTATAGTCATTCCCGCCGGCATAACCTACTATCTAAACAGTGTCCTCGATTTCGCAGGATGTGTGGGCTGCGATTTCCAGGTAGAAGGACTCTTGAAATTTAGCTCGTCGACGAGGTACTGGGAGGGACGGACGGCGATGATAAACGTCAAGAACATTGATGGAATCAAAATCCGATCTCTGACGGGGAGCGGAGTGATTGATGGTAATGGTCAGAATGCGTATGTTTCGTTGTCCTTTTCATAAACACCAGTTCTGTCTGCTCATAGCCAAGTGACTACCTAGTTGAGTTGTATACTAATCTCGTATATAGATGTGATCTATTCGCAGAAGACAGCGACTACGCCCGCCCAACCCTACTCTACATAACCGGCGGCTCAAACATCCAAGTCACCAATCTCCGCCAAAAGAACCCACCCAATGTCTTCAACTCCGTCAAAGGCAACAGCAAGAACGTAAACTTCACCAATCTCAAAATGGACGCAACATCCAAAAGCAACAACAGACCCAAGAATACAGACGGCTTCGACATCGGCGCCAGCACAGACGTGACGATCACCAATGTGAACGTGAAAAACGACGACGACTGCGTAGCATTCAAACCCGGTGCAGATGGTGTAACTGTGACGGACATTACCTGCACCGGCAGCCATGGGCTATCAGTGGGATCACTGGGGAAGGGATCCAACGATGTGGTGAAGAACGTGTATGTCTCCGGGGCGACTATGATCGGATCGACTAAGGCAGCTGGGATCAAGACGTATCCGTCTGGTGGATCTCATAGGGTGTCGACGGTGAGCAATGTTACTTTCAGTGGCATTGTGGTTGATGGATGTGACTATGCGATTCAGATTCAGAGTTGTTATGGGGAGGATAGTGAGTATTGTACGGAGAACCCGGGGAATGCGGGTTTGACGAATATTGTATTTGAGAAGTTCAGTGGGACGACGAGTGGGAAATATGATGCTGTTACTGGAAACCTGAGTTGTGGTTCTGGAGGGACATGCGGTGTTAAGGTCGATTCTTATACTGTCAAGGCACCTTCTGGGGGAAGCAAAGTGTTGTGTGCTAATACCCCATCAAACCTGGGAGTGGGTTGCACTTCGGGGGCTTCGGGTTGAGAGATTACAAGGTGGCTATGAGCGAAGGAATAATCCAGAAATCTATGCCATTTTGCGGTATATAAAAGTAATTGTTCATCATACACGTGTGATCTCAAGCAGAACACCAAGTCAAACCATTCAGTCAAGACATTTAAGAAGAGGCAATGACCTTGTCCTTAACGTAGAGGTCGACGTACTGGTCGACATCGTAGTTCTCAAGCTGAGGGCGGTTCCAGCCCACCTGCAGCAACTCATCGACGCGAGCCTGGTCGAAGTGCGCCTCCAGGTGACGCTTGTACTTGGCCAGAATCTCGGGCTTGGCCTCCTCGCGGCGGAGACGGTGACCCAGAGGAGCCTCAACGGCGACCTCCTCAAGGACGGTGCCGTCATTGAGGGTGACGGTCAAAGCGTTGGGGATGGTACGCTTGCTGGGGTCATGGTAATCAGTTGTGTACTGAGGGTCCTCAACGCAGCGGATCTTCTTGCGGAGATCCTCCAGCAGAGGGGAGGTAGCGGCCTCGGAGCCATCAGCGTAGTCGCTGGCGGTCAGACGGCCGAAGACGAGCATGGTGGCAACCATGTACTGGACGCAGTGGTCACGGTCGGCGAAGTTGTCCATCTCCTTGAACTGCTTGTCAATGATGCGGATGCAGGCCTCGTGTGTGCGGTTGGTGATCTCCTTGATGTCCTTGGCGCTCTTGCCCATCTCGGCGAGCTTGGCGTTGATCTTCTGGGCACACTCAATGGCGGTCTGGGAGTGGAACTCGGCTATTGAAATGAAGAGTCAGCGGTTGTTGCTTCCGATGTCATATCAGATTTGGCGGGAAAAAGATGGTTGCACTTACCAGGGTAGGAAACCTTGAACAGAACGTTCTCCATGACGTAGCTGCCGTAGGGACGCTGGAACTCGAACTTCTTGCCCTTGAACAGAACATCGTAGAAGCCCCAGGTAGGGGCAGAGAGAACGGTGCGAAGACCACCCTCGCCCTTCTGGACCTTGAGGACCAAGTTGACAGCGCGCTGGCAAGCGTCACCGGCAGCCCACGACTTACGCGACATGGTGTTGGGCGAGTGGCGGTAGGTACGGAGAGACTGGCCGTCAACCCAAGCCTGGGTAATAGCGTCGGCGGTCTGCTTCTCGGAGAGACCCATCATCTTGGAGACAACAGCGGTGGTCGCAACCTTGACAAGGACAACGTGGTCGAGGCCGACCTTGTTGAAGGAGTTCTCCAGAGCGAGAACACCCTGGATCTCGTGGGCCTTGATCATGGCCTCCAGAACGTCGCGGATCTTCAGGATCTTGCCATTGCCAAGGTTACCACCGGCGCGGTTGGTGCGGGAGATCCAGTCAGCCACAGCCAAGATACCACCGAGGTTGTCAGAGGGGTGACCCCACTCAGCAGCCAGCCAGCAGTCATTGTAGTCGAGCCAGCGGATCATGGCACCAATGTTGAAAGCAGCATTGACGGGATCCAACTGGTAAGGAGTACCGGGCACACGGGCACCATTGGGGACAACAGTACCCTCCACAACGGGGCCAAGGAGCTTAGAGCACTCCTTGAACTTCAGAGCCTCGAGACCACAGCCAAGGGTGTCAAGGAAGACCAGGCGGGCAGTGTCAAACTGTGAACAGAAGATTAGAGATTAGCCGGGTACTCCGTGTGACCGAAGCCGAGCTAACTTACAGCCAAGTCGGAGTCCACCTTGTAGTCGTGGATGTAAGAAGCCATATCCTGAATTTCAGGATCGTAAGACTTGTCGGTGGGAACCGCCGGAGCGGCAGACTGACGGGCGGCCATGGTAGAAAAGCGAGGAGTGCGAGGAACAGAGAAACGGGGGGTGATGAAGGGGGAAGAAGCCAAAGTGGGCAGTCTGGAGATGCGGGCCAAAGTGCGGGGAGAGGTGTGGGTCAGGCGTCTCACTGCGGGCAGGGACATTGTGAAGGTAGAAGAATTGGGAATAGGATCAATTACAAGATCCAACAATTAATCAAAGACAGAGAGGGGAGGGATGCGGATGGTTATTTAAAAATAAAAAGGACGAATGGAGGAATGTTGGGGGAAAGGGAGAAAAAGTCGGGGGAGGGATCCAAGCTGACTTCATCCTGCCGAGGGTCGGTTAAAGCCGGTTATCACGTCGCACCTCTGGACAGCTCTTTGTTTCCAGCCTTCATACTTTTTAATGCTATTTAGACTTGATAGATTGAATCAATTGATTTTTCTACAAGCCAATTGCACTACTAGTGGCTTAATTGACCAGATTGATGGCTATATGACTGTCTGTTCGGCTTCCTGGAACCCAAAATCCGAATATCGGATCTAACTCAAGTGAATAACAGACGATAGCTACGAGATGCAGCGAAATCGGAACATACGCTGTACGAATATCCAGGGAAGACAAGGTACAACAAACATAAAGAGCAAAAACCAATTCAGATGGAGCTCACACCGAGTTCACAGCCCCTTTGCCCTCGGCTGATCTACGGCCTCACATGCAGATCAGCGGCCCTGGGCTCCGTCCTCAATCCTCAACTTCCAATCCGTCACCACACTCTCTCTCTCCCGCTCTCTCAACGCTTTCCCAGGCCATTGAATCAGTAGAAGGTTCCATTGGCCTCATCAGCGTCGCTCTCCTTCAGAGATCGAATGATCTCGCCAATGATGGCCTTGGCGAAGAGTGGGGGCACGGCATTCCCAACCTGCTTGCGCATAAACTTCCCAGTAAACCGGTAGTTTAGAGGGAATGTCTGCAACAGGGCCATCTCACGACTGGTGTAAGGACGGGTGCCCGAAGGGTGGTAGTTGAACTCACCGCCACCACAGGTGATGGTCCTAGCCAGACCATTAGCATCAAATGCTGGGTGGTGGCTCAGAGCCCATCGCTCCAAGGCCCGTTCAACGTCATGATCCTCGGCGTCAGGAGGAATATTATCGATGGTGGAAGCGATAGTCGACCGGTCCAGCAAACCCTGTCCAGGCAAGCCATGAGTAGGCTGAGCGAAATGCGGCAGAACCTCACCGGGCCTATAGGCACGTGGTTAGACACATTAAGAGTAGAAAGTGAAAAGTAATAAAGCTTCATCTTTCACTTGACTTACCCCGCAGCAATGAGAATCAACCTCTTGCGCTCCTGTGGAACGCCATATTCATCACAACCCAACACCGCCCAACGAACAGAATATCCAAACTCCACCATATCCAGCACAACCCGGTTGAAGATAACGGGGAATCGTTGAGGCAAACCCATGGTCTCCTCTAGAGTCAAGATCCGTGGACGGGCCTCTAGAATCAAGCTGCCGGCAGAGAATACGCAAGCGGAGTTCGCATCGTCGCGAGGACATGGCACGGTGTGGGCAGGGGACCAGGTCTGGCAAGGGGGTGAGCAGTGAGCGATGTCTACTCGCAAGAAGTCCCGATCGTTGGTGAGGAAATTGAAAAAGTCAGAATGCTCAACCTCCACGTCGTTAAAATTCAGCCGATATGTTTCCAGTGCATGTTTGTCGATGTCAACAGCCCATTTGATCTTTACACCGGCCTGTCTTGCCCCACAGGACACACCACCGCCACCACAATATGCATCACCAAAGGTGTATGCACGAGACGAGGCAGTGAGGTCAATGAAACCCTGACGCTCAAGATCTAGGGCCGCGGAAGACGCCGCGGCCTCTCCGAAACGCACAGTGGGACCTCTCCATTCATGGCGCAATTGGTTGGCTGGGAGGCCGAGCCCTGGGTCTGATTCGGAAAAGGTGAGCCATTCGATTGCACACTGCTCTGCAGTCAATGGTGAATGTCCATGGACAATTATCACTCCAGTTTGACGAATAGTGAGCTTCAGCCGGCAGATCAGTTTCCCTCTTTCTTCCGGCGGAATGTTAGCGAAGTCAGTGCGGAAGTTGGTGAAAGCAATCGACACAATTCGCTTGACGTTCTTCATGCTGACACGGTCCGTATTCTGGGTGAGCCAGATCAATTCATTGTGCACTTTCGGAAGATAAGTCTTGGCTTCCGGGTGCGTCGTCCGGTAAAGACGCCGGCCGAAGAAGCGCACGTCGTGTGGTTCAGGGATCACTTCCTGAACCCGCAAAAAAGAGCCGTCGTCGAGCTCCAGAGACATCCCGGCTTTGTAAACAATACCACCAACCACAATTTGTGTTACATCCAACTCTGGTGATGAGCTGCGGCTGCTGGATTGCTCACCTCGGGACGAGTTGCCTGAGACTGACTGGTCACTCGATGAGTCGTCGGCGGCGGTTGCTGCAATGTGTGCCATGTCCGAGGTCAATTTGTCAATAGCCCTTTCGGTCTCATCGTCATTCGTAAGGTCGATGAAGGTTTGCACATCCTGAGTGGCGCAGGTGCTGGTGGCAGCGCTGTGGGATGGCGGACAGTCCAGCATGATAATGTCGTCGTTGGCTATACTGAGGTCGCTGCTCATTACTTCAGGCTCTACCGAGCTGAGACTGGTGGAATCCCTGATAGGGAACACAGAGATATGAGACTGATCGGCGGTATCCGCCATATTCTGAACATCTTTTACTGCTCTGGAGTCTGCTTCGTTGAAGGGAATTGGTTCGCCGAAGGGCGACACGGAGATGCGGGACCGATCGTTGATCTCCGCTACATTCTGATCATTTTTCACTGCTCTGATGTCTGCCGTATCGAGCGCGATTGGTTCACCGAAGGGGGACACGGAGATTCGGGATCGATCTTTGATATCTGCCATGTGCTGCTCGCCGTTTACTGCTCGAAAGTCCACTAAATTTGAAGCAGCTGAATCGCCGAACGGGGATACCGAGATACGGTATCGATCTTTGTTATCTGCCATTGGGTTGATAGCTGACGGATGAATGTGATCCATACTCGAAATGAGCAATTTGAAGAGACGGCGAAAAGGAGACGCAAGAAAAACGCTGTGTTGGGAAGACCGCAATCTCCAGATCCGAAGGGTCTCACGGGATTAGAACTCAGACAAGCTGTCTTCGATATAACGCGAGGCTCAACGCGAAGCTACGTACATATAGTCGCAGGTACGATCCCAGCTTGCGCGTAATTCAACAACTTGGTCAACTTATAACAATTGAGAATAGGAAGAGAAATGGATTTTTGCCAGAGCCATCATACATAACAAGCAACTGATGAAGCAAATCATCTTCACCTTGTGTGTATTTCTATCTGTCGAACAAAGCAGATATGGAATCCTACGCTGCGCATCATGAAAGGCTGAACTATGAAAGACTGATATAAAGCCATGGTCTTCATGAACTCCATTAAAGACTAGCCCCATCATCATCTGCTTTGTCCATACCTCCTTAACATCTTCATGTACGGATGTATGCATATCAACTTTATAGACGCTTAACCTGTTCGGGATGCTAGGGCATGTCGGCCATGGAACCTTCCAAAATTGTGGGGCTATGCTTACTCATGACTGAGTCATCATCCCGAGGTCGGCGAGAGAGGCAGAAAAAAATTAATTCTGTGGGGCAGCACCACCTCCCATACACAAATGCAATGGAGATTTTCCCCTTCTCTATCTCCTTAGGATGGTTATTCATTCTTGGTGATGATCATTCTCTGAACTTATTTCTCTCTTTTACGTGATTTGGTTTTGGTAAGTCTTATTGTTTCCTTGTTTTCAGCTTGCTTCCAAGCTTCTCTCCCTTGTCTTTATGATGAATTTTGGTTTTTTATAGATGTTAGACTTCCTAAACAATTGTTGAGGAGAAACACCTGATCTGATTTGAGACACTGCAATATTGCTATGTACCGTGAATGCAATGGGTGAACACTGATACTAATCTCCTTCGTCTCATTCAGAACCCTTACCCCGCGTCAGGATGTGTGGAATCATTGCGCTGATCCAGGCGAACCCGTCATCCGCGGCTGCCGTGGATCTTCACGAGGCACTTTACCTTCTTCAACGTGAGTTTCGGTCCGAAGTCATGTAATAACGATCGCGAGACTAATCGTTTCGGTGTCACAGATCGTGGTCAGGATGCAGCCGGTATTGCAACATGCGCGTCCGGGGGTCGGATTTACCAACTGAAGGCCAACGGCATGGCTGCCAAAGTTTTCCAGGATGGTGCTAAGGTGGCCAATCTGCCCGGCTCCATGGGTATCGGTCATCTGCGGTATCCGACTGCGGGATCCAGTGCCAACGCTGAAGCCCAGCCCTTCTACGTGAACAGCCCTTACGGTATCTGCTTTGCGCACAACGGTAATCTGATCAATGCCCCGGACCTCAAGAGGCACCTTGATCTTGAAGCCCACCGTCACATCAACACCGACAGTGACAGTGAGCTGATGCTCAACGTCTTCGCCGATGAGCTGAGCGAAACTAAGAAGGCCCGTGTCAACCACGAGGATCTCTTTGCTAGCTTGAGCCGCATGTACCAGCGTTGCGAGGGTGGATGGGCTTGCACTGCTATGCTTGCTGGTAAGTGATGAACCATGTATGGTGTTTCCCGGTATGCAGTACTAACTCACAAATCAGGCTTCGGCATTCTCGGTTTCCGTGACTCATACGGTATCCGCCCCCTCATTCTGGGCTCTCGTCAGTCTCTAGATGGACCTGGCACAGACTACATGATGTCCTCTGAATCGGTCGCTCTTGATCAGCTGGGTTTCTCCAACCACCGTGACATTCAGCCCGGTGAAGCCGTCATCATCGCCAAGGGTGGTGAGCCCGTTTTCCGCCAGGTTGCCCCCAAGAAGGCATATGCTCCCGATATCTTCGAGTATGTCTACTTTGCCCGTCCTGACTCCGTCATGGATGGCATCAGTGTTTACCGCAGCCGGCAACGCATGGGTGACCGTCTTGGTGCACGCATTCTCGACGTTCTGGGTCCCGATGTTGTCAAGGATATTGACGTCGTCATCCCCATTCCTGAAACCGCGACTACCTCCGCGACCAACGTCGCGCTTTACTTGAACAAGCCTTACTGCCACGGTTTCGTCAAGAACCGATATGTCTTCCGCACGTTCATCATGCCGGAGCAAAAGACCCGGCAGAAGGGTGTTCGCCGCAAGCTCAATGCCATGAAGGCTGAGTTCAAGGACCGCAACGTTCTGCTGGTTGACGACAGTATTGTGCGCGGTACTACGAGTCGTGAGATCGTCAACATGGCCCGGGAAGCCGGCGCTAAGAAGGTTTATCTTGCCAGTTGTGCTCCGGAGATCACACATGCCCACATCTACGGTATTGATCTTGCCTCTCCTCAGGAGCTGGTTGCGCACAATCGGACCTCACAGGCCATTGCGAAACACATTGGTGCGGAGGCGGTCGTATTCCAGACTCTGTCTGATCTCAAGGACGCCTGTGCCGAGGTTGCCCGCGAGAATGGCCAGCAGGAGCCCACCAACTTTGAGGTCGGTGTGTTCTGCGGTAGCTACGTCACCCCCGTTTCATCGGGTTACTTCGAGCATCTGGAGTCCGTCCGCGGCGAAGGCCGCAAGGCCAAGGCTCTAAATTCGGCCAAGGAAGCTGTCAGTCACGGCGTTGCCAACTTGACCGACTTCCAAATCGCCGCTCACGGTGTTACTATGGACACCAACGGCAAGATCATCCCAGCCACTGATGATCAGTCGACTGTGGCTGCTGCTGCCAAACACGCCAACGACGCCGAAGATCAACCGAACCCGAAGGTCTCGGATCGCATGGATATTAGCATTCACAATATGGCTGACCATCATGAGGCATGATTATGAACGTATTCTGAGTTTCTACTATTTTTTAATTTGCCTCCTCGGCAACTTGCATTGGGTGTCTGGGCGTTTATTTGAAGGAGCATTGTCATATGCTCCACATGGTGGGTGGACGATTTGATGTCATCTGATGTGGAAATGCATTGAAAATACCGATACCCTGTGTCTCGAGTACACTGTTTTGATAATTCATAATGAAGTTAAATGATAGATGCAATGTTGAAATGCTGTCGAATTCATGTTGGTTTTCTAAGAGTTGTTCATGTCCCAAAGAGGAAGATCACGTGGTATCGATGTCATCTAGTAGCATCGAATCTTGGAAGGAAATAGTTCACTGTAATTTATCCTACATCATTGACGAACCCATGAAGCCATCATCTGCATTCCACCAGGTTTGAGACTGAGTTTGATTCAATTTTTTAGTCAATGGATGAAATGAATTGATATACCTCGATATATCGTATACCTGCCGTGGCCACCCGTGCGACATTGAACGAGAGCCTTACTGCAGGCCCTGGTCTAATAACTTTACAATGGAACGCCGCATAACTCGCTCGGCAGCCCGGGCTGCTGCTGCTGCTTTGATTCCAGGGGAGGAAAGCAGGCCTACTTCCACACAAGCACCAACAAACGCTTCTAAAGCGACCAAAAGAAAGCGTCTCAACCACACTGATACTTCCAATGGCTCCAAA
The DNA here is from genome assembly GCA_030762825.1 of Penicillium turbatum. Lineage (NCBI taxonomy): Eukaryota > Fungi > Ascomycota > Eurotiomycetes > Eurotiales > Aspergillaceae > Penicillium > Penicillium turbatum. The sequence goes on along the minus strand of JAUJYX010000008.1, from coordinate 700,523 downwards.
TCTCTCAATGTGCCCAAAACTGCTACAAAGATTGGGGGCAGATCGCATGGTGGCTCCATGCCAGCAATCAAGCATGAAAAGCCATCATCGCACACAGCCTTGTTTGATGAACTCCCTCACAACCTAGGGCCTGTGTCGTCGCGTTTGTCTGCAGCAACAGAGCCTGCTGTTTCAATTGCTGCATCTGACAAGGAAAACCAATCCCTGAATGGAAACCAGGTTGCGAAATTGGCTGCTGAACTTCAAAGCACTGTGGATACATCTACCACAACTCTGAAGCAAGAATCAAAGATCCAGCCCTCTCCAAACGGCCGAAAGCCAAAGAAGAATACTTATGGCTTGACCCCTGGTGTTTCTCCTTTCCCTGAACTGGTTCGGCCAACCCCCGAGGAGTGTGAAGAGGTCAACCGGCTGCTTTCCAGCATCCATGGTATAGTCACTGCTCCAAAGACTATCCCTGAGCCCTCATTGACGGTCACCGGCTGCGGTGAGGTCCCATCTGTTCTGGATGCCTTGATCCGCACGCTGCTCAGCGGTGCCACCACAGGCAACAACGCTGCCAAGGCCTTCAGTGGACTTGTCAAGCGATTTGGCATTTTATCAGAAGGCGTCGGCAAAGGAAGCGTGAACTGGGATGCCGTGCGTCAGGCTACCGTAAAAGATGTGTTTGAAGCGATCAAAAGTGGCGGTTTGGCCGACATTAAGAGCAAGAACCTCAAAGCAATTCTTGAAATGGTCCATGAGGATAATCGGAAGCGCCGAGCCACATTGCTGGATGATTTTGAGTCCAAAAATGACACAGTATCCAAGCTGCTACCTGAAAAAGGTGAAAAGGACAAACAATATGAGATTGCCTGCGCAGACCAAAATTTTCTTTCCCTAAACCACCTCCACAGTCTCACCACCGAAGAAGCCATGACCGATTTGATCAAGTATCCGGGAATTGGACCCAAGACAGCTGCCTGCGTGATCCTGTTCTGCCTCCAGCGGCCCTGTTTCGCTGTCGACACACATATCTTCCGGATCAGTCGCTGGCTAGGGTGGATCCCCCCTCACGCCAATGAGGTGACTGCCTTCAGGCACCTGGAAGTGCGAATCCCAGATCACCTGAAGTATTCGCTCCATCAACTATTCATTCGGCATGGGAAGACCTGCCCTCGATGCCGAGCCGCTACCGGTGCGTCAAGCGCCGGCTGGGAGGAAGGTTGTGTCATTGATCACCTACTGGTGCGCGATGGCAAGCGCAAGAACAATGCACCGGTCATAGCCTCTAAGAAGAAGGCGGTTAGTAAACGCAAGAGAAAGGATCAGGACTCCGAAGAGGAGACTGAGGAAAGCGATGAGTCAATCTCCGACGAAACGAGTGATGAATGAACGAATTTATGACCACAAAACTATGTGAGATGAACCGAGGAATGATTGCAGCGATCTATGATACCTGATGAATGGGTTCAGCCCAACATTTATATTACTAGCTGTCTTCCAAATTAATTATTCACCATGTTGCTGCTTCTCCTGCTGTTGCTGTGGTTCTCAACACGACTTGCCGAATGTAATGTTATCATGAACCGGCCATCACAACTGTGCAAGTCGACATTCGACTGCAATGAAATATCCAATTTATCATGAGTGGTCTATCTCAAATCCTATCTGTAGATGTATTTTATCTACCGATCTTGCCATTCTGGCACTCGAGAGTCAATCCGCTTATCGCCTTATCGGGCGCGATATGAAAAGAAAATGGCTTCCCCCGTTCACCTCCCCAGACACGTCTCCCTAGGGCCGCAATCGCACTCGCCGCCATGGATTTCCTGGCCTCAATGCCGCCCTCGCTGCGAGCTTTCCTGGAGGATCGCACGCCTCCCGAAGTATTAGAGTTCACCCCATACATCGGAATCGCGTTCGCCTCCCTCGTCGCGGTGTACGTGGGGTACCTCTACACCAAGAGCTGGAAAGAGGCAGCAGTTGTTTTCAATGTTCCTATTCCTTCTGAGGTACGCGACAATGCGTCCATCAGGACATGGGATGAGGTTCAGGGGCAGCAGAAGATGGTGTTGGAGGATCAAGCTAAAGGAGTGAGTCGACAGGCCCCGATTTTGCTTGGGATCACGCCCTCCGTGACTGCTTTTCTGTGTGCTTGAGCTAACCGCTGGTCGATTACACTACGTAGAAATGGAACAGTCAACTTGTCATGGCCTACTGTCCTGCAGACGGGAGAGTGCTCGGTAAAGGAATCAAACCCGCCACAGTCGACGACGTCAACGCTGCCGTTCAGAATGCGAAAGCTGCTCAGCCGGAATGGGCCAAGACTACATTTGCGGAGCGCAGAAAGGTGCTCCGGACACTGCTTAAGTATGTGGAGATAATTGCATCACCCTTTGAACCGATCGGACACACTTGCCTACGGGCACCCCCTGAAACCTGTCCCGCTAACCTCCCGCAGATACGTCCTAGACCACCAAGATGACCTGGTTACCGCATGCTGTCTCGATACTGGCAAAACAAAAGTTGACGCCTGCTTCGGCGAGATCCTTGTGACGGTTGAGAAGCTCAAGTGGACAATTGACCATGGCGAGAAGGCACTGCAACCAGAGCGGCGGCCGACCAACTTTCTGATGATGTACAAGAAAAACGTAGTCAGATACGAACCACTCGGTGTGGTAGGTGCCTGTGTCTCCTGGAACTATGCCTTGCACAACTTTATTGGCCCGGTAATCAGCGCGCTATTCAGCGGCAACGCAGTGGTCGTCAAACCGTCCGAGCAGACGGCATGGTCTGCAATTTACTTCCTCGATATGGTTCGCGGCGCGCTCTCCAGCTGTGGCCACTCGCGCGATCTGGTCCAAATTGTAGTCTGCCTGCCCAATGTTGCCGATACATTTACCTCACACCCTGACATAGCGCATCTGACCTTCATCGGATCCCGACCGGTCGCCCATAGGGTCTGCGAATCAGCAGCCAAGGCACTCATCCCCGTATGTGTCGAGCTGGGCGGCAAAGACCCAGCCGTGATCCTTGACGACCCCCGCACTATCCGCAATATTTCTTCCATCGCCTCGGTCATTATGCGCGGTGTCTTCCAATCAGCCGGCCAGAACTGCATCGGCATCGAGCGCATCATCGCCCTCCCGGAAGCATACGACCGACTAATTGAAATCGTGACTCCGCGCATCAGAAAGCTCCACCTCGGTTCCATCCTCCTCGACACCGCAACCCCGGACGTAGGCGCGATGATCTCACCCGCCTCGTTCGCCAACCTCGAAACACTCATCAACGAAGCCGTGCAGCAAGGCGCCCGTCTCCTCGCCGGCGGCACCGAATACAAACACCCAGTCCACCAGCACGGCCACTACTTCACACCCACCCTCCTAGTAGATGTGACACGGGACATGCGCATCGCGCAAACCGAGCTCTTCGCCCCAGTCTTCCTAGTGATGCGCGCCGAGAGCGTCTCCGACGCAATCGCTATCTCCAATTCAACCTCCTACGCCCTAGGCGCGAGTGTCTTTGGCCACCGCCAGCAGGACGTAGAAGCCTGCGTGTCGCAGATCACAGCCGGAATGGTCTCGGTCAACGACTTCGGCTCGTATTATGCGACGCAGATGCCATTTGGCGGCGTTGGAGGGTCCGGGTATGGCCGCTTCGCGGGTGAGGAGGGACTGCGCGGTCTGTGCAATATCAAGGCTGTATGCGTTGATCGGTTCCCGTCTCTGATTGGAACTGGTATCCCGCCGCGCTTGGATTACCCTATTCAGAATCGGGACAATGCGGCTGATGCGAAGGGTGGAGTTGCGGCTTGGGAGATGTGCAAGGGCGTTGTTGAGACTGGATATCAGCCCACGCTTGGTGGGCGTATTGCTGGTATCTTACGATTGTTGGGGAATATGTGAGTAACTACATGTAGTTGCCTTCTGGTGCGCCGAGAAGTTGAAGATACGCGATTTGTACAGTATATATTTCAGTTCATATTATCATTATCAATGTAATAGGTACCGTCCCTTGGCTGGAGATTTACTTCAATCAAGAGCAAAACTTGCTTTCTGGTCTATCAAGGCCGCTGTTTTTATATCCCGGCAGATCTTATATGGGTATTATGCTAACAAAGTCCTCATGAAATGATTCAAGTCTCATGCAGGAAGGGGAGGACCAGACTTCCTCAGCCAATGATTCTCAATCCGGAACGGACTATCCGGGAGCCAGTTATCCAAAGTCTCATTGGAAGGTGAAAGATACTCAGCGATGTAGTGGCGGCCCTCGATATTCTGCGTGTTTAGCTGACCAAACTTAAACAGCTGAACAGTCGGATCCCCACGAGCATACTCGAGGTGCGAAGGGAGCCGCAGCAAGAAGTTTGACAACCAGCGCGCGAACTTAGCATTAGTCGAACCGTAAGCGCTTGGATTCTGCCTGCCGAGTTCTATATTATCAACAACCCACTGCGTAATCTCAGACGAGTCTGTGGGAAGCGACTCAGCACTGGCGCGAATGAGAGCCTCAAAGAAATCAAAATTGAGCTGTGGATCGTCGCGGCCGGTATGAGTGATAGCGAGGAAGTGTTCTGACGGGATCGTATAGAGGACGTCGCTCGTTTGATTCTCAGGCCTGCAACGGAAGACATACTCGTCTATTTTGAGAAGAGAGACCATAGCGTTGTGATTCTGATGGCGGATGGCATTCTGAATACCCTCGTTCAGGGCTTTGCGGTCGAGTTTAGTCGAACTCGATGGCGTCCCTATGCTCTTTCCATCGGTCCAATTAAACGAAGTCATGCGCAACATCTCTAACATCGCAACATCTTCTGGCGGAAATCCGTTGCTGCGGCCACGCAGGAGATGAGGCGGGAATTCAGTAAGGAACAAGGCAGACAAGTGACTGACGGTCTTCGTATCCGGACAAAGAATCTGGGTCCTGGCCATGGGAGTGACATGGAGCTCGTAATCATGGACGGGTTTGGTCGCATTTGGCACCACCTCATGGAACTGTGCTCTACCAACCTGCGTTATGATATCCTCGGTCAGTTTCTGATTTGGCGGGCCCTTCCCATAGAACACGCGGACAGTGTCATCCTCGCGAGCAAGGAACTTCTCAAAATCAACCTGTTGGTCTTCCCTCGTTATGATGCCGGCTTGTTTCCACAGACGGTGAATCGCCATCAACTGCATTGTCGGGACCTGCTCGCGCAGGCGGTCCACCGTACACCATCTGCACTTGAAGATATCCCGCTGTAGCTGGTAACGCTGGTCAAGCGATAGAGGCACGTATTCGAGCGGAGCCATCAGACGGTCAATAACCTTGCTGCGGGGCGCGTCGGGCGCATCATCCCAAAACGTGGAAAGGATGAGAGCGCGATAGATGTGTTCACCCGAGAGGGCGCGGGATAGGAATGGCGATGCCCTTGGGAGATTGAGGTTGCGCGAGTGTAGAAAGATCTGCTCGATGATTTCGACGGGGAGGGCCTCGATGAGGGACAGTGTTCTGCGGGGAGTATGCGGACGCGAGATTGCGGGTTTGGGCGAATTGGAGGGACGATCGTAGGGGCCAGACCTTGACCGGGAAGATCGTGAGGACCTGGATGAGCTGCTTCGGATTGGGTTCTTGAATGTGCGAGCTGTTCGACGCTTCGGTTGGAGAGTGGTGGTCGAGTTCGAATTGCATGTCGACTTCCGCGGAGCAGGCTTCGTCCGCGTCATGATTGTATCGTCGAGTTTTCGGGAGCCCATGGGTTGGATCTTCTGCTGGTTTCTGCAATTACGTCAATCTGGGAGGCTAAGCCATATCTGATGCGTGTACGAGGAACTCTTTTGGTTCTGCAATGAGTTGCAGCTCGAAGTCAAAGTATCAAAGGTGTCAAAGTTGTCGAAGTTCAAGTCGTCAATGTATAGAATGTTCCAGGAACAGTCTCTGATTGGTGGAAGAGAAACCGACGAGCAATAGGCTTGGCGTTAGGGCTTGGCGGTGGAGGGCTGTCAGGTCACATGATAACACGTGACTGTTCCCCGCTCCATGGCCGGATTGGGGTTAGTCTCATATCAAATGACGTCAATCATAATGACAGGTGAAGAAGGAAAAAAAGCCATGATAGAAGAAGGAATAAGATGGCATTCTTGTGGAGATAGCATGGAATAAAATCAAATTTCCCCTAAATCCTAAACCGTGTTCAACGCTTGACGATCCATTTAAAATAGATAAGCCCCACAAGGCTTTCTTAAAATCTCGGTAATCTCTGTACCTTGAAGATGTAAAATCAAGGAACCTGCATGTTGATGACGGAATGACGATTCAGTATTTTGTAGAAAGTTCAAGTAGCAACTTCCAAGGTTCCATTTTTCTCTCTTTTCTTCTCCCTCTCATTCTCCAGGGCTGGGATATTCAGTGCTGTCATAGTCTTTCCCAACGACGTCACTGGCGTTTTCTTAGTTCAATCTCCAATTGAGGTACCTCGTGATTCTCACAGACAGAAGCTTTACACCTGGACAAGGGTCTATCAACGCCTCTTTCAGACATCTCTTACGTATCTAAATCAGGAATTTCCAGAGCTATCCTAGCCGATCGTCATTACCGTTTTTCTTATTTAAACCACCATCCATCTACTTCATCCTCTTCTTCACTATGCACCCTTTCAGTGATCCAACAGTCCACACACACGCTTCTTCCAGCACCGAAGCAACTTACACCAATAAACCAAACTAAACCATCAATCTCAAATACAAACCACCCCCTAAGAAGACCATCTTCATCATCAACATGGGTGCCGTCGTTTCTTGCGTACGCAATCCCCACATACTTCATACAACCAAGATACCCAACTAACATATCTTCTAGATCCAAAGCGTCTTCCGCGCCATTGGCAGCTGCCTCATGGCCATCGTCAATGCTATCGGCTCCATCTGCCACGCTATCATCAGCGGCGTCGTCACCGTCATCGATGTACTCATCTCCTGCCTTACCTGCGGCTACTGTGGAAAGCGTAAGAGGGGCCGTCGATCAGCCGTCTGATAGCAAACAACACGACGACAAGCCTTGTCTACGCACGCGATCACGAGTCCAAGGAATGGATGAGGGATAAAAGGGCTGGCTATGGGATTCTACGATTGTGACGCCAGTACGGATTTTTTTTTTTGCTTTTCTTTTCTGTTTGGAGTACATACCCCGAGGTGTAATTTTAATCGTCTCCTTTGAATCAAAATATGGGTTATGAAACTACTTTCCTGGCTTTCTATTTGTATCTTCAAAACAAAAGAACTCAACTCGTAGTACGAGAAGGCCATGGTTGGGTTATAATGGCCCATCTTGCGATGATGTCTGCACATATCGCAACAACTCCTCCTTCTCTTCAGGAGGGATGTCGTCCCAGCGCTCATTTAAAATGACATTGGCAAACGGATCCCCAGATCCGCTCCCATATCGTCGAACGAGGGAATAATGTGAAAGCTGTAACGGCCAGCGAGCAGGGACACGACAATTCGCCGCACGGAACGGGATACGCAACAGCCGACGGAAAGGCTCAATCCTACGCTTGCGGATGAGACGATATGTGATCTCCGAAGAACGATCCGCGCTGACCTCGTCCTCGTCCAGATAGAAATCCGCTGCGAGCAGCTGGAGGAACTCAAACTGTGCATCTGACCATGGCGCGCGCAGAACCTTATCTGGAATGCGTCCAGGTCCGATACCCACAGAGCACGGCAGACGGAAGAGATCATTTTCATAATAGACCTCATTTGGTTCACGGATCTGGACCGCGCCAAAGTGGAACCAGATTGCGACTTTGCGGTCGACGGTGCGGGACGACGAGGCCTGCGAGACATCCTCCAGCTGTGCGGGGATGACCAGATCCCCTTTGCCGCGTCGGCCGTCTATAGCCTTATCACACGCTTCCAGGTTATCGAAGCATGAGTCCAGGTTCGACAGCACCGCTCGATCATCCGAGTGGAAGACCAGACCGGTGCATTTTCGTCGGATGGCGTGGGCAACGTACTCACGTTGGCATTTTCGAAGCAGGGGAAACGTGCACCACCGACATGCCAGGAGGGTGGTCTGTAGATTTTGGCGCTCTTCCCAGGACAAAGCCCAGAAGTTCAATGGTGGAGGCAGGAAGTCTGCGGTAAAGAAGCCCTCTCGAGAGCCAGGATTGGTACTGCTAAAGGCCAGCCGAATGAGCCAGGTATAGATCAACGGAGTGGACAGTGCACGACTGAGACGTGGTGAAGCACGAGGGAGGTTCACTTCCAGGCTGTGAAGAAAGATCAACTGCAAGATTTCCACGGGCAGTGACTCCAGGCGCGAGCACGGATGGTCGGCCAACGGATCGGATGGGCCTGGGCCCATTTGCAACAGTGCACTTCAGAGATGGTGCGTTCTGGATGGCTTGCTCGTAGTAAGGGGATGAATATTGGTAGTCAAGCGGTGTGCTTGTGCTTGTAAAAGACTGGAAACTGAGAGAGCTCTGTCGAGACGATATGGTTCCTCTCAATGGAAACTCGGTCCACAGGGTATCGACTGCAGACTTCGCATACCGTTGTCCCTGCAGGCCCAGGTGACGTATCGGGAGCGTATTTGCCAGCGTCTCCAACGCAATCTCCAATCAACGTAATTGAAAGGGGGTTGAGGCCCGACTCTGTGTTGGAGGAGGGGTAGGGGAAGTGGGTAAACTGAGGTTAGTTGCGTGTCTTGGCATGGCCAGCTTGAAAGTTCCGCATCAAGCAGGATTATGTATGTGGCTTGGTCATCTGGGGTATGTGAATTGACTGGAATATCTTGCCGTTCAATTTTCTGGTTGATATATCAAATAAGTGCTCAAAGCGACTTGGGGGGCATGTCCGATATATATTCGGCTTGATCCACCCGTCCGGAGAAAACCTGTCTGCATACATTCCATGTTATACCATGTTGATTTCCTATATTTTGACCTATAGCTCATTGCTTATCCATTCTACAATCATTGAAGAATCATAGAGTTTATTCAAAAGTACGGTTTTACAGTAGGAAGTATTGAGGAACGCAGAAACGAAAAATGTATTGTTTCTATACACATCCCAGTCGCCCCACCACACTATCGGAGGTATTTGATCATAAATCGGCTGAATAGCCATCTTCTGGGGTCCAAAAGTAATGATCACGTAGTGTGATCGAGCGAGGGATAACAAGGCGGATTGTAGGCCACAAGAGTCCACGCTTAAACGGCGGACAGATCGCCGAAGCGCTCCTATAGAAGAGATTAACCTCAGAGCCCAGGAAACAGAAATGCTGGCAGCAACACAGTAAACACATACCTTGTAGCCAGGGGGCATCCACTTGCCCTTGGAGACGAGGGAAGCGGTCTTCTCGTCGATCTCGGGCTGGGCGGCGGCAACCTCGTCCTAAAAAAGAAATTATGTCAGAAACAATCACCCGATACCATCTCCAGCAGGAAGTACGTACAACAGTGAGATCTTCGAAGGGACGAGCGGTCTCAATGTTCTGGAGGGTCTTCTGCAGGTTCTGCAGCTCGGCCTCAACCTTGCCCTTGGTAGCCTCGGCGTTCTGGACAGCCTGGGCCTCAAAGGCATCGATGGCCTTCAGCTGGCGGTTGACATCGTAGGAAGCGGGCTTGAAGCTCTTGAAGTGGTTCTCGATCTCGTCGACGATGGCCTGGTTGTTCAGGATGCGGCGGTAGTGGCTGAAGTCAACGGTCTGGTCCTGCTCGGATAGAACGGTGACCTTGCGGCGAGCCTCATCGTTGCGCTTCTTGAAGGATTGGAGGGAGGCGGCGGTCTGACCGCGGAGGCCGAGCGAGGTCGACACCTTGGCCCAGTCGATCTTGAGAGCGGCGCTGCGCTGTTTTCGGGTGAAGGGGGTTAGCGGGTGTCATCCGGATAAGGTGACAGGGTTTGGCCATGTCGATGGGCAGGAGCGGAACATACAGCAGCCATTGTGACGGGTATGATAGAGGTTGGGGGTGGGGAGACGAGAGGGGAATTCAATGTGCAGGGAGGTGCCGAACGAGGAGCGACCCGGGAAGGTTTGGTTGTTCGTGTCACGTGATGTCTATTCCGGAATCCACCGCAGGTACATCCCATCTATACAATGACACACCTGGGCAGATTATAGAACTGCTGTCATGATTAATGTTAACAATCTAAGGAGATAATTTGAAGCTACGGTTTACAAGTTATCGTGGAATCCTAATTGACTCAATCGTGGGTTCAATTGTTTTTTGGGCTGAATTGTGTACACTATGGGCAACAATACGCCAGAATCTTCATCCAGCGTCGTGACCCAAGTCCCTCATAGAACCTTACTTCCGGTCATTCGTTATATGCTGAGCGCCATGATGGAGTTGACGATATCGTTGTCGTTCTCCCGGAGAGCCTTGACGGCCTTCTTGCGGGAGACGTTTGCTTGTGCCATGACCAGCTCGACATCCTTGGACTCGAGGCCAGACTCGTCAACCTCCTCACCATCATCCTCCTCATCCTCCTTCTTATCCTCGACCTCGGGGGCCTTGCCCTTACCGAGAACCTCCTCGTGGTCGTGACCAGCGTGGTCACCGGCGGCCTCGGAGGCAGCGAGCTGCTGAGCGGCGGAAGCCTGGGCCTGGGAGTTCAGGTCCTCAATCTTAGCCTCACCGAAGATGCTATAAGAGCGTTAGTATATCTCCTTCATATGTCATGACTGCAACTGGTTCCACATACATCCAGCAGTTGCTGTTGGGGGAACGGTAGACCTCGGGCTGGTTAACAACAAAGAGGATCTGTAATAACAACAATTAGCATCGTCATATTGAGTGTAGCATAGTTGCTCAGCGCATCCTTGACCAATGTTGCAGTTGGTGGTATCCATCAAATTGCACTTGGCGGGGCAGAAATCTTCATGACGGGCGCATCGGGAACACATACGTTCTTGGGACGGCGAAGAGTGACACGGGTGATGCCAGGGACGAGCTTCAGACCGAGCTTGCCAATGGCCTTGCGGGCCTTCTTCTCACCACGGGAGTGAATAGCGACGGCGGCACCGGCGGGAATGTTGGGCTCATCGCCAGCCTCGGAGCCAGACTCGTCAGAGCTCTCCTCAACGGTCTTGGGGACCTCATCATCGACAATTTCTTCAACGCGGGGATCAGCCATTTTTGCGGTTATAAGGGGCCTAGAGAATGATCAGAAAAAAGCTCTTGATTAGTTAAATGTTCGCAATGGCGCGAGGTTGTGATTGAAGGTGTGAGAGCGGGCATAGTGGGAGAGTCGGGTCAACCCCCCCACGAATCGCACAACACTCGGGAAAGGGCGAAATTTGATGTTGGAAAGGCGAGGATTCGATCGAGTAAATAATCCTACATACCTGAGAGGTAGATATCAAGCTGTGGTGAATGGGGATGGATTTTGTTGAAGTTGAAGGTGTGTAGCTGTGCGTAGACCGGACCCGAAAATCATTAGCGAGCGGTTGCCCACCCACCCCAGACTCGGCCTGCACACATTGCCCTATATGGAACTACATCACCAATACTGAACTAGATTGGCTGTCAATTTTATATAGATATAGAACTCAAAATATACATATCATAATACAAGACTCAAGTCATTATTTACGCATCTGCTCATTCTATTTTTTTGTAGAGCCAGATATTCCCGTAAATTGGGGAAAAAAAGAAGTCCAGAAACTGGAGGAAAAGAAAAACCAATGACAAAAAGGCCCCTTTGCCGGGATATCAAGGATTTTGAATCATTTTTGCTGTTCATTTGATAATGTATACAGCGAATTTTGCCAGAGGAATACCAGCAATGGAAACCCTTCCAGGACACCTCCTTCAACCCATGCACCGAAACCTCGTAATCATCTATGCCTTGGCGGAAGCGCGGACCTTGGCGTGGGACTTCTGGACCTCGTAGCGAGCCTGTAAATTGCATGTTAGTCGTCGGTTCGCGAATCTCCAGATTATCCGATCGGATGGTGGGCCTAGGCGCATCTGCCAGGAAACAACCCTCCGATCTCCATTCATCACGTACCTGCTTGCGGAGGCGCAGAACCTTGAAGCGCTCGAAGTCGGACAGGTTCTTGCGGCGCTCGGCACGGTCGGTGCGCTGAGCGAAAGAGCTCTTGGCCCACTTGCCGTCAATCTCGTTCTTAGCCCAGAGCTTCTTCACGGGACCGGTACCGGCAGCACGGGGAAGCTGGGGAATGGTGAAGTGAGTGAGGGTGGCGTGGGCGAGAGGGAGAACGTGACGGGGCACGATCTTCTTCTCCTCGGTGGAGGGACCGTCGACCAGGACCTGAACAGAAAAATCGCAAGTCAATAAAACGTTCCGATTGTCATCTCCAAAAATCCGATTTCTCCAAAGTTATCACGATTTTCGAATAAGGGCGATTCCACATACACGGCGGTGGTCCACGATCTCAACGATGGCAGCGAGCTTGCCTTCGTAGGGGCCGCTGCGGATCAGCACTAGGCGGCCAACCTCGACCAGCTTCCACGAAGCGACCTTGACATCGATATCGGCCATGGCGAAATTCTGGGGGATGAAAAATTCAGCGTCGCGGATCTCGTAATTTTGTAGTTGGCACACTCACGGTCGACAGGGGGTATAAGTCGAGAAGGGGTTGTCGAAAGAGTTCAATTGTCCAAGAGTTGTCTCGAAATTCGGATGTGCCCACACTCGCAACATTCTCGCTTAACCGGCCACTCGCAGGTCTAGGGCTCGTGCTTACCTCAGCATTCGCATTAACTATTATCCGAAACCGTGCTTTTATCGCGTTTTTTTTTCGCTGGAGACTTTTGTTGATCTCTACAAGCTCTTCAGCTTTACAAAGTCAAGACTTTAATGACAAGTCTGCTTCTGATTCGATCGTCATCTGCTCATGGATAGCATTTACTAATGGTAAGCTCATATCCTCCTCTTCCGACTCTCCTCATCCTCATATGATGCGGTAATTTGCGATTGACGCAATGTCTGTGAGGCCCTCGCCGGGGCTCTCTATACAGCGTTGTCGTATGATATTCAATTTCTTACATATTCTGATATGGATTATTCCACTCTCATTACATGCTATGAATTTCTCGAGAGACATCGCGCTGACTGTATCGAAGATTCTAGGACTACACAATGACCTTTCAACACCTTCTGAGCTCTTGATCATTCTCAGGGTATGTTGATACCATCAGGAACCTCCCCCCGTCCGATGATTAAGAAATTTTATCACGCCTAGATAGTAATTGAGCTTACGCGATGAAATTACCATAACTACCAAGATCTCTGAGGACTTTATTACCTTGCACATCATTGCTTGACATATTGGTTGTGACTAGTCGCTAACCTTCAAAAGAATCATTTAGGATCTCCTGTGTCAAATTGGCAGCTCGCTCTCTTATATAGTCAATGCAATGAAATTCTTTTTCCAAATACCCTCTTGTCATCTCGTAGTAGCTTGAAGCTGTAGTCTTGATCTTAATTGTAGTTAAAGCTTCCGGAACTACGCTCCACCACAGCTCGTTAACAATGCGAATAATTTTGATTACAATAAGTCGTGCTATATCGTTACCTCGGCCGCGCAATGCCCAAAGACCCAGACCAAGCCGTTCACAGCCTCATGCTATGCCTTCCACCAATTCTATATCTCCCAAAGAGCAAGAAGACATAACTCCTTGCCCCTCTCCGTGCCCGATTATGACGACGTAGAGCTGGCAGATGCCGCAGATGACGGTCCCTCACGACTGAGCACCCACATGAAAATGAACTGGACAGCGTAAGAGTACACGAACAGAAACTGACCGCGTCGGTTGCGCTGAGATCGAGCTACAGCCTGCATTGAGCCGGCATGCATGGCGGAGTCGGTGGAATCGGGGAGCAATACATATTTCAGAGAGCGAAGCTACGATTACAAGGATTAGCAACTGCAGGATGCGCTTCACATATGAATTATAGTGGTCGGTCACTCACCAGGAAGAATGCATTGGCCAAAAAGGTGTACACAAACACGGTCCAGCCAACCCAGCCCCGGGTGCCTTGTCCGGGGTTGAAGATCTCAGATGCCACCATAGTGAAAATGATTCCGACAAACTTGTAGCCCGAGTAAGCGACCAAATCCAGCAACTGCGAGTCGTTGTTGATGCTCAGGATGTATGTGGCCAGCTTCAGACAGAGAATTTCGAAAGCAATCACCGCAATGGCCGTGGTGGTGATCGATCCCAATAGCTCCGGGTGGAAATCACCTCGGAATCCAGCCATTAAGACTGAAAGCAATATGTATGTAACCAAAGCCATGACGGGGATATACATGTCTGGCGAGTTCAGGTCGTCACGAGGAGGCAGGAACATGGACGAATATTGCTGCTGGATGATCTGACCACTCGGTCCGGGGGTAGATGATGCCATTCGAGCCTGCTGTCGAGACCAGGGCTTGTGTCGCCAGGGAAAGAGGACAAGCAGCAACTTGTTCAGGACGTAGGAGTTGGAGACATTGAAGTAGTGTTTGAGAGCTGGTATAGAGACATAGCGATTGAACTGTGAAAACTGGGTTAGATACAAGCTCCAAAGTCAAGTTGCTCCAATACTTCATACGTTGCTTTCCATGTACTCCTGACCAGCCGCCATTGCACTCTTGCCGACCTGAAAGCCCATCTGCGCGGTGGGTTCGTTCATGAACCCACCAAATCCAGGAGCATAGCTTCCGCCCTGAGCCGGAGATGGCTGATATGGATTACCACCATATCCACCACTTGGAGTTTGTTGAGATGGTGGTGGAGGTGAGCGCATCATAGGCACTGTCGAGACATGCTGTGGGACGGGGTGGTGAAGGGGCGGCGATTGCGCGGGCGGCGGAGCGAAAGAGCCCCGATACATAATGCAAACCTAATTGGCGAGTGAAAGAAGAAGGCTAAGGAGAGCGGAAACTTAGTGGCGAGGGTATCGGCCCTGATCGTGTGACGGTGTTGGAAGAAGCGAGGTTGATAGAACGTGAGGGAAGTTGTTAAGTGTTTATACGTGGCTGAAGATCCAGTCCCGCTTCCGAGCTCTCCAACTTCGCCCCGTTCCGCCACCAAGTCACACCGGGCACTATTTTCCTCCTTTAATCATTCTGCTTCTCCATATTGGATCACTGGGCTCATAATGTTGGAAGCTTTTGAGATCTTGACAGCTTCAGGCGTGGTGCTCTGGTCCAAGTCTTACGCTCCAGTAGGCGCACATGTTATTAATAGCCTGATTAACGATGTCTTTATCGAGGAGAAAGTCGTGCCGCAGAGTGCGACAGCTGGAGTCTCACCGGCATACAAGAAAGAGAAATACACATTGAAGTGGAAGAGAGTTAAGGAGTTCGATTTGATCTTCGTGGTACGTCTGTCGCATGCGCCTCGATGCTTTCCAGCACTAACTCTTAGTTCATACAGGCCGTCTACCAATCGCTGCTACACCTTGGCTGGATCGACAAACTTCTCGAGAATATTTCGACGATCTTCATCGATCTTTACAAGGACCAGGTTCAGGGAAACCGCGCGAGAATCCAGACCTATCGGTTTGACCAATACTTTGAGCAACAAGTTCGGGAGCTTGAGGACAACCCTGGTGGCTTTGTGGAGGAATATGTGCCAGAGACGGGCGAGAAGAAAGACCCGCTTGTTTCATCAGACAATGGAGGCCCGCCGCCGCCACCAGTGCCTGGCCTGGTGAAAGGTATGGATGCCTGGACTCCAAATGTCAAGTGCGTGCTGACAATCCTAAAGCGCAGCCAAGAGCTGCGCTAAGCGGGGCGACCTCTGACGAGGGTACGCCACCAGCTACACCAGATATTTCTAGAACTTCGACTCCTCAGGGCCATCTTCTGACTGCAAAAGCCGGACCAGGAGGTCGCGGTTCTCGCCGTTCCCGGAAGGCTGCTAATTCGAGCGCCAACGCATCGTCCGGCGATGAGACCCGGAAGGGAAAGCCCGTCAAGGCTCCCGCTAAGAAGATGCGCAAATGGGATGCTAGTGGGATGGCAGATGAGGATGACGGAGAGATACTCGACTACTCTGCCCCCGCGGAGGGAGATGCAGCCGCACCGGCAGTCGAGGCCGTCTCTGAGGCGGATTGGGGTCGCCGAACCGGCAAGGGCCAATTTGTGCTCAAGGAGCTAGGCGAAGAAGTTCAGTCAATTTTGGACCAAGCCGATGCGGAGAAGTCCAGGAGCACTGCCTCATCTGGTGTTGTTGGGTCTGGATTCAACGCCATTGGTGGCTTCTTCCGTAACATTGTTGGTGGAAAGGTTCTGACCGAATCCGATCTTGAGAAGCCTCTCAAGGCGATGGAGGAACACCTGTTGAAGAAGAACGTAGCCCGCGAGGCTGCTGTCCGTCTCTGCGAAGGAGTCCAGCGTGAGATGGTTGGAAAGAAAACCGGCAATTTCCAGAGTACTGACGCTGCTTTGCATGTTGCCATGGAATCCTCGCTGCGGAAAATTCTCACGCCGACTTCCTCTTTGGATCTGTTGCGCGAGATCAACGCTGTGGTCGCTCCTACTACCAACCAGCAGACGCCTCGCCCATATGTCATGTCTATTGTCGGTGTCAACGGCGTTGGAAAGTCGACCAACCTGAGCAAGATCTGCTACTTTTTGCTGCAGAACAAGTATCGTGTTCTCATTGCCGCCTGCGATACTTTCCGTTCCGGTGCCGTGGAGCAGCTCCGCGTG
This sequence comes from Penicillium turbatum, assembly GCA_030762825.1. Lineage (NCBI taxonomy): Eukaryota > Fungi > Ascomycota > Eurotiomycetes > Eurotiales > Aspergillaceae > Penicillium > Penicillium turbatum. Next base: position 683,885 of record JAUJYX010000008.1, on the reverse strand, counting down.
CATGCTGACCGGCTGAAGGAATTGAGCGTTCGCGAGAATGCAGGCGACGTGGAGATTTACCAGAAGGGCTACGGCAAGGACGCAGCCAACGTCGCCAAGGATGCCGTTGATTACGCCGCGGCTAACAAGTTTGATGTCGTCCTGATCGACACTGCAGGCCGCCGGCACAACGACCAGCGGCTGATGTCCTCACTGGAGAAGTTCGCCAAGTTTGCTAACCCAGACAAGATCTTCATGGTTGGTGAGGCTCTGGTCGGCACAGACAGTGTCATGCAGGCCCGCAATTTTAACCAAGCCTTTGGCACGGGTCGGAACTTGGATGGTTTCATTATCAGTAAATGTGATACCGTTGGTGATATGGTGGGAACTCTGGTTAGCATGGTGCATGCTACGGGTATTCCTATTGTTTTCTTGGGTGTTGGACAACATTACGGAGATCTGCGAGGACTCAGTGTTCCTTGGGCCGTTGACCTGCTGATGAAATAGGGTACATATGATATCCCACTTCCAATTCATGTTCATTAGCTGCACATATACCACGGTATATATCCTCACCTTGAGAGTTTAGTCCTTGTTATAAACTTTGAAGGTTACTATAGTCTTTGCAGTCAGTTGCCGTTACTCTACCCAGCCGTATGCACTACTGACGACGCCTTTCTGGCCCTGTCAAAGCCTTCAAACCCTAGCCCTAAGGCATGCACTTGCGCTATACTTGATTATGAAGGGTTGATCGGGCCTTGTTCCTTCTGATACATCTGCTATCACGATTTATCAATTGAAGCCCTGGAGTGCTCACTAATCTAATCCTAATGGAGTCGACCGATATAAAAGACCCTCTAAATGACAATACAGATGTACCGCCCCCCTGACGGAGTAAAGCCACCTAGAGTACGGAAACATCGCCATTCGGTGCTGCTTTTGCTATATCGCTCAGTGGCTACCATGTCATCGGATCGAACATCACCACCGTGGATGATATCCTTGTTCAGTCTGTGGAGTTATTGTTCCTCGCGTTCGGTGTTTTTGTTGAACGCATCCCACATCTATGTAAGAATGGCCCTTTGCCGGAGATTCAGATGGCTCTGGCGATGAGATTCGAGTTTTCGTGATTTCGCCATTCCCTTTTTTGCCAAATCCGCACGCATCTCTCGCATTTCCGCAAGAAATTCAACTCCGCCTTCGTCGACGGCCATTCCCCGCTCAGCTTCATATGAAGCGACTACGCCTCCCTGATCAAATTTGTTCACACAGGCGCCAATAGGGGCATCCTTATTCTCAACTGGACTATGGTAGGCGATCTGAGTGTGAGCTATAGTATAAGCGAATTAGTTGAATCATTCATGCAAAGGGATTTGCGAAATAGACTATACCTTTAGTTATCGGAGCTGTCAGTGCAACTCGCAACTTGAAGTCCAAAATGCCGGAAGCATTCCTAGCCGAAAGGCACAGAAAACCATTACCCTCTTTCGCTCGTCACTCCCGGTTACAGGCACTCCGCATTCGGTGGCCGCACGATCCATCATTTTCACTGTCAAGTACACCCTCCGGCTATCGGCAGTATCATTTGATTCCCTCGATGGGGGGGACGAAGGAGATGACACCGGCTGTCTGGCGTTTTCGACGTTCGCCGGCACGGGTCCGAGAAAGACCTGCAGGTCAGAGCCACGCAGGTGTTTTTTTCTTTTGGACTTTTTGGGTGGCTCAAATTTCGGGTTCCTTTCGGAGAGAGAGAGACAGGACAGCGAGGAACTATTCAAGTTAGTATAGCTGTCTGATGGTATTCCGGAAGAAGTGGTTTACTCACCCACATGGATTGGTGCCCTGTTGATTCGTATCGATGCGAGTCCCAGGAGGAATAAATGCACCGTTCTGACGTCGAACAGGTTTGTTGTTGATGATGATTCTATAGAGGTAGATGAGGGGACAGATTAAAGGAAAATAGATGAAGAAGAGAGAAAAACATTAAGGAAAGAGGAGAAGAATCAATAATTATATAAGAAAGAAAGGCTTCCAACATAATATCAGCTGGGTTGCAGGTGGGATATGGCGTTACTCTACACGTACCTGCTACATTGGCATCAGACTCGTTCATAATCACATGATATCATATTCCACAAGGTGCGAGCCATATATAACTACATGTAGGTATAACCACATATTGTATGCTCTCTTCAATTTGAATCAACCACCTATTGCCCCTTCTCATACGGCTCAGGAGAAAACACCTTCTTCAAACGGAAATGCGACAAGTCCCGAATAACCTGTGCAGTCTGCTTCAAATTCCGCTTGACAATCACAGCAGTAGGAAGCGAAAAGAGCTCATCAATCTCCTCCAGCGACTTGTTCTTCGTCTCGGGCATGAAGATGATTTGGTACACCCAGCCAACGGCAGCAATGCCACCATAGAAACCAAGCGTCAGTCCAATCCGCTGCATGGACTCCATCATCCGGGTGAAGTTGTACGTGACAATGAACGAGCACAGGAACAGGTTGGCGTCCGCAGTCGTCATTCCATACGAACGCAGATACGTTGGGAAGACCTCTGACGGCACGACCCAGGTCAGACATGCGTATGCGCCGAAGAAACCCATATACAGCACGATACCGGTGAGATACACGCCCTGCGCGGCAGAGGGGTACTTATCTGCATCGATGGTGTATCCGACGCCAACGAGCACGAGACCGATGAAGAAACCGGGAAGCATTACGTTAGCCCAGTATCGACGGCCAAACCGCTCCATGTACAGCACGGCCGGGATGGCGCCGATCAGCAGCGAGCCACCACCGACAAGAGACATGAAGACGGCGTCCTTGTCGCCGAACCCGATCGCCTTCATCAAGGTCGACATGTAGTACATCACCGCGTTGACACCGGTGAATTGGCCCAGGAAGATCATGATGTTGGCGTACACCATCGCGCGGCGTGCACGTGGCACAGTGAAGAAGTCCATCCATGGGTAGTTCTTTGTCTGCGCTTGCTCCTGGCTCTCGGCTGTGACGGCCTGTCGCATACCGAGGAACTCGTCCTTAGCTTCTAGGTCGCCGAATCCGCGGATCTTCTTCCACACGGCGTACGCTTCGATCTCGCGGCCCTTGTGCATGAGGAAGCGGGGGCTTTCGGGGAGGAAGAGCATTCCGACGAAGAGGATGGTTGAGAATACGAGTGAGGAGCCGAGGATGTACCGCCAGTTTCCTTCCACGCTGACGAACATTGCAGCTACGGCATAGCCAAGGACTTCGCCCAGGGCGATGTTCAGTTGGTAGAGAGAGACGAGGTTACCACGGAGCTTGCGGGGGACTGTTAAATAGTGAGGTTAGGACTGGAATTAGAGGTAAGGGCTTCATAGGATACGTACCGCACTCCGCGACATAGACAGGGACGGTACCGCCCTCCAAACCGACACCAGCGCCGAGAATGAATCGACCAGCGAAGATCATTCCAAAGTTGATGGCGCCAGCCTCCAGGGCGGCACCAATAGTGTACAAAACGCAAGAGACAATGATAGCCATACGACGACCGAGGTACTCGTTCGCTGGAGAAAGGATGAGAGCACCGGCAACGGCACCGAGCGGCATGCCGGCGTTGACTAGACTGTTATCCGCTGAGGTCAAGTGCAGATCAACGGGGAGGTAGAGGTTTGCACCACTGATGAGCGACTGGTCAAGACCAGACAGCATACCACCCATGGAAGCGAAGGCGACGAGGATCCAGGTGAATTTCGCCGGGTCGGCCAGAGTCGTCTCGAAGCGGGATTTGGGGAGAGTGTGCACCTGCTCTTCGAGCTGCTGCAGTTCGAAGTCCATGGCAGCTTCACGCTCGTTCTGTAGCTTTTGGTCTGCCATATCGTCCATCTCGAAGGCGACGGCGTCCTTCTCTTCGTTGTGGACGTTTTGGGGCGCCTCCACGTCTTTGAGGTCGGCCATGATTGGCAAGACTCCTTTCTGAGAGAGATTTATGTGAATGGATGGTCTACTAAAATGTATGAAGTATAACGGCGGGGTCGAACTGTCACTTCAGGCTCTGCCGGGACAGGAGAGAAAAGGATGAGACAGGAGGCGGCACACCCTGTATCGGAGGGGAAATGCAGGACTATTTGAGGCCAGTTTCGATGACGATCCGAACGGCTTCTCGCTATTACGACCAAGCTCGGCGGGGGGTTCGGCGAAAAACAAAGTAAAAAACCCGCGTGGGGATACGCTACAATTGGTCGACTCGTGGCCCAGGCTAAATTCACCTGGAGTACTCCGTATGCACAGCTCCGTACTTTCCCATGTGTGTGGAGAGAGGTGGGGAACCGGGGCCAACTACTCCGGGGGAGATCAGTTGGATTGAGGAGAAGAAGGGGAAGAACGAAGACGCGGGCTCACCGGGAGGCGAAAACAGGTCAGCATGCAGAGATGCACTGCAGGACAGGGATCAAGAATGTGGAGGACGACATCACGGCCCGGTCGAGATACACATCTGGACTCTGGACGTATTGCGTACCATAAAAGCTTATATTGACTGTTCCAGACAGTCAATGCGTGAATTCACCCTCAGACCTCAGATCGACAGTGTTTCCATCAGACCAGGGCCTTGTCGTTCTGGAACATTCCCGGCTTCCCGTTGATGCTGTCGGCTTGTGTAGCCATATACATCGAATTACAGTATGTTGTAGAGTGAGATGGACCCGGCAGAAGACTCTCCCGACGATCCCAGCCTAACAAGCCAGCTGAGGACCTAAGTCTTCATCTTGTACGTGCCACAATTCGGACAAAATCCGGGACTTGGAAAACGCTAGGACTCGCGAAGCGATTGGGCTGGGGTCCCCGTGGAGAGAACTGCGATACATCGGCGACACTTCGGGGAAACCAGACATCCTGTACCTGACTTCTTGGATGATGGCTTCAAGTTTCGGATTGTTTCCGTCACAGCAGGCGTCAAGGGATTCTCCTCTTGGCCAATTGAATGTACCTAATAAGCGGGGACACACAGGAAACCAACTTCCGAGCCTTTTCGGAGGTTCACGGCCAAGCAAAAGAACAACACGGGAGGGCCCCGTCGGGCTCGGGGGAGGGAAATGCGGGATTTTTCCCCAGCGCAAGCCGAGATGGTCATTCGCTGCGGTTGCTGCTAGGCTTTTTGGTGGCGTACGCCAAGCAATTCCTTGCCATCGCATATTTGATTTGGGTGGTTGGAAGAGGTTGATCTACCCGGTCACCTACCCGGTTAGTGTATGACTGAGACTGGTGTTGATATATTTGGTGGGAATTTGCGTAGGATTGAGTGTGAGGGGACGGATTCAGCCTAATATCTCCTCCCTCTTATCACCTTAGGAACATCCAGTTAAACGGATCTACGTGGATTATCCGTAGAATATCCATGGATGCTGGGAAAGAGGCAACTCATTCGAACCTAAGGATTACTATGGAGGATTACTGCTCAAACCCATGCATTTGATAGCTTAATCCTCCTTTAAAGACGTGGACTCTGCCGCTAAGATGTATGTACACATCAGACATAAAACAGATAACTCCCGGCGCCATGCTCTCCACTACGCTGTTGTATGAAATGTAAACCTCCCCACTCTCAACGTCTTCCCTGGTTTCCAACTGGTTTCCGAACACTGGCATCCACGTTGGGACTAGGAGACCTTCCTCCCTGCAATCGGGCCCGCAGTCGCTCCTGAGCCGAACCCCCACCCGATCCAGCACGATCAAGGTTCGGACGAGGGGGCTGCTGTGATCCAGACCGCTGGCTGGGCAATGGTCGGGCTCCAGATGGATGGGGTGAGCCCGATCCAGGCGAATGGGTCTGGGAAAGTGTGATGTTTGGACCGGGTGAAGCGACAGAACCAGATGGTGCGCTGTTAGCGGAGGCGAGCGGCGGTGCTGTACCACCACGTCCGCGGCGCAGACTGGCTGTCTGCTGATTCGACGATTGAGACGAAGGAGAATCACCCCAGAGATCGCTTAGACCGCCGCTCCGGTTGGAGCTGGAGGACCCTTGGCTGTAGTTGCTGGCGGGTAGTTGTGAAGTCGCGATCTGGCGGGTGGGTGTCGGAGATGGGCCCTTCGGGTCTTGTGGGAGCCATGGGGGGAATGGACGGCCCTTTTCCATATAGTAGGCTCGGAGGGCATTGGAGATGTGGGAGCTGTCTTCGTTGTCTGGATCGTCTCCCTCGTCGCCGAGGGTAATAGCGCGGCGAAGGTTGGTGAGCCGCGAGCCCAGGCCAGAGATGGCCGGAGAGGAAGTCAAGGATGAGAAATACGATGTCATCTTGCTGCAGTCAAGTGGTGTGGTTCAGTAATATGCGGTCTGCGAAATGACAGCTCGAATGCGGGGTGGGGTTGGCGCGGAGCTGGAGCTTTCCCTGTGGGGGGCTCAACGCAGGGTACGTAGGGTTGGAGAGTTGGAGAGGGATGCAGATGATGCAATCGAGAGGAAGTATTATTAATGGTTGTATTTCACAGAAGAGCCGGCTCCTGAGGCAAGGTGAAGTTGTTTAAAGGAAGTTGAACTTCAGGCAGAGACAGCGCACATTCATTGGGCGATGGTTGCCACGTGATCACGTGTTTCGCATTAACAGAGTACTAGTCCAGTCTATGTCTCAAAGCAATTATCTTTGAAGCGTTTGATTGATATCGAACAGTACAATTGAGAAGATAATAGACATTGGGAGATATACATATAGGATCGTAGGTTGGAGTGAATGCAATAGCAGGGTATGATGCCCGATCACTAGCACAGAATATAAAACAAAAGAATAAACAGCCCAAACGCCATGCAAGATCAGGTAAACTTTTCCCAAATCCCCTAACAACGACAAAATCATGCCATGACCTGGTCCTTGCCGGCACCTTCGGTCTCGTATTCGATCTCGATGCGAGGGCCCTTCTTGCGAGGCTTCGCCTGGGGAGCAGGTGCCTTCCGCTTAGCACTAGGCTTGGGCTTCTTCTCACCCTCGCTAGCAGCCTCATCATCATCCTCACTATCGTCATCCTCATCATCAGAGTCCTCATCGTAGTCGCTGGAGTCAGCCGAGTCAACGCCCAGCCAGTCCTCCATATCCTCGAGGTCCTCCTCCTCGTCAAGGTCGCTGACGTACTCGACCTCACCAACACCTTCCTCCTCCTCCTCTTCGATCTCCTCGCCATCGTCCATGTCCTGGTCACGCTGACCGTCACCGGCCCGCTCAAGTCCGCGGAGGACCTTCTTCCAGATGTTCTCCTCAACGTTGAGCGGACGATCACCGTAAGCACCGCTGCGCAGACGCTCGATAAGCTCACGCTCAATGGCTCTCTCGACCTTGGCCGCGGACTCGGCCTTGCGCTCACGAGTCGCCTCACGACGACGGACCTTGGGTGCCAGCTTAGGCACAATCTTCTCTCCGAGACGCTCGTCCTCCTTGGCGATGTTCTTCATGCGGATATTGACCTGCGTCAGGCGAGTGAGACGCTGCTTGCACTTGTGGGTCAAGAACTTAGGCCAGTAGATGAGGCGCTCGTCGACCTGCTCGAGGGCCTTGGCGTAGTTTGATGACAGGCGCACACGCTCCCACCATTTGCTGGGCATGTGGGCTCGTTCGACGGTCTTCATGTACAGGTACATGACGCCCGTTTCGGGATCAGTCCGAACCGTCGCATACCGCGAGTTGGCTAGCGGGCAGGACTGGCGATTGCAAAGACCACTGACATTGTATTCATTGCGACAGAAGTTTTGGTCTTTCGTGGTTCTAAAGGCAAGGGTGCGATAATTAGTCAAGGATTCTTGTTTTTTTGGGTCGGTGCAAATTGAAGATCGAAGGATCTGCGGGCTGGACACCCAGCGACTGAGGATAAATACTCACTTGAGTTTGTAAGAGCAGAATTGCTGGTTAATAACCTGCCAGACGATTTCGTCGGACATGATAGGCAAGGAATTGGCAACCGTTTAGTGGTTGGTCCTGAGGTCTATGTAGCAGATGTTCGACCCCGAAGAAAAAAAAAAGAATCGATAGGCGTTGACCGCCTGCCGAAGTAAGATGGTCACGTGCTGCCTTATCGATCATGCGTAACGTCATTGGAGGGCCACGTCTTGGCATCCGTTCACTGGTCCACCGGACGTGTAGTTACTGTGTATTTATGTTCAATGTTCTATGCTTTACATGATTGCAATCGAGTTGACATCCATAAGACGCCTAACCGAACATATAGAATAGGCCCAATTCTTCTCGTACTATGACGCAGTTATTGAGGTACAGGAGTCACCGGGTACATCAACATGTGCCTGTGGAACGACTCACTAGGTAGGAGAAACAAGTATATATAACTACCTCGAATCTTCAACAATATCGTTCAAATTCAACCATAGAATTCAATCATAGTTATGAATTTGAGCTGAGCATGTCCTACGATGCCCGAGCTCACTATAAAAGTAGCTCAATACTACGTGCGTTGTACAAGGCGCCCAGAGTAGATATACAGGGAGCTACATACATTATACTAGCTCTGTGATATGGCAACAAAAGAGAGAGAATAGGGATAAATCCGAGATAAGGAATAGCCAAAATGTACCAAGTCATCACGAATCCAACTCTATCCCCGGACCTTCCGATAGCTTGGCGGGTGCCACGATTGTTTGATCATCTTACCCGCCCAGACAGGAACCAGAGACACAGCTAATACAGCGAACACACGCCACAGCCAGTCGAGAGTGATCACGTAACTGAGATCAAAGTACTCGCCTAGGAAGGGGACACTGCCTGCATATACAAGCAGGGTGCCAATCAGACAGAAAATCATGACCGGGTGCCAGGTTGTGACCGCAGTAGCGACCATGCCTAGTTCATTGAGAACAAGGGCCGTGAAAGAAAGACTGATCAGACGTGGCCCTGTGATGGTATCCAACAATATCTGGGAGAGGCCTTGGATCACTGCACCCTGGTAGACAGAGACGAGAATCCAGCCGAAGAATGAGCGGTAACTTAGGCTTTTCCCTGTCTTTAACTCTTTGTAAAGCTCTGGGTAGAGATTGGCGAGATGCTCATCGACGTCTCGGTCGAAGGCGAGCGAGAATACCGGTGCGTTCGTGTAGACAGTGGCATAGCCAACCATGAGCCAGTTGATGAATAAACCCTTGGGATCGAAATGGCTAGCAATGCTGTACATGGTTTGGCAAACACTGATGATCAGGCCACGGTGCATGATGAATTGAGCTAATTTGGCAGACCGCTTGTACGAGTTGCGGCCGTGCCAAACTAAAAGCTTGGTGATATGATGGAACTGGGTGATACTGAAATCGGCGGCCAGAGATGCCTGGCGACCTTCTTTGCCCACGATGCCAATGCCGACATCGGCTGCCTGAATCATTGAAACATCATTGCCGCCGTCTCCGATGCAACAGACACGTTTCTTTGTGTTTTGGCGAATCAGGTCGGCAATCTCGGCTTTTTGGGTGGGGGAACATCGGCATGCGATTACGGCGGGTAATAGCACCGCGACAGAGATGAAAGCTGTTTTGAACTGCCCGAGCATCAGGTTCAAAGACTCGCCATCGATCAACAGACAGCAGTCGGTTTTGTTGCGCAAAAAATCAAGGGCCTCTTGGGCAGTCGACTTGTCTGTGACTTTGGTGACAGTGTGAATGTACTGGCCCCGGGAAACCAATTTGGCAGAGATAGCGACACATCGCGCTGTCTCCACTTTATCACCAGTCAGCATCCAAATCTTGACACCAGCATTGCGTAACAGCTCAAGGGACGATTTGACGTCGCGCTGCAGCCGATCTTCCACACCAGTCACCCCGCAAAGCTCCAGATCTTGTTCCAGATGTTCGCTCACAACCTTTGCCATGCCTGCGTCTCGCCCCTGGAAAGATAGGGATGCATCTTTATACTCGGTAGAGAAAGCCTGGTATTGTTGCGTGGAGATCCGTTTGCGCCCAACGACAAGAGTTCGCAACCCTTCTCGGGCCATATTCGTAGTCTCCTCATCCAGCCAGTCATTCGCTGCGACAATGGATGTCATGACGGTGTCTGCACCCTTCTGGTAGAACCAAATTTCGCTATCGTCTTTGCCAAGGTCAAGCGTGTTTTCATCGTGCTGGAACTGGACGATAATGCCCATCCGCTTGGTTTCAGACGTAAATGGGAAAATGTCAAGGATCCGGGCGCGCACCACGACCTGCTTGGAGTCGGTGGATTCTAGGACAATGGTTTGTCTGTCACGATACGCTAGTTTCAAACCTACCTCTTCGGTATACCGAATGATGGCAATTTCATCGGGCGACGAAGCTTGATAGCTTGTCACCTTCTGGCCATCTTCTTCCTCGGTAGTTGGTGTGACATTGTGGCAAAGAGCAAGCGCTAAGATGATGTCCCGAACGCGGGAACCAATCTCTCTTCTTGTTCGCGGCGCAGTAGCATGGCCGGCTTGAGTTCCAAAGGCAGTCGAAGGAGTGACTAAGGTATTGCCCGCGGACACGAAGGCTTGACGAATGAATGAGGCGACCTCGTCCATTGCCTCGTTGGCATATGACACGGTACCAACGTGTATTTTTTTGAGCTCCATCTCATTCTGGGTCAACGTTCCGGTCTTGTCTGAAAGCAGATATTCAATCCTTCCCAGATCTTCTGGTATTGTGCTGGTACGGACGACCGTTCCTGGAATGTCTTTGTCCCGTTCGATGAATCGCCCGTATACCGACTTGGCCATGTCCAAATTGACTCGAAGACTCATGGGAATAATTGTGGAGAAGAGAATGAGATAGATCATGATAGCGACGTACCATTTCTTGTCATTCGTCGGTTCGAATCCTTCCAATCCGACAAGAACAATGGAAAGGGTAAGCGTGAGGGCACAGAGAATTTTGGTAAGGTTGTTGATTTCGCATTCTAACAGGCCCACTTTTGAGCGGGAAGCGGAAGTCGAAAGTGAAGCCCGAGTTTGGGATCCTGTGTAGATGATGACAGCGTAGGTGATGGTATTAGAGGCAAGAACAGTATTGGCCCAGGCGGTGTTGTCGATCGTCAAGGGAGCGGATTGAGTTTCCCCAGTTCCAGGCGTTTCCCCATTGTTTGTAGGCCCAGAGGTTTTGTCAACATGAGCATCATAAAACCCACTGGGAGGTCCCAGACCAATAGTCCCCACGAACTCATTGACTCTCTTGTCGGGAGCGCTAGCAGTGATCCGTAGGCGACCAAAGTCGTTCAAGGACAGCGATTGAGATAACACGGAGGGCAGACGGAGCTTCCAGTCAGTTTCACCGTCCAATTGATCAGTTCGAATGAACGTATCACCTGCAAGCGAAGCTCCAGCAACCTCAACAGCCTTGGATGCGGTGTTGACTGCGGATTCGGACGAGCCCTGGCCTGCTTCAAGCAAGTCGGAAGATGCTTCTGGAACAATCTCTTCTGCCATAGAATGACGAGGCGTGCTGGAGTCGTTTGAAATGCTCTTCAGAATCACCACATCGGCTGGAAGACGTTGGTTCTTGCGGACTTTGAGCACATCGCCAACCTTCAAGTCTCGTGCCTTTTTCGTAACTTCCATCGCATTAGATCTTCCTAGTGCTACAATGCAGAACTCCTCCGCATTAGCTTCAGCATCTCGCCGCCGCCGACCAATGTCATCGAGTGCCTCTTTGCCCAGCGATATTGAAACCACAAAGGCCAAGGGCGCAATGTAGGACGACATGTAACCAATTCGTAACACCGGGATGACCTGTGATAAAGCCACAAGCAGGAAATAGATGTTGAAAAAGAAGGAGAACTCGTTATAGAGGGTTCGCGGTAGAAAACTCCAGGGTGTGTATTTTGCGTTCGAGACCACATTGGCCGGATATTTAGCCGTCTGGTACTGCCCGACAAGCACTTCACGGGGAGGTTGGCTTGTAGGGTCGGTGTCATTTAATCCAAGTCGAATAGAATTGCCCTGTAAGAAAGCGGGAGTCTTGAAACCCGGAAAGCGCAAGCGGCTGCCTCTTTTGGGAGGGTCATCTTTGAAATCGCGAGTCGAGGATCTGCGATCCAGGAGTGGTACATCATCGTCTTCCAAGTTCCCAGAGCTTGCATGTGAGCCACGCAAGCCTTGTCCACCCCCGTTCTCTAACAGCGCATCGGTATCATCCTCCAAGTCTGCATGGCCAGACGCACTGCGTCTCCATCGACTTCCTGCCCCGACACGCAGGTTTCGCAGCGCGATACCTGGCCCATAACTTCTGTTGCGACCAGTATAGTCGTGTGATTCACGAGGCTGTTGAGGTGATGTTGTGCTCGGGTCCAGTTCTTCTAGATCCAAGTCGTCGTCCGAGTCCGAGAAGGTGTCCGGCGCATCAGGATGGTCTAGGGGGTGGAGGTAGTCGGATGAGGAAGGCATTCTTGGAAACTGGGTATGATTCCAATCAAATCGATTGCTGCTTGGATGTAAAGTAATGCCTTTATGCCTTGCATTGAAAATAAAGGTTCATCTTTGGTATATGTTGTCATATGCGATGGCATTGATCGAGACTCATATGCAGCATGACGACGAAAGATTCCAAGGATGTTGTGGAGGTCGCAATAGGAATGAAACGCTTTTTGTGTGTTCAACACAGGCAATGCTAAGCTTATAAAAAAAGTAAGGACCATATAAAATGGGTTACCGCGCTGAATCACGATCGACGACTGCCTTCGGGCCACGCAATCACATGAGAGCGTAAATCGCGGCGATAGCTGGCTGATGTAATGATGCACCCTTTTTAAGGTTACCTAACAAAGGCATAAAATTGTCGGGCGATCAGTTATTCCGGATCACGGGTTTGTGTTTTTCCTATTCGGGAGAGTAATCAGATGACTCAGCTCCGTCAGTCGGCGCCCCGGGCCCGGGGGAATAACCATAGGCTGGAATCGCCCTTCGCTGTCGCATTGCAAGACTATCCGATCCCACTGCTTGGGGACTTTTTTTCCGCTGTCATCGATTGATGAATTCATGATCGATTCTCTTTGCTTGAGTTTTTCTTTCTAGTCTGTTTTATACTTACATCTTTTAATGGATTCCTAAGCCAAAGCCATCGACCCCCGTTTTTACCTACGATTGTTGATCTCCTGAGGCGTCATTGGAGACGTGTCAGGTTGATCCCTCCGGACTGCACCCCCCCATCTCCAGTCACGTTGGCAATCGAGAAACACGTCGCACATATGGCGCATCAAGCGACCGACAACGACTCGGAGTCCTGGAATCCGGCATTACGGCCGGAGAATAATAATGCTCATGTTACAATGACCTCGACCGAGGGCGGGTTGTCGGATTTAATTGCGGCGGACAAGCCGAAGGACAAGTCCCTAGGGGATGTTATGTCGCCACAAAGCGAAGATCTTTCTGCCTGGGATATGTCCAATGAGGCAGATGCGAATCAGCCTCAACACACGAGCCTGGATGTGCTAGTGAACAATGCATCGCCAGTGGCGGACCAGGCCACGTCCTTGACCACTGACTCCGTGGATAAGAGCAGTCAAGTTCCCAATGAAACGCCTGAACCAGTTCATACACACACGGTACCCTCCCTAGATACCGCGGATGTTGCCCCAAGCCCGCCCCTGCCAGATATTCCGGCTGCGCAGGGCGAGCCAGTGCAGAACGAAGCACCTTCAACCGAATCCGAAGAGGATGATAGCAACATCCCCATCACCGAAGACCAGTCACCCTCTGTTGAAACTCAGCCCGCTGATACTACGCCTCTCGACGTCGTGCCTGAACAAGGAACCGCCCCGGAGCCGACAGTCGCGGGCGAGAGTGCACTATCGGAGGAAGAGCAAAAAAGAGCACCAGGGACTGCGTTGGATGCATTCGAGCACGATTATACTACCGAGCCAATTCCCACTCCAGAACCTTCTGAACGGACCAGCGAGGAAATCGTCGATCATGAGGATGCCTGGACCAGTTTTGAGAAGGACCTTAGCAATACGTTGCCCTCCACCGAAGGGATCACCCCTCCTAGCGAAAACGGCTTTGGTATGCCGGCATTGACCTCGATCCCTGATGAACCCCAGTATAACGATGGGCCGACTCTTGTCGAGGAACCGCTGAGAGAAACAGCAATCGCAGGTGCTCCATGGGACGAGGTAGATAAGGTTTCTCCGACGGAGAATGAGCAGTTTTGTTCCGGTACTCGCTCAGCATCAGCTGACCACGACACTACTGATGAGCCAACCCCCATAACAGAGGCATTTGGTCTGACCAATGACGTCCAGCCAGATACGGCCACAGCGGACGCGGGTACAACCTCTCAGGATCAGACGCAATGGGCAAACAAGGCGAGCGGTGAAGTTGATTCTGATTCTGATGACTTCTTCAACCAACTCAAGACCCAGACAAAGCCTATCTTCGCGCCGCCAGAGGCCGAATCCAGATTCGAAGAAGGGGTTCCGCTGTTGGATGAGTCTCCACCAACTTCACCTCAATGCCCACTGGTAGAGGAGAGATCCATCGGCGATGTGTTTGCCAACGACGATGACGATGCGGCAGGCTTTTTCAGCACTGTTCCAAAACCAGAGGCCGAAGATGAAGGTGATTTCTTCGGCTCCACGTCAAAGGATGAGACTCTGGAGGAACCAGTCGTTCATCTTACCCGAAAGAGCACGTCACGGGTGTTGGAGTCGGCTGGGTTCGCTCTTGACTCTCCAGTCAGTGACGCCTCGGCTGCAGCGCAGTTCGAGGAGGCCCTGAAGGCTGCGTCAACGGAACCACAAACAACGGCTGAACCTTCAGAGGAAGAGCTAGCTGCACGGTGGGAGGCAGAATTAGGCGATTCGCCAGAAGACGATCTGGCGGCTCGTTGGGAGGCGGCACTGGATGATGACGACTTATTGCTGGAGACTGAAGTTACTCAGCCCGTGTCTGCGCAGGAGACCATCTACCAAACGCCCGTCCAGCCTATCCAAAGCGGATTGACCGCTGGACTGAATAGTCCATTCCAAACTCCTGAGGCCTATTATGAGCCGAAACCCGTTCCTAATATATACGCTCCTCACCAACCGACAACTGGCGACCTCTTGCAGGGGGTTCCTATGCCAGGTAGTGCACCGCCAACCACCGCAGCGATGTCATCATACTTCTCACAGCAACCGCAGAACCCAGTGACAACCAGAGGAGAGAGCTTTGCTGAGCGCTCGAAGCAGGGTTACAAGTCTCCTTACGATCTTCCAGATGATATTTCCCGGCCTCGAAAGCCGGTCGTCACACACAAGCCAGTTCCTCCTATCGTGACCAGTATGCCTCCACCCCCTCTCCCAGCGGTTTCTGGCGTGTCGATTCCTGCAGCAGCTGGATTCCCCCCTGCAGCAGTTCCTCCCTCAGCTACCGCTCCTCCCGCGCCAAAGAACTTCTACGAGGAACTTCCTCTGGCGCCACCTAGATCAAGGCCTGCCAGCTCAGGGCGATACACTCCTAATCCGCAGACAGTGCCGGCAATGACTGGTTCGTCCCTTCCAGCACCGCCATTGGGTCAATATGCACCACTTGCACCACCACCAGCTTCGCAGCCTATCGGACTTCCTATCCAGTCCACACTCCAGCCGCCTGAAACGATGGATCCGTATGCTAGCCTAGCTTCGAGTGCCCCTGCCGGACCTCCTGCGGTTGCGAGGTATTCTCCGCAACCTCCCAGCTTGCAACCATCGGCTAAGCCGCCTTCGTTGCCGAGATATTCCCCCGCACCCCCTCCTATCTCATCGGTTCGCAATCGTTATGCGTCACAACCATTGAATGTTCCCGGCCAGAACCTGCCGTTCCAGCCGCGGACTTCGAGTCCCCTTGCACACCACGAGAAAGTTTCTTACCAGCCCGATCAATCACAAAAGCCACCATCTCTCGAGCCTGCGATCAATCTGTCTTCGCCACACGTGCAAGGAGCTAGCTTTGGGCAGATGCAGCCTAGTGTGCCGCAGCATCTTCATGGCCCTGCTAGCCTAGCACGGAGGGAAAGTGCTGGCTCGCCTGTGCAGGCATCTCCGCCTCAAAGTCGGTATGCTCCTCCGGAATACATCAATGAATTCGCCCAGCGTCTTGCACCAGCTTCGCCATACGCTGTTCCTCAACCGGAAACCAATGCGCATGTGTCTCCGCCACCAAACGATGTTCAGATAGCTCCTCTCCGCAGGTCTCAGACCCAGTCACCTGGTCGGGACATGATGGGCCCACTGTCATCTGGACCGAGTATTGACACCCTTCAACGGCCGGCTTCAGTCAATGTTTCAGGATCACCGACCAAAGCAGTGAATCTATATGCGCCTATGCAGGCTACTCCTCAGACTCGTGCTCCGACCCAGCACTTAGAATTCATCGCGCCCAATGATGGACAGGAACAAGACCACTTGGAGCGATGGAAGGGTGCGCCGATCTTCAAATTCGGGTTTGGTGGATCAGTGGTGTCTTGCTTCCCTGGACACATTCCTCGCTACTCTGCCGGTCAGATAGCTCCGATGATTCAACCCACTCCTGGTGAACCAAAGATCTCTCAGCTGAGTGAATGGTTACCGTCTGTTGATACCGTTGTCCAGCATCCTGGGCCCCTTAAGGCAAAATCAAAGAAGAAGGACTTAATTGCTTGGCTCACTAGCAAGATCGCGGCCTTCGAAAATTCTAGCCTCCCCAGCTACGAGCAAGTCCAATCTGACACACACAAACGCCACGAGGAGAAGATCCTTCTATGGAAGGTTGTCAAGCTTCTGGTAGAGAATGACGGCAGTTTGGACACTTCCCCCGACGTTCAAAAGTCTCTCCGCCACGCGATCTTCCCTAATATACCCGCTCCAGACGCAGATGGATCATACGCTAGTACGCTGGTCCCTCCGGGAGGGTCAACCTCTTCGGGGATTCCCACACAGGCTGATGCTGTTGATCCTCAGTGGCTGGAGGAGCTTCGTCTACACTTGATCTGTGGTGATCGCGAGAAAGCCGTCTGGGGTGCTGTCGATCGACGCCTCTGGGGTCACGCGATGCTCATCGCGTCCACCATGGATAAATCTATTTCGAAACAAGTCACGCAGGAGTTTGTTCGCAGGGAGGTCAGGTCCAAAGGCGCAAATACTGAGTCACTTGCGGCCCTCTATGAGATATTTGCTGGCAATATTGAAGAAAGTATCGACGAGCTTGTGCCTCCGTCTGCGCGCGCAGGCCTCCAACTCATCAGCAAGGCCGATGGCCGGGGCTCTATCAAGAACGCACTCGAAGGCTTGGAAAAATGGAAGGACACTTTGGGGCTGGTGTTGAGCAACCGAAGTTCTGAGGATCATCAGGCCCTTCTTGCTCTCGGTCGCCTGCTTACATCTTATGGACGAACAGAGGCGGCTCATATTTGCTACATATTCTCCCGTGCTGCGGTTTTCGGCGGCGCCGATGATCCGCAGGCCAACATTGCTGTCCTTGGTGCTGATCATCAGCGTTGTCCTTCGTCTTTGTTTGATGAAGATGGCATCTTGCTGACTGAGGCTTACGAATATGCCACATCTGTTCTTGGGAACTCTCCGACAGCCCATCTGCCACATCTGTTGGGATTCAAGATCCTGAACGCCAGATGTCTTGTCGACCGGGGTCGTAATTTAGAGGCGCAAGCCTACTGCGATGCAGTGGCAGCGGCATTGAAAGCAACCACCCGTCCTTCTCCGTACTATCACCAACATCTGTTTGCTGAAGTTGAGGAGCTATCCGCACGTCTGCGCCCAACTACCAGCGACACTGGCTCTTGGATCTCGCGACCGAGCATGGAGAAGGTCTCGGGTTCCATGTGGGCTCGGTTCAATAGCTTTGTGGCAGGTGATGATAGTGACGCTGCATCCACTGGATCTGGCAAAGGTGGTGAGCAAGCGGACTTTGGCCCTTTCGCAAACGTGGCTGGGACCCCAACAATCAGTCGATCGCCGTCTGTATCCGATATCTACGGTTCTTATCCTGGAGCTGGAGCGCAGCCTATTCCTGTCAGCGGCGCGTCGAAGTATCAGCCATCGAGCCAATATGCGCCCAACGCGTCGCCTGAGCAGTACAAGGGTCGATCTTCCATGGATTCTCAAAGATCTGTTTCCTATTTCCCGCCCGTTGGACAACGCCGGAGCTCACAAGAGCTCTCGCCTTCGATTGATCAACAAATGTCTTACGGAGCTTCCATGTATGGGTCGCCAAATGCATCTGGGTATCAACCAACTCCGCCCCAGTCATCATCTTACGTTCCTCTTGCTCCAGTGGAAGAAGCTTTGTCGCCCGGCGAGACTTCATCGGCCGCACCTCCTGCGGTCAATGGCCTCTTCTACCAGCCTCCAGGACAGCCTACTGCCACTTTCACCGAATCCCCCTATTACCAAGGGCCTCCTGGCATGCCAGTCGGTGCGCCGGCCGCCGAGTCATCCTACGCACCCCCCGCTGTGACTTCTTCTTACGAGCCAGTTGAGCTTGGTGCAAACACAGGCTATGCTCCCCAAGAGGAGCAGGATCTGTCTCCTGCAGCAGAGAAGCCGAAGAAGAAGTCAATCATGGATGACGACGACGATGATCTTGCAGCCCGGGCGGCAGCTATTCAGAAGGCCGAAAATGACCGCAAAGCAAATGAAGCTTTTGCCAAGGCAGCTGAAGAAGATGGTACGTATCGATAATTCTCATTACTTTATCCACCTGCTAACTTTACTTCTTTTTCAGCTAAGAGAGGTGCTTCACAATCTGGCAAGAAGGGCTGGTTTGGTAGTTGGTTCGGCGGAGGCAAAAAGGAGGAAAACAACTCTGGTGGTGGCCCCATCAGGGCCAAACTTGGCGAAGAGAGCTCGTTCTACTATGACAAAGACTTGAAGAAATGGGTCAATAAGAAAGACCCCAACAGTAGCCCGCCGGTCCGTGCCACTCCGCCGCCTCCTCGCGGATCTGCTCCCCCAAGCCGAAATGTGAGCTCGGGCAGCATGCCACCAAATGGTCCACCTCCCATGCCCCCAATGCCCCCAATGTCGGCCTCTGGTAGCCGACCTCAATCATCCTCAAGCGCTGCTCCGCCCCAATTGTCCTCCAGCCCAGGCATCTCTGGTCTCGCGCCTTCGTCTCTTCCTCGGTCTGTCTCCACGGGAGCGGCTATGCCTACGCCGCCTGGTAGTTCCAGCGGTCCGCCCCCACGGCCGTCTTCATCTCTCACTCATGCCAGCTCGATTGACGATCTGATCGGTGCGCCCCAGGCGCGCAAGGGCAACACGGCTCGTGGCAAGAAGAAGGGCCGTTACGTTGACGTGATGGCTCAATAGTCGTTGGAGTCTTTCATGAACTACTGATGATATAGTGCTTACTAGTCGTCCGACTGGCTAAGCTCTATAATGTCCTTTTCTTTTGTTTTAATATGTTTGTTTCATCCTTACGTCTTCTATCTGTCTTCCATGATTGCTTTGACGAACCACACCTTCACCCTTGAATAATACGACCCCTCCTGTTGCTGGATTTGTCATTGCCCTAGCATCTTGCATGTGTCGTGTCTCTTGTTCCGGCAGACACGACATCTCTCCTCATTTCTCGCTCACTGCTCTATCTCAAAGCCTTGCTTTTGCACATAGCTTGATCTTTGCTGTTCTTTGGCGCGACCTCATCCATGGAGTCGAGGGCTTGTCCTCCTGGCATTATGTATATCATCCTCCGCTGGAATCTTTTTGATTTGGAGGTTCCTTCTTGCATGCCCCTGACATGCACTTGTCTTAGTAACGATTTCTAATAATGCATTCGGACCTTTCGCGCCTGGTTCTCTTGAACATAGCTCGAAGTTCACCGCTATATCATGTGGTGAATGAATTTATATAATACTGGTGTGCGTGACTGTTAGAATACCTTGGCTGTCTAGAAGGTGCATTCTTTGGGCAATTTTGACTCACTGTTAAACAAGATTCCGCCCCATCCTGAGTGCTCGGCAGATAAACGTATAGAACCAGTGCCATTTCATTGATGAAACCTAGCCACGACAAATGAAACCGTGTCAGCACATAGCCTAGTATAACCGCCGAATATTCAAAACTTACAAGCAACAACCTTCGGACTGAGTCGCCCAATACTAAGTACCCGACTCCAATCCTTGCCATCAATCCGCACTTTGGCCCAACCTGACTCATCACCCTCTCTCGCCTCACGCATCCGATTTCGCTCGCTCGGAAGCTGCGATATCTGCTCCTGTGACATCTGCTCCGGGTCCAATGGCGGGTTCACAAGACCGGACCAAACACTCGCGATGCGCAATTCATCGGTTGCAATAGCCAGCCGTAACGAGCCATGCATATTGGCAGATAATTCCAACTTGGGCGACGTGTTAGTAGACAGTGCCGTCGCAGCGGTGCTAGCGCCCGGCCCACTGAACGATGCAGAGTGCATTCCCGGCGCGTCGGGCGCCATGATCCCCGGCTGGCGGCTTTTGGTGTCGGTAGATGCGAGTTTCGTGAAACGATCGGAGATGCTCTTCAACTGCGCGAGATTGGGGAGGATGATGTGCACTTCTGGGTCTGGGCAGTGCGGCTCGTGCAGGCCTTCGACTGCTGACTCGTGGAGGATCTTTATAGGGACTTCTTGGGTGATCCATGTCTGGCGCTCGCGGGGTCCTCGCTCACCTGTTGTGTCGGCTGTCACTGCTGCTGGATTCGGGTGATTGTTGACGCCATTTTGGTCATTGTTTGTGGCCAAAGCCATGTTCCCGTCTGTCCATTCTGATGAAAGGACTGTTAGGGCTAGTAGAGGGGTTCTGTCTTTCTTGGTTAGGCGGAGTTGCGTATGGGTTGAGCCCCAGGCGGAGCGCAGGGCTCGGTTCAGGACGCTGATGTTGACTTCAACATTGATGGCATCGGAATTGGATTCTAGCTCGTAGGTCGTCTCGTCGAAGATGGTGCTCTGGCAGTCGTCAATATAGAGACCATATGATTGGTAGGATATGGTCTGATTATGCATACGACTGGTATTGAGGCCCATACTTGGGTGCCTTGGTCGGGAATGATGGTAAAGCGGACTACCTCGTACTCCAGGCGCATCCAACATACCTTGCCCAAAGAGGACAGGGATGCGGTCAGCTCTAAGATGGTGAGGTTCCGTCTCTTTCTTTCTGTGAGAATATCACTTACTGGAGAACGTCCTGCTGTCCTTCAATTGTGTTCGAAAGCGCATTGTGTGAGTTGATGGAGGGAGGAAGGCCCGCGACATAAAGTGCTTATCGTTATCGCCTACGCGTCTAATCTGCCCAGGTGGACACCTGGGCAGCATCCTCAAATGTTCTACATCCTCGCTGGTTTGAAGGGGAAAAAAGACTGTATATTCTATATAGTCTTATCGCATCTATTTTCCTGCATCTTATTCTGCTAGTTCTCCTGGGTCGAGACCCAAGCTTGGAACCAAAGCTGCTCCCAAACCAGATCCATCCTCAGCCGCATTCAAAGCAATGGAGTCCAGTCCTGCCCTCCATACGAAAATATCTCGAAGACCCTGTGATGCCCGGCCTTTGAACATGGTATATTTGCTGAACACTGCGCCGTCCACCCCCACGCGGCATTGCTGGATCCCTTTCTTCTTGCAGATGGCCGCAATTTCACATGAGTAAAGCACGCAGATTGGTTCCTCCTATGTCAATCGTGAGAACTCGCCCTGTCTCATGGCCTGTAGGGTGTCTAATGATCCATGTGACATTCATAGGCTTCATTCGCATCGGCAATCATCAGCATCCAACTCGGTATCTTGAACGGGTTCGGAGCAATTGATGCTGACAATAGACCCCCCCCCCCTCGATGGTAAGACCTCGATTCAGCTCCTCCACAAAGTGGTCTGTTATTTGCCTCAATTTGGGCCCAGATACCGTGAATATTTCTGAATATTTCTGAATATTCCTTCGGTTCTTGAGTAAGCTCTTCGCCAATACCTTGCAAAAGCTCTGGCATCTGAAAGCCTTGCATGATGGCCCACTCGCTTGTCAATGCATTACTTGGATATCACTTCAGCTGTGAAGAGTCTCGGGGATATTCCTTTGGCCCTACTGTGTGGCCCTACTCGCCATGAGTTCCGAGAACGCCATCATGACCGTATAGTGATTGCAATCCTCAAGGGCTATATTATACATGTCAATCGATTGAATGGGTAATTTATTTTGCTATATCTATTAACGAATATCTAGAATATAGGAAATAATTGGGGCTCATATCATAAAATTTTTCATGACTCCTTGCTTCCATAGATTGATACTATTCCAAATAGGTTTTATTTTCCCTCCAAGTTGTATTTTTGGATATCACTTCTCTCAATATCGTTTAGGAATTCCAATATATTCCTGGATATGAATGTGAAATAACCCAAATGAAGAGATACACCTTCTATTGTACATGTATGTAGGCAATAAACCCATATAACTAGCTAGTAAAACGCGGATCCCCCGGCATTCGAATGGTTCGTGTCAGCAACTCCACACTCCAGGGCTAGCCTCTTCACCCCCCCCCTGATCCGATCTCCACTCTCCTAATTCTCAAAATAAATTCAACTTCACAAAATCCTCCGAAAGGGTCAATTTAGCTATTGTAGAACAGAAAGCCGGTCTTCCTGTTCTGTCCGCTCATTTGTGCCCACTTGCTCTCCGCACTCCTCACTTCCTCACCAACTTTTGTACCTCGACAACCCCCCGTCAACTTCCAAACTCGACCATCCTTTTTTCGTATTTCTTTTCAATCTCTTACAAGCTTCTTGCTTTGCCAAGTGCTGCATTCTATTGTAACACGCATCTCAGCATGCGGGCTCGACAGTCCTCTTTCCCACCCTCGTTCCGACCTCCGTCACTTACATGCCATCCTCGAGCCAGTAGAGGCTCTTTGTGACTTCAAATTTGACTTAGGCTGGACATACTTTCGGCATGGCAGCCAGTCGAATAAACCCTAATCGGCCTTCTATCCGCCTCTCCCCAGTTCATTCCCGACATAACTCTCGTTCAACCTCACCAGAAAGAATCCCTAGCTCCATCTTCCAAAAGCTTGACCCTCTCCTCAGCAACCTCTCCCCCGAATCGACTCTCGAGGCCCTCACATCAACCGACGCGGTCCCTTCGAACGAACAAGGCGTCCGTGATGTACTTTCTCAAAGCATCTCCCAAGTGTCGCAGACGGAACGCGCCCTAGGGATACGCGCCGCGGTAGCTGCCCAGAACTTGGGATTGTGGCACAAGGAGGTTCTATCATGGGAATGGCCAAACCAGCATGATGCGAAGACCGGAAAGGGATTTCTTCCTTCGCCTGGGTCAAACCATGAGGGAAATCCATCCCTTTCGGGACTTTTGTCTGCCCCTAGCAACCCGAAGGAGAGCTATTATGGGAGCTTGCCAGCCAGCGTGGTCGAGCGATATGAGAGTAGAATTGACGAGATTCGCGATGGAATGGAAGATCTCAACGTGGAAGAGTTAAAGGAACACGTTTTGAATGCCCACATTCCATCCAGATCTCGGCCCTCGTCTGCCACAAGCTGTGTGTCTGTACCTCCGCCGCTCAGCTATGTACAGCTGAGTGACTTTACAGCTGTCGTTACCGCGACTATCCTGCGAGCTCTTCCATACCTGTCGCGACTGAACGCCTTGCTCGCCACTTGGGACGTTCGCCTGTTTGTTTTACGCCAAGTGCCTGGTCTGCTGAGAGAGCTAACCTTGACCCGATCTGCCCTTGACTCCGCTTTCCATGCCCTACGAACCCCACATTCTTCTACCACAGACCCGACCCGATACCCTGATGCATCCCTGTCCGCCGATCATGTCAACCTGGAGTCCGCAGTTGTGGCTGTCGGAAGACGGATGGACCGAGCTCTCGATGCGCTGGAAGGTCGCCTGGACTCTCTGCCTGAGCAGTGGATCGATGATCTCGAGTCCATAGAGTCTGATTTTGCTGCATGGGTTGTGGAGGCTGAAAAGTACAAAGTTCAGACTGAGTGGTTGCGGTCCAAAGCCGAGTTTGAGATGGCTCAGGTGCGTGCAGCCGACCAGCTCCTAGCTACAGAGTCGTTGGAGCAAATACGGCAGGACTCAGCATCCGATACAGCTGTCTCGGAACCTGCGGGACATAGGTTACATGTATCCCCGGAGCAAGCTGTTCAAAATGAGGCTGAACGTCAGTGTGGTCCTGAACACCCGTCTGGTGAAGCCGAAGCACCGAGTCCACAATTTGTTCAGCAAGCAACGGTGCCTCCTGATGAAGTCATGAGTGGGAACAATCTACCAAACCTCAAACTCCCAACATCTCTGTCAAGGCCTCAAATTGAAGAACCAAGAGAAGATCTCACACCTTTGCCAGTGGCAGAGGATCTAGAGACACCAACGCAGTCCGATTTTCCGCCAGCTCCGGCGATCAGTCGCCAGGCATTCTCAACTCCTGTGCACACGCTTTGTGCGAATGACTGCGACCTAGAAAACAAAGAAAACATTCCTCCGCCAGGCTTCCAACACCTCGAAGGTACGTCGCCTCTCTGCCAGGCTCCTTCGACCAAGTCAAGTCCATTGTCTGAGCATGGAGCTTCGGCAGAAGGCTCTTCCATTCAGCCTGCCTCTGCACCTGAATCGGATGCTCAGCTCTCCGGGGCTACTGTTTCTGTTTCCAAGGGCGCCACCGAGGGAGTCGATGTTTGTCTTGATCGCGAAGAATTGCCTACTGAGACGGCAGCTGAGATGGAGAAGGAAAAGCAGTCTGTTGGGAATGAAACCCAACCTGACACCCACTTCAGATCAACCGAACACACTCCTAAGTCTATCTCGAGTGTTGGCCAACGTTCCAGATTGCCAGCCAGGTCAAATAGACGGAATGAGAGTGATACTCCGGTAGCAGCAGTTATCCCCCCGGTATTCACACCGAACTGGTCGGAAACCCGACTGCCAAAATCGAGACAAACTGTCAGGGGTTCCCAGATCCCTATGGCTGTCCCGTCACCCAAGTCGGGCTCAAGCTCCACCCCCATCAAGCCTCACACCTTGAATGAGCCAAAAGCAGACCCTTGTCAGCGCACTGTCCGCAAACCATTACAGAGCCCTATCAAACTGTCTAAATCCCGCCCAGTTGACAAGGATGCTAAAGTAGTGCACAAAACAACGCACCGTCGTCGGACATCTAATGGATCTGTGGGGTCTTTACTTTCAGACCGTTCTTCTTTGATATCCAGTCCAGAGGTGCAAGCGCCGCGCACTGTGTCCTCTAACGTGACATCCCTTGGGGCATCACCTCGTCCGGAATCTTCACATCGTCCCTCGCACGGAGACTATACCTTGAGAGAGGATCGTCTACGTCGTCTAGAGAACCAAAAACCTGATCTGCGGGTTTCATTCCAACAAAATCGCACGGTCAGCCTGCCTCTCGAGCGGTTCATCAATGAACGACTAGAGATGGGCCTGGGATCCGAGTCGGCGCCAGATGTGGCTGGCGTGAAACCATCTACGACACGCTCTGTCACATCTGCCGACTTCCCTCAACCCCCTAAGGTATGTTGAATGATTTTATATTCTTGTATCCTCGTCGCTAATTCGTTACTATAGTCTCGGGCCAGACGCACACCTCGAGATCTTCCTTCGGCGCCTATTCCACCAGCCCCGAGTCTCGCCACTCGCCGTCCTCAACTCGTCCGAGGAAAGTCTGCAAACGACTTGCATTCTCAAAATGAAATGGCGAAAATTGCTCAACAAAACAAAAAGACATTCGGGATGAACTCTGCCCGAAGAGCCATCGAACATCTTACGCAACCCAAGTCTCTCCGCCTGCGGCAGCGACTGACCGCTCATCCAAGCCTCGAGAGCCTGGGTATGAAAAGACAAGAGCTGTCATTTGTAGAAGAACATGAATCTGAATTGACAGACTCCGGAATTCGCGCTCCTTCGTCATCAAAACACTCCAAGCATCCCCGAGACCAGCTCGACGAAAAGATCAACTCCATTTTGGATTCGTTACCTGGTCATATCCATTTGGTCGATTCCAACCACGAAGCAGACACATCGTCATCATCGTCGTCCGTGGATCGCCGAATGCGATACCGGTCCGAATCGCCTACTGTTCCAACTCGCAGCACTACCCCTGTGCCTCCTCTGACTCTGATGCCCGCTGCCCGGAGACGGCAAAGTCATGCATTCAGGACAGAGGACAGCTGTGTCAAGCTTTACCACCTCCACCACGGCGGCCAGTCGGCACCGACAAAACTCTTTGTTCGTACCGTGGGAGAGGATGGGCAGCGAGTGATGGTTCGTGTCGGTGGTGGATGGGCTGACCTCGGGGAATACCTTCGCGAGTATGTTATTCATCACGGTCGTCGGAAGGTGTCTGAAACCCCCCGCGTGGAGGTCCAAGGCATAAATCCACGTTCTTCTCCGCCTTTTGTCTCTCCGGGCCCTTTATTGACCCCGGCACCTTCAACCCTTCTTTCCTCCGGCAGAGCTACCCCCTCACGACCACCGTCCGTTCTTAGTGCTCGTGCACCTTCCTCTCTGACCGTTCGCAAGAAACGACGGGGCTCAAACGCTTCTGATATCATGGGCACCAGGGCAGTGACAACAGGTCACATCTCTCACATCCCTCACATCTCCTCCTTTACCTCCCCCCCGCCTCCCGTCTCCCACCCCGTTTCCTCCACCGGGAGACGTCTGTCCGTGTCCTCGGGCTACTCAGTCGGTGACTCCCATTCCCCGCTCATACCGCCTCTGCCCTCACGGCCAACGAAACCCGCGCCACCCCGCTAGGCTTGGCTGGTCCCAGACCACGTGCTCGATATGAATCCATGAGCCCAGAGGGTGAAGCCTGGGTTGCAGATGTCCTTCAAAAGACGCGCCGCTCCAGCTCCCAAAACTACCCACCTCAGTTCGCGCTGAGTATCCCACCGGACCACGACGCCGACGATCGATCGGAGATTGACGGCAGTATCGCTGGTCACCACCTGCCCAAAGTCCGCAGCATCGGTGACATCGGCTCTACCGGTACAAGCCGACGGGTTGTGCTGAGAGGTCTTGGAAGTCGCAGGTCGTAAACATCCCAGTGCGGTCCTTCGCATACACTCCGGACTTGCGCTTCCTAGTTTCCCGGTTTCTATTTCCTGGCTGTGCCCACAATTGGGTCTGCAGTAAAAAATATTTTCTCTTCTTCGCATTACCCTGGCCCATTGGCTTTTGAACAAATGGACTTTTGGCAGTATATCTGAGATGCCGTCCTGTTCTATTCTTATTTTTCGGGGTTTATTCTTCCTCTACTTGCATCAGCGTGGCGAATCTGTTGTGCCTTTTTGTGTTTGATTCGGGATTCGGTGTCGTGTTAGAGCTCAATAATACCCTACATTCTTATCTGGTGTTTAGAATGATACTTGCATTTACCTACAGTTTTATCTTCATGCTCTAGCTCCTGTCATGTCCTACAACGTATGCAGTCTTCCGCCAGTCAATTTAATGAAGAACGTAGATGATGTATACTGGAATACGTTGTGAGGATTGAACAGAGCCCTTTTCCCTGCTCAATGATGTCCTATTCCTATTGCCTTCGTTCCTGGCCATAATATAATCTTAGCATGGTCCACAAGTGCTGTTCCTACCTTGATCACTTACGTTCGATAACAAAGTCCTTGATTTCTTGGAGGGTGGTACCTATGACAATGCACAGCTCCGCTATTGCATCATGGGGGTATGGCTAAGGTTAGCGTCTTGGATAACAGAGAAAAAGAAGAAACAATCTTACATGCTGCAGAACAGAGCGTAACGAGGGCAGCAATGGAATGAGCTTCATTTTAGTATGATTGTAGGTATGAACGTTGAGGTGTGTATGCAAAGCGAGTGAGGCTTGACCTGCGACACTGCTTCTCGGACCTAGTTTTCCTCTTATCCCCTGCCTGAGTTATATGCACTAACATACAAATCCACCTGGTCAGCCTGTTTATAGCAAAAGCTGAATGAACGTCGATCATCGCCGATCAGTGGAATGGTAGATGGATCTCAATATACGGACCCCGATCTCTGTTCACACCTCCTCTATGACAACATCGTGCATATAACACAGGCAGGGGAAAAGAGAAAAAACTAGGTCAGCGAAGCAGTGTCGCAGGTCAAGCCTCACTCGCTTTGCATACACACCTCAACGTTCATACCTACAATACTACTAAAATGAAGCTGCCCTCGTTGCTGTCTGTTCTGGAGCATGTGAGGATCTTTCTTTCTCTAAAGAACTACCCTCACCTCGAGTCAGATGCTAACCTTAGCCAGTGGCCCAGAGTTCGGTGGCGGAGCACTGCGCTCTCAAAAGTCACGACTACAAAGAGTTCAGGAAGTGTGTTCTTAACCGTAAGTGGTCGCATAGAGAGTCGGAACTCGTGGACGTGTGCTAACGGTTATATCATAGGCAAGGACCAATGGGTATCTGAATAGCAAAAATTGACTGTCTACGTTATTTAGAATAAACGAAGACTGTGGACGTTGTAAGACATGGCGGGAAAAGACGTTTTCATTCCAAAATAGATATTCGAATCGCAAAACACCCTCAGCCATGATCCTGAACTCCATAAAGCGAATTATCAGAATAAATAAGAAGAATATACACAAGGCAATCGTAAATCATGCGCGATCATTAGCTAGAACCTCAAGGAAAACGAACAGCAAAGGTGAAGTCCCCAAACCACGGCTTCGAACATTAATCAAGAAGTCTGTTGGCGTTTCCACGGAATATCCTTGCGAAGTAATTCCCGTAGCTCGGGAGAAATCACCTTCGGCTTGTCGGCGTCGATTGCCTTTTGCAGAGACGAGGGACCAGTATTGACTCCGCTGCTTGAGCCAACTGCGGCCTGCGATGATTTGCCCTTGCTGCTCTCTGAAGCATCGCGACCAGGTGCACCTGGCCGACGCTGGTGGGCGCTTGGTGCAGCGGGGAAGTTATCCTTCTTGTCGATTGCTTGAACCGAACGCTCGAATCGGTGGAAGAGGGATTCAGCGCGGGTGAGGATGGGAACGAGATCCATTGTGTTGGAGAGTTCGTTGACTGAGAGGTGCAAGGTCAGTAAGGTAATAAAGTAAGGTGATGATCGATATACTGAGGTGCCAACATACTGTATTTGAGCACTTCGTCGAAATGCTTGAGATGATCCATGATCACATCACGGTGCTTCTCGAGTATCGCTAGCGCAATAAAAAGGTGGAAACTACTGGAGAAATAGTCGGTCCACAATGTCTCCCAGAGACGCAGCACGTCGCTCCAGTCAAACTCCCGCTTGTACCACACCAACAGCATGCGGAAGAAGAAAAAGAAGTTAGTGCTGTCAGCGGACTGTAGATGTAAGTAGAGTTGCGGATCCATGAGCTGGACAAGATTGTCCAAGGCCAACAGCTGGCCTCGCATTCCCGATTGGTCTCGGAGGAAGTTGTGTTCCTATACAGGAGATCAGTAAAGACAAAACAGCTTTCGCGTTACGAATGACATACCATTCGATCCATGAACCCGACAAACGCCCAGAACGCGACGGCATCATCTTGCATCACAGCATAAATCGGTGCCAAGAGGTCGCTCATTCCTTGAACGTACCCCAGATCTGGGTTAAACTCATTGTACGTCAAGAGCATGTCCTTCATCTGCTCCAAATGCACATTGGTCCCGGTCTCAGCGAACGGGGAATCGGGATCGGGATGAGGGATATCCTCGCCCGCAAATAGAGGAATAGTACGGTCAGTGCGGTGAACATCCTTCTCTATATCCAGGTGTTAGTGGCCGACATGAATCGCCAATATACTGCATAATCTCACCTATCCGATTCTTCTGCTCTTTCCAATTATCAAACTGCTCGATCGTCGAGTTACCCTCAACCATTCGCTCCCACCAGCCTGCTTTCAGCCGGATGTATTCATCGCGCTTGGAGTTCATCATCGCTTGGCGCTCCTCACGACTGCTATCCCAGGTATACACCCCGAGCAGGAAGAGCCAAGCCTCCTTTCTGACGCCATCATTGGGATCTAAGCCGCCGTGGAAGATCCGCTCCTTGACTTCCTCCGCCGTCACTTGGAGTCTACCTGTTGTTGGGTCAAAGAACCCCTGCCACTCGGGTAGTTGGAGAACCCGGCGTCGTTCTTGGAGAGCCAGATTGCCGGTCTCCAACTCCAAAATCTCAAAGTCGCCGACCGAACTATTTTCCATCTCCAACATATCCTGCGCGGTCCATATGCGCTGGTTGCGCTCTTTATCACTCTGCTCCGCGACGCTCATTGCCCAGCGAGCCAGATAGACCCGGGCGCTGTCGAACTCATCTTGCAATGTCTGGATCTCCGGGTTCTTCATCAGACGGCGCATTTGCGGCGGTATCCGAGGGTTATCCGCGATTTCGTTCGCCGTTCGACGGGTGAACGTGGTGATCTTGCTCAGTTGCTCCAACATCTTCCACCGGGTTTCCTTGAGAGTCTTCATGAACGGATCCATGGTGGCATCGGGCGGTGCAGCTCGGCTAGACCCCGCGGCGGCAGCTTCGGGCTGCGCCTTCGCTGCGATGGATGTATCGCCATGGCTCAGGGGCCGTCCAAATGACAGCTGGTCCTCATCCGACGGGTTGATGAGATAGACATTGCGGTCCACTGCGGAGCGCTGCACCTCTACATACCTCCGCAGCCACCGCAATACCTCATCGCCACCCCAGAATAGACCTCCCTCATTTCCGAATGGGTCGAAACTTTCCTTCACTCTCTTTCTCTTCTGCAAGATAGTTGACTCGCATTCGTCATCGTGGAAGAATAGCGCGGGGAAGCCATCGCCTGCGCGGGTGTTGATCACCACACTCCCGAACCACCATCCTAGACTCGGCGGTCGTACTAGTAGCGAGTATATCTCTGATAATGGGATTGCAAATGCATATAAACCGATGGGGTCTTTGTAAGTGGTGGTGGTCGGAAGCGGCGGAACGAGGTATGTCTGGCGCGGGGGCGAGTCGCCTTCCGAAAGATCTACTTTCACGTATGTATCGTAGGCTTCTCCAAGGGATGATTCGGGCACCCATGCGAGGAGGTAGGAGGGTGTAACGGAGTCCTTGGATTGAGGTGAAGCATGTGATGCGGGGACTGGTTTTTGCTGGATGAGGGCGATAAAGCCAGGGATGTTATCTTTGGATGAGGAGGTAGGATGGATATAGACCTGTGCCTTGTTAGCTCCTGGTTCGAGCTTCTAGTTTTGATTTGTGGTAAGAAATAGCTCACTTTGCTTTTGGAGAAGAGCAGCTTGACCCCTCTGCTCTCGGCAGTCTGGGCGATGGTATTGTATTCATCTTCCTCGTCGTCACTCATGGCGTAACAGGATACTGGAGGTGAGGGTGTAGGAGGACGAGTATATTTGATCGCGCCCATGATGAAATGGACTTGGAAGGTTGCAAGGAGCAAAAGTGCCGAAGTGCAAGCAACTTGGAAGCTGACGACGTAATCGATAAGATAACAGCCCTTCCTTATATGAGGGGGTCTCTGCTTCAAATCTCCTCTTTCTTCTTATATCTTTGTCGAGAGAGTTGTTTGATGTGAAACTACATAGAATATAAATCTTTTGCTCTTTTGATTTTTGTTCTGCTCACTACGCTTTGCCTCTGATCGCCACCCATCTCCGATCAGGCAGCCGGATTCATGAAGGAGTAAACAGGATAAACAGGTTCGGGGTCAATTTAGCCAACTTCTTAAAGGTACCTTTGGTCAAGCTCAACTTCTCTTTGAAGTCTTATATTGCCATTTGTTAATAGTTAACGTGGCTGTTCCTGGGGAGTTTTCATTCAAAGTATCCTGCATCAAAGATTGCTCAGGCCACTCACTACTGCTCTTAGACAATATGATCGTATATTATCACAATGTCAAGATTCATCCCGAGTATAAAAGGCTAAAGATATCACACACGCCTAGAAGACTTATAACCCAAAATCTATAGTGAATTTGCCCCGTAAACATCCGTTGATACCCATCATTCCAGCTCAAACGAGGCCCTATACAAGTCCTACACAACCCTTGCCTATTTTTAGGACCCTCAAAAGGCCAGACCTGCCCAAATCCCTGTGTCAGCCCGTGTTCACACCGGGGTGCCAGCTGGGCAGATCAGCCGTGACATCGACGGGACTCGATAACTCGTTTGGGAAACGATATACCGCTCCCTGCACAGCTCACACAATGTTGGACAATCACGGGTATCGACCTGTGAGGAGGTTAGGGCAAACTATGGATATGAACATGCACCCTTTTCTTTGTGGCAGCTCATAACTACGCTCGTGTCAACTCATAATCAATAACAAAATGTCGGAGCTCGCGCGTACTTTGCCCGCTTCCTGGTACTGTAGTCAGCCGCTGTATCAGTTGGAGCGGCGGGCAGTCTTTCTTAAGGTATGTCGCGCGGTATTCTGGTGGGTTTCAATGAAGCTGAGATATGGTCCAGTCCTGGTACTTGCTTGGCCCAGTCACCAGATTCCAGGTTGTGGGCGAGCATGTGGAGTATGAAGTTGCACAGCAGCCCGTCTCTGCCGTTCGCATTTCGGGGGAGGCTCTGAACCCCGTTGCTGAGGAGTTGGAGGTAGTTTGTGCGAAGACGGTAGGTGTATCTTGATTGGAAGTTGCACCTTTTCTAAATCACTGTGTTATAGGGCAAACAACTGCGCAGCCATGTCACCCCAACAGGTCTCCTTTTCTCCACTATATCCGACGATGCGCCCAGTTTCCAGGAATTTTTCCCAGAGCTCGAGGAGCTGCTAGGCAAGGTCGATTTCGCGAAACTGCCGCACCGTCGCAGTATCAAGTATGAAGGACAGTTCAACTGGAAGACCATGTAATCTAACCTTTGCTCCTTTCCCATCATGCCAGAGTTGATGTTCCTGCCAGGGTCGATGGATATCAAGAGTGTCTACACTGCCAGTACACACACCCCTCGTTCTCGATCTATTACCCGCCGACCTTTTACACGGTGCGCAACAAGCACAATTTCTCGCAGCATATCGCTGATCCGAAGAAACCCGATGATGGTCTATTCCTGTACTTCTTCCCCAACTGCACGCTGAATGTCTATGGAGGTGGCATGTCCTCGTTCAGAGTGTGTCCGACCGCTGACCCGCAGGTTACTCGGATGGAGTTTGATTATTACCACCTGGAATCCGGGGACAAGTTTGAAGAGTACTTCAAGTTTGTGCGTCAGGTTGCGATGGAAGATTTTGAGCTCTGCGAGAAGGCTCAGAGTAATCTGGCTAAGGGGGTTTATCATGAGGGGATTCTGAATCCGGAGAAGGAGAATGGTGTCTCTTGTGAGTTGCTCTTTAATTGCTTCATGATATTGGGCTGATTACCTGATTCTGTTCTAGACTATCAGCGACGTGTGTTTGATATGGTCTGCGAACAGCATGAGTCTGACAAGAAGTCGAAGTCAGCCAATGGATCTGGAATGGGAGAGCATACTGCGTCCTCTAAGGCGCAGATAGCAGCGTAGGTGGTAGTAATTAGTGTCAGAAGCGTATCAATCTAGAATCAAACATGTCGATCAGCAGATCACCTGCAGACAGGAAATTCCAACCTAATCGGGTAATTCAACAGGGGACTGTATCATGTGTAAAAGGTGGAGATGAAGTAAGTACATGTACTTATGCCTGCTCACAAGTATATGAGTTGTACATACCCGACCACAACTCACTCTATCTATTCATTTCCAATCAACAGCAACCAATATCACCTTTTCATGGAATCCACCGATGATTTCCTCCCCTTCCTAGCCTCGCTGCTTGTAGCTTTAGCAACAATCGTCTTTCTCCTCCACCGAATATGGCCCCGACTATCCCACCATACACCATCTAAGGTCCCCAAAACAGTACCCATTGCAATCGAACCTCCAACCCATTCCAACCTAACAGTCTCCAAAGAACCAGACCTCCCAGAAGGATGGTGGACCGGTCGGGATATCTTCGAGCTCGAACGCCGCGCGCTCTTCAGCCAAGTAATGCACATATCATAGAATTCCTCGAACTGCCACTAACCGACATTTTAGACATGGCTGTATCTCGCCCACAGCGCGCAATTTACCAAGCCCGGCGCATACCAATCTTTCGACCTCGCAGGCTTTCCCATATTCCTCATACGCGGTAAGGATGATAAGATCCGCGCTTTTCATAATATCTGTCGACATCGCGCGTATACTATTACCAGGAAGGAGAGTGGTGCGTCGACCGTGCTGGGGTGTCGATATCATGGTTGGAGCTATGATACTACGGGGAGGCTAGTGAAAGCTCCGCAATTTGATGGGGTTCCTGGGTTTGAGAAGGAGCAGAATGGTTTGTTTGAGGTTCATACTTGTATGACAGATCAGGGGTTGGTTTTTGTGAATCTTGTTTCTGGAGAGTCGGCCGCGTTCGACGGTGACATGCGCGTCGCTGGGATGGGAGTAGGATCTTGTTGGGTTACGGGTCAGACTTTGTTGGGAGATTTTAATTGGAAGGCTGGAGGTAAGTGATCACTTCGGTTAATATAGAGGTACAGTGGCTAACGTTGCAAAGCGAGAGCTCATCACTTTGATCTCTTTACTAAAAACCTGGATCAGGGCGGATTTGAAGTATCAAAGTCATTTTTCATGAAGCTTGCCAGGTCTATTTTGCGAAAGAGCACTCGAAAGGATGGTTTTTTGTTTCCGACTACATTCTTCCTTTCATTTGAAGATACTGGCTTGTGCCTGGCTCTGTCATTTTTCCCAGCTTCCGAGTCAAAAACGCAAATTCGCTACGACCTCTTTGCCTGCTACAGTGTGAGTGGACCTGAGACACAGAGATTGTCCGAGGTGTTGCAGAGTGCGACGAAGAAGCTGGTTGGAGACATCGAGATTGAATATCGATCTATCTTGAAGAAGCAAGGGTGGGTATACTCAGCTGTCATATGCCTGGCGCGTCGTTCTTCGACTGATCCTTTCTTTCCACTAGAATATCAAGCGAGTGCAATGGCACAGGTAAGTTCTACAGCATGGTTTATCTCTCGTCATCTGAATCGGCTTTAGCCACCCGTCAAGTCTACGGTCGACTGCAGGAGCACATGAAGCTCGAAAGGGCCCAAGGAGGTCAGATCCTCCCAGCCATGCACAAGCCGAAGGGAAGCACACTTTTCCAGCAAGCAGATCAATGTGAGTACTGTATACATTTCTTTTATATTAAGCATGCTATGTCTCATACTAATCGAGGGCAGTGTGTAAAGAGCTAGACTGTCTTGATGGGAACGGTACTTCACCAGGTGCACTCGACTGGTGAAATTGTTTCAAATGCATACTCGAGACTGATTCTACTTGAAAAGGAGAGACTACACCACAAATAATGACATAGCTAATGCGTGAATGACGAGCTGATATGCAAATATTATATCTAAACACAAATTCTATCCAAGATATTGACATGAATGTGTGAACCATTCATGCATACCAATAATAGATCGAAGGGATATACAGATAGAAGAAGAAAAGACACAAATACAGACGCACACACAATAGAAGCACCTGCACTCCGATACCCTACATACATCTATACCCCAACCCAACGAAAGAGAATCACTTCCACGTTCCACTCCTCCTCACGCTCTTAGTAACCATATAATTCGGATCCCTCGTCCTCCCAATCGTACTGGGCCTCCCCCCACTCCGCGCAGCAAGATAAGCAGGCCTATTCCTTCTAGTCTCATGCCTAAAAGCCTCCTTCGCCGCCGAATCCCGCCTCACAACCCCAAGCAGCGGATCAATATCCCGCATATCAATCGGCACATTATCATCATTCATCTTCTGCAATTTCTGCCCGAGCGACGGACTAGCCGGGTACCGCTCCACACTCTCATGCCAAAATATCCCACTGCGAAGCTTCCGCGTCACCGTCCCAATACTGTGCTTCAGTATCGGCACGTTGTTGTCACGCACGAACGCTTCCAGCGCCAGGTACCACCCGCTTCCCGGCCAGTCGGCTGGTAGACGACGGACGAGCGCTTGCATCTTCCGCACAGCGAGGAGCTCCATTACACCCTGAGTTGGCTCGACGCTGCGGCCGTCCTTTAGACGGCGTTTTTGGGCCGCCAGGCCTTCGGCGATTTCGCTGCCGATTACTTTGCCGTATTCGAGCGTGAATAGGTCTGAGGGGAGGTGGGAGAGGATTGTTGCGAAGATCTCCCCGCTGCGCATGTGGGAGCTGCGTGCTGCGCAGATTAGTGCGTACCCCTTTGGTCCGCCGGCTAGTCGTGGTAGTGTTGGGTCGGTGTGCTTGCAGAGCCAGGCGATTGAGGCTGGCTCGTCGAAGCAGGCGGCGTACATTAGTGGGTTCATGTTTTCTGAGTTGCGGACGTCTGGGGAGAGCATAGAAAATTTGAGGAGGAATTCCATGAAGGCTGGGCCGGCGGGGTTGAAGGCTGCTGCGATGTGCCAGGATGATTCTAGCTGGCCGCCTAGTTCGTGGTATTGGTGTTCGACGTTGCCGATGTTGATGCCGTGTTGGTAGAGGGCTGAGGCTACGCTGACGGGGGCTACGGCGCAGATTTCGTGCATCGCTGCGTCGTGGAAGATCTTGCGCAGTTCCTGGACTGGTGCGAGACCTGCTCGGCTTAATCTCTTGAGCACTGTTTCAAATTGGGAAAATGCACCTACCCCGGCGAGGGAAAGGAGGATGTGGTTTTCGTGGGGCTCTCTGATGTCTCTGCGGTTGAGCAGATGTTGAGGGTCTACCTCGCTGACCAGGTACGTAAGTAACTCCATGTTGAGACCGTTCAATGCTGCCTCAATCCAGTTTCTGCCTGACTGATCGTATCCGCTGGGTTTTACGATGTCCCAGTCGATCAGGAACTCCAGGCAGTCGGAACATTCCATCGCAGCATCGTATGCGGGATTCGTCTGGAAAGGCTCGTTGTCTATTTCTCTGGGGGATGCAGTGCAATGTGACAAAGAAACCATTGCCTCGTCGTAGTCTTTGTAAGAGCGGATCAGGGCTCGCATCCTGTCAAGTGTCTGAGGGCGTTTCAACCATTTTCCTACGCTTGATTTGAGAGCTCCTGGGTGTTTTAACAGTCCATGTAAAGCGTGAATCTTGCTTGCCTCCATGTATCGAGCAGCCAAGGAAAAGCCGACGAACCGGTCACATATGACCTCGAGTAGTTTCTGGGGAAGTTCGACCAGAGGCAACTTGGTGGCCCATTGAATTTGCTGGGCTGGTGATTTCTTCTCGACCTTGCTCGGCCAGGCCACTACACCCCCTTTGACACTTCCAGACTGCAATCGGTCAAAGATGACTCCCCACACTGCCGGTCCCCAGGCATCCAGCATCGCTTCGTCGAACTTGACCATGGTAAATAAAGAGGATTGTTGAAGATGGTGATATTTGGGGAAAGATGAATAGGCTTGATCTTCGGTAGCCAGATTTCTTATATTCCTTCATCTCTTCGATCTTTTTAATGTTACAGACTCGACCGTCTACATTTCTCTTTGAACAAAAGGTAAAGAAGACAAATATAGATGGTCGCACGTGGACGTTTCATGGCATTGTAACAACTACAAAGGAGATACTCGTCAAAACAAGCCAGGTAAGAATATGAAAGGGAGAATAGAAAGGTAAGAAAATTGGCAATTGTCTTTCATCTGCCATGCAACGTATGAAGTATCAACACACCCCTGATACTCGAGGAATGCAACCTTCTCTAGTTTTGGCCTTGGCGCCAAAGCTGGACTCGGAGATAGACTCGTATGGTTTGTAGGCTGGGGGGTCCTTCATTTAAGAAAGACTCTATGGAATAGAAGAGTATAAATAATGAAATAGATATGTGCTACCTAGTAACCACAATACTTTAAAGGCATTCTTGAGGTCGATCTAAGAATCTATTCTTAGAAGTTCCACGTGCCGCAGATCGGAAGGCTGCGTTGCGCGTCTCGTATTGTTGTATGCTCTTCAGCCTCACATTCTCAGGTCTTACAATCTCACCATATTATTCTGGAAATGTTCGTCTCTTCGTATGAGCAGGTGGGTTCGGTCGCAGAATCTTGACATTTGTGGGTATGTAGTTCTTCATTTCACTTCCAACGTTATCTTCTTGAAAGAACGAGAGAACAAATTCCATTATTGTACAAAAACCTGGTATGGAAGGAGAAGAGTGCGATCATGTACATATGTCAGTAAAGTATCCACTGAAATGTAGAAGTTAAGCACATCCAACATCCTCAGCCGCATTATCATTATCAACCTGAATGTCACCAATTGTACACCCAATAGCAATCTCATCATACCAAACCTCCCTCGTCCCCTGCGACCCCTTCATACCCCCATCATCATGCCATCCATTCGCATACAACCCAACGCGGAACTGGAACCCCCGGTCATCCTCAATGGTCGTCTTAATCCCCTGCCGATCAAGCACCTTCTCCCCATCAAACCACACCTTAAAATACCCCGACTCATCTGACTCCCACTGCGCTTCAATCTCAACCCGATGCCACGCTCCCTTGCTCACAGTCGCCAGCTTCTCAAACTTCTCCGTCACCTGCTCGCATATCGTCCCCTGCTTGACCCGCGAGTACAGCTGGTCCCCCTCCAGCCAGACCATGGTCGAGGGCATGAACCCATCGCAGCCGCTGTCTGAGAAATCGGCGATGAACTGCGCGATGTTGTACGATTGCACCGGGGAGGTCTGCCAGTCTTGTTGGAGACGGAAGGAGAAGCCGTAGGCGCCTGTATCGCCGCGCTTGTAGGCCTCGTTCGTTACGGCTTCCGAGTGGTAGCGGCCTGTCCAGGAGTCGTCGTATTCTTGGGTCATTTTTAGGGCGGTGGTGCCGCGGTAGACGACGTTGGTTACCTCCTGGACGCTGCCTTTGTTTTCATGGTTGATTGCGTCCCAGCCGGAGGTTGTACCGGAGTTGTTGAAGAATTGGGTGGCTTGTGCTGTTAGGCTCAGTGCCAGGAGGGTGGCTGAACGGAGTTTGCCGAACATGACGTCGGATAAGGTGATGGATAGAGATGTGGGTTTGGTTTGAGGGATTGTATCCCCGGCCGGTTCTTCGTGGATGGTTCGATTTAATATTTCAGTTCGAGCTTCTCTCCTGAGATGAGCTCTGAGATGATCTCCAGGGGAGCTCCGTCTATCGTGCCGCCATGTTCATAAATTTGAATTTATACTCCGGGGATTTACCTAGACGGGGATAGGTAAAACGTAGATGTAACAATAATTATGCTATCTGGTAGTTCATTGGTGGATTGATAGCAATATATTTGTCTTGCTTTGAACTGTGGTTTTAGCCTGTAGTCCTGGAAGGAGTACTTGGGTGGAGTAGATAGAGCATAGACCGGGGGACCTTTAACTATTTTAGGAAACTGATCCAGGAGTTGAGTAAAGATCGTATGAGAGTAACATTAGATCGAAAGCTTCAATGTTTCAAAATAGGGTAGATAAGTCAAGCTGAGGGGTAGGTGTGATATATGTTGTGGAAGCGTTCTGTTTTGCTTCGCAACATTTGAAAGCTTTGAGATGTCGTAACCTCAGGCAGCAAGGCATCCAAATACTCCATTTCTCTCCAATCTTGGAAGGTTGTCTTCTTCAAAGGTTCCAATATTGTACTCAATGTGTCACTTCTGCTCACATTTATGCCGAGGGCAATTTTTCTACGTTTCCTGCCTTTTCCCTTGGGGCCTATATCACCGTGGAGTGGCTTATCAAGACATCCAGGTCTGTTGCCACTATTGTAAGCCAACAAGGAGGTAGGTAGGAGATAGCATCATCTGAATCATCCTTCAGCATACAGCATACAGCATATTCAGCATATTCAGCATATTCAGCCAAGATAATCCCCCAAATTGTGGCGTTGCCGAGCCCGCTCACGGACCTTTTCCCGCCCCCATCCTCTCCTCACCTTCTCCTCTCTTCTCCTCTTCTTCTCCATCTTCTGTGCATTAGTTCTTAGCCCGTGAGGTCATGGCCCGAGCTGCACGAAGATCAATACTAGAGGGAAGAACAGTATCTATGTTGTATGTTGTATGTGGTGGTATCCTCTTTCCCAATTAGGCCATTGGGGTACATCCCTTTCCTTGTCTTTCTACAGGATCAAGATCATGCGCACAAGGATAATTGATTTGGCTGAACTCAACATAGTGGTATAATTCTGTTCGACTCAGTTAAGGATAGTGGGAAAAGTAGTCGATGATATACATATATGTATGACATATGCTGTACTTCGATGTAGTCTCGTACAATGCAGGAACAGTTAATAAGGAAGGTTATACGAGGGCTGTTAAGGTGGCAAGATTAGCCCTACAGCATCAACCTTATGTACAGAGGTACAGAGGCACTTTGTATCTTGTATGCTACACTTCTTCACAGTTGGGGGCCAGGAAACGGGCAATTGACATGCGTATGCAGTGGGGCGCAAAAATGGCAAAGGATTGGGGCAACAGTTCGTGTCGATCAACACGAGAATAAGAATAACCTTCACTGCGCCTATTTGACGAAAGACACGAACATACGATGTAGTTATATCGTAAAGCAATGCAACATAATATAAATAGTATCTCAACTGTGAAGTTATATAGGGGGTTTCCTTTCTTTCTCCGAATAACTTCAAATTCCCCATCAGCTCAACACACGAATTGCTCGATCGGGAATTTGGGGGGTTATCTTTTTTTTGGCCCCAGATCGCTGTCAAGCTGCAGGAGACTAGACTCAGAATAATCGCCCTATATTAATGATTTATCGACCGGGATGCCAGGTTAAGCCATCTTTCCAAAACACTGACCACCTGCTCATTCCGGCCCTAAACCAAAACGTGGTATCGAGGTCTGTGTAGCCCACGTCGCTGATCTTTAAAACGATCTCCATATCTTTTTTCCCTTATTGTGTTTCCTCACTGCGCCCGGTTGCAAGAACTAAAGACGTGCGGGATTGGTCTTTGTTATATGCAGCCACAACCGGGGACCAACTATTTCTACAACAAAGAAACGCCTACCTCCCCGAGTCTATGTGTCTTCACCACAAATTCAGTTCCAATCAATGGTATGTTCTGAACTGGTGGCCTGGTGGTTGTCGGGGAGACTTTGAGTTGCAAAGTAGCATCGTAACATGCTAACAAAGCACAAGACCCGTCTAGACCGGCCAACAATGCCCCAGAAATAGAAGAAAAGAATCCAGAACTAAGGCTGAGATATGGCATCCGCTCTGATGATTCTGCCTCTTCGGCTTCGTCGCAATTCACCCAGCCAGAAGAAACGAGATCACCGACCTCCGCCGCTGAAGATAGAGAATATAACATCCTCCCACGTGGAACCGGCCAAACAGGTTACAGTCGTCCGCGGCAGCATGTCGAGTCTGTCGAGTCTATCGAGTCCCACCGACAAAGAACTACCAACGATGCCAGTTCAAACTGAGGACCCCCGGGGACATCGGCGGGAACCATCTGTAACTGCCCCGGAGTCCCCTGCAACGCACATGGCACCCGACACTAAAGAGAGTCCGCAAAGCCAACCAAGCCAATCACAAGAGTCGAGCCTCAAAGAAGAAGAAATCGTAGTCGGGGAGATCGGGGACACGCGGTCTGCCTCCCCGCAGGGGACTTGGGAAACTATGATCGACTTGGAATCCCCCCCAGAATCCGAAGATGATTCTGAAATCTCCCCATTGTCGTCTGGACCGTCTCTCCTGCGCTCTGCATCCCGTTTGACCCGCTTCTTTCCAGAGCTGTCTTCGCACTTCTCCGTCGTCTCCTCGGTCAGCGCAAGTTCCAGCGCAAATTCCAATATGGACCGCTCGATGGGGCCTTCGATTTTCGAACGCGAGCTGGAAGAACGAGTGCAGATCTTATATCGAAGCTCGACAGACGCTGCTCCTGTAGATGGGTTTATCAGTCAACCGACGATCTCCAACTCCTCGTCGGAGGAGGTCTTAGACTTGGACTATGCTTCTTCGTGCTACAGTCGTCGCACTTCCATCACCACCGTCGACAGCGAGTTCTGGGGAGAGGACCCACGCTTTCCGTATAAAACAGCCGATGCGTACTCTATCTTCTCCCCCGTGGCAGCGGGCGTCTTCGACGATGCTGCCTCCATTGCTCCCTCACGCTCGGCCTCGGTATCGCCGTACCGCCTGCATAGGCCAAACCTCCCCTCGCAGCTCTGCCCAGGCCCAATCAGAAAGGTGTCCATAAGCGACATCAGAAACAAACCATTGCCACTGGAACCCTCCCTCGATGCCAGCGTAGCTCCCAAACGCTACAGCGACTCCCCGCTGTCAGCGGCCTCATCGCGCACCAAGTCACAGCGCACAACAATACACTCCCAGAAAGACTGGTCAGTCTCGCCGCTGCAGCATTCCGCCACGGTCAGCCACGATGACTGGAAACATGACATGTTACACAAGTTGCATCCGAATGGTTCACACCCGTGCCATTCATGCGGACACAGTCAGCCTCCGCCTCAGCCCCAGTCTCGTCGTTCTCGGCACGGGTCAGAGTTGATGGTCGCTGGCCATCGTGCCCGTCATATCCCGACTCTGTCGCGCGCCGCTGAGGAACTAGAAGATACCCTCGCGGGCCTGACGGATCAAAACTGGTCGCACAAGACGCTGCTTATCCTCGACGGGCCGCTGCAGATCAGCCGCAATAACGGCGACTTGGTCGCTACCCGGCCCGCGCCTCTTCCGCCATCGACGAAACCTCATTCACAAACACCGCAAGCGGCTTCCCGAGCAACCTTGAAGAAAGATGCTCGGTACAGCAAGGCCATTGGCCAAAGTCCGACCAAACAAAGGAGTTTCAGACTGAGTATGCGGGAGTCGCGAGATAAGTCCCTGGTCACCGAAGCCAAGATCAACTCGAAGAACTCCAAGACAGAAATCAATCCCAAAAAGGATAAATCCAAGAAATCCTTCTTGGCCTTCACTCGCAAACAGAGCCAAGTGCTCCGCGATGCAATTAGCACGGGCTCACGGTCGGAGGACTCCCTCCACACACCAGACGAATCCTCGCATTCCGCCGATCCCCAGGATCCGGCCCCCACGCGCGACAGTCTGTTGCTAAAATTACCCCGTCTGCAAACCAATGACCTCATCAGCACGCCCTTCGATCACGTCGCCGAACTAGCCCTGTTGTCCGGCTCTTCGGGCGCGGAAGCAATGGAGGGCGTGGAAACCGAAAAGCCCTCCACGAACAGACTCCGCCAGAG
Organism: Penicillium turbatum; assembly: GCA_030762825.1. Taxonomy (NCBI): domain Eukaryota; kingdom Fungi; phylum Ascomycota; class Eurotiomycetes; order Eurotiales; family Aspergillaceae; genus Penicillium; species Penicillium turbatum. The sequence goes on along the minus strand of JAUJYX010000008.1, from coordinate 640,811 downwards.
CTGGGCGTTGGTCTCCACGGCGCAGGCGAGTAGCGTCAAAATTCCAGAACAGATCTATGAGCTCCCTGTTACGCCGCCGTCGCCGACTTCCGCGCTTCCAGCAGAGCTTATGGACCAGCCCGTCAATGTCACGCTCCCCGCGGATATGCCGGTAGATCTGATACTGTCGATTATGGAACACGTCGACGCGCTAGACGATCTATTCAATTTCGCGCTCGTCAGCAAGAAAATCTATACAGCTTTCAAGCAGCGCGAGCTACCACTACTCAAAAACACTCTGTTCAAAATGTCCCCGCCAGCCTGGGAACTGCGCGAGATGAGCCCCCCCTGGGAAATGGAGTGGCAGCTCCTGCTAGATCCAGACTCCCAGGTCCCCGAGTACACGCCCACACTATATCTCCAGCGCTACGCGCAGGACATCTATACGCTAGCGAAGCTGAAGGCGCTCGTTCTGGCGCGGTGCGCGCCATTCCTGCGTCGCGATACGGTGCGAGGACTGGCGGGCGTGGACAACAAGCGCGCGGAGGAAGTCGATGATGCGTTCTGGCGAGTTTGGACTTTCTGTCGTATTTTCGGATGTGGGAAGGGACGTGAGAATGATATCGCCGGTCAGATGGACTGGTTGAAGGGTGGTTTTGAGGCTAAGGGCCATTTTACCTCGGCATCGACTATGACACAGCCGTTTGGTATCAACAATGTTCTCTTTGAACCGCCTGAGGGATTCGGACGTGGCAACCTATCCGGTCTATCACAGAAGCAGATGTACGATATGACCGAGATCTGGACGTGCATGGGTGTTCTGTTGCAACCGTTGCATGGGAAGTGCGTTGAAGCGCGCGAGGTCGGCATCTTCAACGGAATGGATATCCCAGAGGGTGATCTAGTGCGTGAGGAAACAATGCTCGGTAAGTAAACACCCCCTTTCTACACCACAGCAATTCCAACTAACAGAAAACAGAAGAATGGACCTCCTACATCCTAACCCTCGGCCTAGGCGCAGTCCTAACCCTCAGCGCCGTCTGTCCAGCCGACACAACGCCCGCGACCTTCACAAAAGCGCACGCAATAGGCCTAACAAAATGGGACCCAACCGAAACAGAAGCAACGCGCTCCTCATTCCTCAAAGAAGCCATCTCCCGCGCCTACGAGATCCAAGAACGAACACTCGCCTCCCCAACAGACCTAACCCCGGAAGACAAAAAACCCAACTCCCCAGTCGAGATAACCGCGCAACACCGTCAGCGCCAAACAAACTTCGCAAACGAGCTCCGTACCCGTCGTGCAGCAAATCTAGAACCAGAAGACACAAACACGCGCTTCTCCTTCTCCGCCGAACGACCCATGTCCGAATTCAGCGCCATAGTCCACGGTCTAAACGGTTCACTCCGTCACAACTCCATCCCACCAGTCCCGAATCTGGTACTCGATCGATCATCAACTTCAACAACCGGCACAGCACCAAGAACACCAACATATACCGACCCAGCGACAGCGTATACCTCGTACACGCCGCCGCCGGCTGCTGTTCCTGTATCTGTACCTGCACCGCTGAGGCCACAAGTTCTCGACCCCGTCGATCGGGCAATTGATATGATAGTCAATGAGCTGGGGTTTGGAGCTGAGGATGCGAAGTGGGCGCTCAAGATTACGGATACCGGTGAGGGGATTGATGCGCGTGCGGCTGTGCTGTTGCTGCAGAGGCAGCGGAGGAAGAATGAGCGGAATCCGCTTGGGGGGAGTGATACTTTGCTTTCGTCTGTTATTGAACGGCAGAAGTCGCAGGATTCGGGGTGGAGATGGGCTTAATTTTTCAATGTTTCTTTTTTTTTTGGCTGTTTTGGTTTCAGGTTTTTGTTCTGGTATACGAATCTCTGTCATGATGTTTATGTACTATATACCCTTGTCTCTGGTTTCTTTGGATTCGAGCATGTTTTGCATTTGTTATGTTGATAGTTTGTCATTTGAAGACTTTTCATCATATCTGAGGTGTTGACCTAGTTTGTAGCAGTAGAGGTTTACGTCGATGGCAATCAATCAGTGTCAACTCTACACGTCTCATTGAACATGATGACAATATGTCACAACTTTTCAGGCTTATATTGCGAGGGCAAATTCTTTGCTAGCTCAGCAACAATGCAACAGCAAAGTCTATCAAATGAAAGGCTGATGTATAGTCAAATGCAAAGGCTGGAACGAAAGAAAAAAAACATAAACTCGTCACATCATGGCAGTACAATCTTAATGGTCCTGTATATCAAACCCCATTCGGCTCTTCGTCATCCGACTTGTCCCCGTCGTCACTATCCTCGCTCCAACCTTCTGCTTCAAGTGAACGGCCGCGGATGCCAAAGCTCATGATGAATCCAATGAAGGAGACGGCTCCGAAAACTCCAAAGGCTATGGCCTCTCCCTTCGGCTGGATCTTAGCTGTCAGCGAGAACAGTCCTCCCGAGAGGAATGGGCCGATCGAACGTCCAGCGGCGGAGAGAGTCTGTGCAAGTCCGTTCAATGCGCCTAGGACGGCGTGGTTTGGTGCGGAGTTGGTGACCTGGAAAGATGTTAGTTTTGGTTCGTCCGTAGGGTGTGCAGTTTGTTCGGCTGTAAAGCGTGTTCTTACCAAAAGCAGTGCGCTGGTCAGACCACCCACGGAGGCGATGGTTTTCACTAGCAACACAAAGCAAAGTTCGACGGCCATGAGAGCCGACTTTCCAGTCAGACCTTCGCTATTTCGGCTCTTGTATCCAATAAAAGGCATCAAGACGAACGAGACCACAAAGCCAAAGAGCCCAGCACGGTATGACCATCGGTTGCCCATCTTGTCCCGCAGACGATTGAAGATACAAATCTGGAAAATGATGGTTACCACTCCAGCGAATCCTTGAGAAAGACCAATCTCGGATGGGGTGAGAGACCTTCCAGCCGGAGGCTTGGCCTGTGCAAAAATCGGAAACAGCGAGTTAAAAGAAACATTGCAGAAAGCAAAGATCAAATACGTCAACAGAAGCAGGACAGTATCCCGATTGAAAATCTCGTCCCACGAGAGTTCCTCGTGGTGGTTGAGGATGCTGGACACCTCCGAGGCAGAGTCCAAATCGCTGTCATGGTCCTCGGTCTCCATCACGTGGCCATGAGGCTGAGAGGCTGATTGTGCAACCTCGACGTAGGTCGGATGACGGGAATCACCGGTGAACTGCCACAGCCACGCGAACAAGTTGCGCACCTTCTTGCCGAGCTTTGGAAGACTGTCTGCATCTTCCAAGCTCTCTTCCAAAAAGATAGCTGTCAAAGCAAAGTCCACCAAGAGCACAACGGCGGCCACTAGGTTTGGTGCCAGGTACGGGTATGGATTCTTGTTGCCTGTGAATGGATTTGTCTCGAAGATGAGAAGTCCTCCTACGAGGGGTCCTGTAATACCTCCGATGCCGTACAGAACCGGGAGGTAGGTGAAGGCCTTGGACTGGTTGCTTCGGTCGGTGATCTCTCCTAGGCAGGTAGACACCAATCCCTGGTTTCCATTGACCATGCCCATCAAAGCCTGCACAGCGATAGCCTGGGCGAGAGTCTTGCAGAACCCAAATGCCACAAAACATGCCGCAGTCAGCAAAGTGCCAAGCAGAATCACTGGCTTGCGACCAATACGGTCAGACAGCCAACCCCAGAAATAGTTTGTGGCGAATTGTGCTAGCGCAAATGCCGAGGCAATGGTCCCCACGTATACACCCACTTGGGTCGGCTCCACCTCGGGGAACGTCGATGCCATGTCGGGGAGGTACGGACTAATCGAGTTCAACGCCGTTTGTTCAGCCAATGCAATCATTGCCAGCACTGCCATCTGTCTCCTTGGCAGCGGCGAAGATGTTACCGGGGAATCAGCGCTATCATGGTGGGGATCGTAGGAACCGTCCGCAGACGACTCGGACTGGCCGGAGTTGGGTCGTCCGCGCGATTTTGGCGGCGGGGTATCGAAGGTCTGGTAATGCTGCGTGGAGGAGCGACGCTTGAGCAAAGCCCGGTCTGGGCCTGTCATGCTGGCGACACACCAGGGAACTCAAAAAATGAAGGAAGTCTCGTTGTAGCCAACCATGCGATTGGGGTTGTGCCGAAGGCCGTTTAAAGGCGCAGAGCTGTCGTGTGAGAGGTTATGCGTATAGTTGTAAATTGCGCTGGTATGTTTTGAGGTCAATTTTCTGAGATAAATGAGGGTGGCTGTAACTGTTTGAGGTATAATTTCCGATTGAGAAATTGTTTTGAAAGCTTTGGAAAGGCTGAAGTTGGTGGAAGAGCGCCATCCGCAACCCGGATCAGGGAACACAAAATGATGATGTAAGCGGCCTGGGGATGCTGAGTCATGTGTTCTGGCCAATACCCAAAGCTCTGAAGGAGTGGCGCAATTGATTGGACTTCATTTGCAGGATGATTTTGATTTTGTTGATTGTGATTGGACATTTTTGGCCCTTACATGTGTCGATCTTGTGCTAAATACCCAGGTGTCTTTTGTTGCAGTTCGTGTTTGAGGCTGCCGAGGCTCGAGTGCTACCATATATATCACCAACCTAAATATACAATCTCCAATATCAATAGTACTAGTATCAATATCATACCTGCGTATGTAATTTCCGACAACTTGCTTCACGTCCTACGAACACGGTCTTCGGGCATAATTTTCTTTATTTCTTATACAGAGCATTGGCAGATATAAGGATGTAGAATGTCTGACCCAGATATTGTCCGCTCATATTGTCACAATCTGAAACCTCCTACATCAACCAGCCAAGTGGCCGAGCAGTAACTCAGCCATCGCATCTTCCTTGGTCTAGTGGTGATGATTTCCGCTTGTCATTAAAACCGATAAGCGCGGGAGACCGGGGTTCGATTCCCCGAGGGAGAGATTTCTTTTTGCTTTTGCTGAATTACTTTTTATGTCATTTTACTTTTTTGGCCTATTGAATTTGCTACCTTAAAAGATACTTCCATCGGCTGGTAGAGAGAATGGCCTTTGAATATGACCAAGAAGACCAAATGAGAACCTTTTAAAGTGGGGCCGAGCCCTATATCACAACCAAGCAAAAATCGTCAACGAAGTAGGCCGGCTGGCCCAATGGCAAGGCGCTTGACTACGACTCAAGAAAAATCAAGAGATTGCAGGTTCGATCCCTGCGTCGGTCAATCATTTTGCATGATTAGCATCAATTTTTAGCCCCATTGTTGGCCAACTTGATGCCAAAGTGGTTGAAATATATGGTGGTGGGCAACCCATGTTTTTGGTCGATCTACACAACAAGAGAAGCAAAAACAACCTCGAAACATGGGATATCGAGGACAAACACCGAGGCCAACTACGAACCAATCATTGAATCCAAACAGAGAGCACACGTCGGGAATTCCGCTTTGACATAGACACGCTCCAGTTCCCTCTTCTCCTTTTCTTTAGCAGCCAGCAGTAGCTAGCCTATATATACTATATTGTGCCTTCTCCTTCCGTTTCTCGACAACATATACAGCGTAGGACGTATACAAAGAATAATAAATGGTAATTTTCACGAGCAGTATTCCTCCTTGATTTAAGAAGTCAGGATTCGAAGTCTGTGAGTATCATGAGATAATGCTATATCGAAGATTGTTGACGGTTGACATCAGGATGAATCGTTGACTCAAAACAAAGACTCCGTATATCCCTCGAATATATTAACTCACACCACCACCACCTATGAACTAGGCGCAAAATGTCTTCATCTTTTTTTACCAATTTTACCAGGCGTTGGTCACCCTATCATCGACCCAGCCCCAAATCCCAGATACCCAAATCTCAGATACCCAAAGCTCAGATACCGAAAATTCCCCTCGATGGCGAGAAGAGCGCAGAGGAAATTGCGCTCGAAGAGGCCGGCGATTTAAACGCGCTCCAACGATATCGACATGACTTCCACTACCAAACCGAATACGAGAATAACCCTCCAATAACCGAGCTTCTCGAGGCAGAAGAAGATTTCCGACATCATTTTCAGCTAGAGTTATCCCTACGCGAAAAGAACGACCAATCAGAAGAGGTGCAAGAGGAGCTTAAACTCCAGGGCAGGCTTCTTTTTATGGTATCGCGAGAATGGTGGATACTGAAGAATGAATTGGGGAAGGAGTGGTGAAGAGGGCATTCGATCTATGGCGCTCACATCCTAGATGGTATATGCATCAAGTTCTTGTTGAAGACTGTGTTGCAAAGCAAGGATGTTGTTCTCGAGATTGTGGGTGTTGTGTTAACCGTCCAATCGATCCGATGCGTAGGATTGGAGTTGGGCATTGTACTCTTGCGTGCGGATGTTGTCGTAAAGCTCGGGGCTTTGACCTCTCGGAGGAAGAGCAAGAGCTTATTGAGGGCTGGTACAGTTACCGGAAGATACGGAACGCTTATGAACGGGTTGAATTGGCTGCGTTTTGGGGGTTACGCGTGGATAGTTGTGAAAGTCCATTCGACATGATCGACGAATCACCAGTCTTTCCGTTGTTTGGTAGCAGGGAAGCCGAGTCATCGTGTGTGGACGAAGAGGATACCGAGTCGACATCAACAAAAGACTCCGAATTCACTCTGACTTGAGTCGGAATGTACGTGGCGGGTAACTCTTGCCGTAGCTCAATGACTGGTCATCCTATTCTGTGTTGAAGTGATAAAGATACACTTTGCTTTCCTAATTGCTGTCAGAGAAATAAAGATGGATCCTGGAATTACCCTAATTCAGTAAGATTTAGCTGAAAGAACATCCAATATCCACGTGGTAACCTTCGAAGTATAACCGATGGGTCCACTGCGGGCCGCAACTCACTGAAGCGGGGCAAACCGCTGTCTGTCTTAGTCGATATGAAGAACATCAAGAAACAAGAAGCGTTAACAACTCTCCAAATCAAAGAAAGCAGAGAATTCATTGAACAGGCAACAACGGTGAAGAGGTATGATCTCTTCAAAGCCAACTTGGAAGCTCCCTGAAGTGTTCTAAGGAATGGGGGACGCCACATCTAATACGAGGAAATTAAATCCTAATTCACGGATCCTCCAGTGTCTCTCCCAAGATACAATGGTGATCCACTACATTATATGCATATTCTGATAGGAAACTCGGATCCTCGTGATTGTGACTAAACCAGAATATATAAAAGATACAGAGGGAAAAGAGCAATAACAGAACAACCATACGAGACCACATAGTTATCGAGTGAAGGCTTGGTCATTTGATAAACAGAAAATAGGGAGCAAGGAGTACCGGCCTGGAAATCTAAATCAGAAATTAGCATCAGGTATTAAGTTTCTGGGCAATGCATGATTGAAGACACAAAGCACAGGCAAACTTGAATGATGTTCTGTTCATTGGTATTTAGGTACGTACTATTGTATAATAAATTGCAAATATAATGATTATATCTAGAGCTTACGAATCAGTGGTTTGCGGTGATGGGTTACTCACCTTTGGCTCTACTTCTTCTTGCTCGCCGACCTCAACTTGTCATGGTAATCACTTCGGAATTCGGAGGGTCCCTTGTCCTTACGGCGGGACTTCTTGTTGGGACGGGGGGGTTCTCGCGGAGGAATAACAACCTCAAAGCGGGGGTTTCCATTCTCGGGAGGGGGAGGGCCATCGGGTTGTGAAGGCGTTGGTTCTACCGCTTCAAGGTCAGGGGTAGTATCTGGAGGGGTAGTATCTAGCCACGGCCAGATCTCATCACCAGGGAAGAAACGATCAACGAATCTGCATATATGGTTAGAATAATGTCTGCATAGTAGCAATTCACCGCCGTCAGACCTCGCAGTTCCACTGCAAAGCATAGTAGGATAAGACATAACAACAAAACGCAAATATGCAGCAAGGCAATGCGGCACAAAAGGGAGACTAGAAGTGAACAAGGTGCTATCATCATCAGCTCATTATCCAAAAGCCTTACCTGTTGTAGAAGTTGACAACAAAGAAAACAACAACGTTGTTTACATTCTCGATGATTTTTCCAAATATGCTGTTTATGGCCAGGAGTTTGATGATGGCCCAACCAACTTTTTCCATGGCGGCAACACCTTGGTTTCCACCAAGCTGAATCAGAGCGGAGATCCAATCTCCGCCTGAAGATTGCGCTTCACGCTGAAGATTGCGCTTCACGCTTTGCATGGGCGTAAGCCTCAGAGAAATCTGTAGCAAGTTCTTTGGCACTATCCAATGTGTTAGCTTAATTGCCAAATGGAGTCCAAAAAGGATGTCTCAGACTTGAAAATGCTAATTGAGCGATATGAGCTTCGATGTTTGCTAAGGTGAAGTTCTAATTTGTTTACGATCTCCTATTTACATACGTATGTACTCTTCGCACATCGGGAAGCTGCCAACCTTTTATAAGGCAGGTCCACTATGGGTGGGAAACTCCAATCGATGGGATCAGGTGAGACCACGAGTAAAAGTAAATGTTGAAGGTAAGTTATTGTAGAGGAATTTAAATCTTCTAGGATATTTAATATTCCGGAGATAGTATATACTACCGATATCTAGCCCTACGTCAGTGACGAGCTGTACAAAAGTAGCTCTAGTCCTGAAATTGAGCTTGGTCAAGCAATTGGTTAGCTACATAGTGAACTTCTAGTACTATAAAAGACGCCGACCGAATTAATATTGTGGTTATGTATGAGATGATATGAGGATATGTGCAGAATAGTTGCGAGACGAAGCGTCAGTCATTCAGCCTTGGAAGGATACAAAATCCTCTCGAATTGACGAGCAAATCCGATCGACGAGGGGCATCTCATCCTCCACTGACACACCCAAGGCCCCAGCTTGCCAACTCACTGTACACATCAAGCTCCCACCCTTGACACTGATGACATTGAACACGAGTGGCGCGCTGGGGACATTGCCAGGCTGCGAGAACACCATCTTGCTAACCTTGCAATTCTGATCCAGACCATCATCCTGGTTATCAAAAGCAAGCAAATTGCTCAATTCATACGAAGAGTCCCGCTGCTGCCCAACTTTGCCCGACGTCCAATTCCTGATACTAGGGACATATCTCAGAAGACCAATAGCCTGGTCCTGCAGTCTTGCACCGCATGCAGCGAGATCCTTCGTGATCGTACTTGCGGCCGCCCACATCCCCTCAGAGAAACCAGGCTCCGTTGCATTCGGTATCCGTGGGTGTACCCCATAATGACCCGACACGTAGAGACCCCATGTGAGGCCGGGGACCCCAACAGACGCTCGCATATCAACCGGGGTTCCCGAGACGAAGTTTGTAACGTCCGGGCTAGGGATGGCTTTGCTCAGCGCCCGAACAATCATCTGGTGGAGCATTCCGGTGAGCTTAGTGTCATGTGTTCTTGACATAGCCAGAGCATGCTGAACCAGCGGAGCCTCGATCTCGAGGAGTCTCACTCTGCCTTGAAGTGCAGCAGTCGGGTCGAAAAAGATAGGCGAACCAATCCAAGTGCCGGCATCTATTGTGCTGGCAGAAGCGCGGATCCCAAGGAAATTGCCTACAACCTTTGGCAAGTAAGCTGCAACCAGCGGCCCGAGAAGGAACTTCCAAGATATGGGTAGTATTTCGTGTGTATCGAACGGTGCTGGAAGTGCCCGTGTCGGCGGGGTCACCAAAAACGAGGCATTGTCATTTTCATCCGTGGTCTGGCGCCATGCCTCTAAGAAGGTGTGGTGGAATGTGACTCCAACCATACCGTCGCCAAGGGCATGAGAAAATGCAAATGCGACAAAACAGCGCGTCACTTTGGAGTTTGGCGGCGACGCCAGAGGGAGGACGACGATTCGCCAAGGTGGTGTATCAGCAGGCCATGGGCGGTCGAGTATGGGTAGCAGAACCTTTTGAATTGCGGAGTTCTCTCCACTGCTATTGGTGCCTTCATCGTGAATGATAGACAGATGGTGGTGGAGATCAATACTGGGGACTGCTTCATATGCCGGCTTCTCGGTATGCTTGTCTTTGACAACCACACTAAGGTGCGGATACCTCTCAATGCAGTGTTTTAAAGGTTTCAGAAAAGACCGAGCGTCCTTAACATCTACATCGCCACTTGCAATCTCGTAAACAGCTCCTATGACGAGAGCGTTGTAGAAGCCGAGGTCTTCACGACTAATTGTACGGCGTTCATTGGGACCTGAGTTTGGTTAATGCGGAGATAATCCCAATCAAGGAGTTAGCACTAACTTGCAAGTCTCAGGAACGTTGTGGGGTCCGACATTCCAATAGAGTCGACCACATGTGTCCAAACACGAGTATTGCGCTGATCATGGGAGATTAGGGGTACATCTCGGTATAACTATCTTCCGGATGGACTCACCGCGATGCGAAGGAATGAACATTTCACGGCTGATGGTCTTGAGTATATTCGGAGACAGTAAAGTGTTACAAGCGGTATTTGATCAAAGTTGTATGGTTGCATGGATGTAAATTGATGTGTTGTAGGGATAGAGGAAGGTTTTAAGGAGGAGAGCTCTCGCGCCATCTTCAGGAACCAAGATGAGACATCGAAAGAAACAGCCCTCCAGGGCTGGAGTATCGAGTGATCAACCTAATCTCAATGACTGTTTTATCGTACGCATCTAAGGCGAAGGATGAAATAGTCAATGCATATATGATAGACTCGAGTTGGAGGTTCTCTTCGGGGTAACGTCGGATAGAGACAACACCATCGAGTTGAAGTCCTCGGAGTTCTCTGATCTGCCAATGCAGCAGACTCAAATACCGGAGGATAGACACCGGACTGAGCCCAGTCGATCAATTACACCCTTCTTATCCGAGTCTAAGATAAAGTTCTTCGGGCTGACGTCCAGATGCACCAGCGTAAAATCGTGAAGTGGAAAGGTTGGAATATCTTGCGATGCCTTCGGAAACTCCAAGCCGTCCGTCCTATTTCAACCAAACCTGCATGTAGACTGTTCCACCTCGGTATACTGAAGGAATCGCCCTTTTCCCTCATCTGCAGCTCCTGCTCAAGGCCGCGTCGTCGTGACGCGAAGGAAATGCCCTTTCAGTGAGATCTAGGAAATATGAGTGATACAAGGTTATACTAAGATCGTCAAGTATCTGATAGTTCACGTAGTAAACAGGTATATAACATGCCAAAGTTGACGAGACAAGTTTCGACATTTCTCGCCAGCCGTAAGACCAAAACCGCCCAAGCAAAACAGGCGGGAAATACATACAAAATAGAGACATGATAGTAACCTCACTACCAGGATGTCATGCCACCATCAACGCGAATATCGGCAGCAGTGACATAAGAGCTCTCACTGGAAGCCAAGAAGCAAGCCACAGCCGCGATCTCCTCAGGCTGACCAATCCGACCAAGCATAACCCTCGACAACAAACCCGATTTGAACTCAGGGTCTTCAAGCAAAGGCCTAGTCTGAAGAGACTCAACAATACCGGGCGAGATCGAGTTCGCCCTGATCCCATGAGCCCGCCCTTCCATGGCCAACTGGCGGGTCATAGCAATCACACCACCCTTAGCAGCCGTGTGCGCAAGGCCCGGCACCGGAGCGATGGAAATCCAGCCATTCGCCGAACCAACATTGATGATAGACGCTGCAGACCTTTTGAGATGTGGCCATGCTACTCTCGTGAGCAAGTAGACCAAATTCAATTCCTGGTCGATCGTCTTGTACCAGTCGTCATCTTGGAAGTCGTCAATCCAGGCCATGTAGGCCTTTGAGGCGTTATTGTATAGAACGTCGATGCGTCCGTAGGTTTGGATGGCTAGGTTGACTAGTTTCTCGCAGTCTTCGCGTTTGGTGAGATCGCATGGAGACATGGATATCATTTCGCCGCCCTGTTCTTGCACGGCTTTGATGGTTGCTGCTTCGTTTTCAGTGTGGATGTCACAGCCCACGATCTTGGCGCCTTCCTGCGTGAATTTGAGGGCTGCTGCTCGTCCCATGCTGCCGCCTGTGCCGGTGATGAGGCATACTTTGTTTAGAAGGCGTCGTGTCATGGTTGTTGTTTGGGCTTCGGTGTGTATAGAGAGCAGGATACAATGAGTTTGTTCGGGAAAGGAGACGGAGAGCAATATCAGACAGATCAGGGGTATTTGATGGATGAATTGGGACTTACGAGACTCATTTTTGGTATATGGACTGCAATGTCTGAGCTTCAATGATAGCTCTTGTCTAGCTTGTTGGTTTCTTTGTTTGCCTCGCTTCTTAGTCTCCCCACATCGACGAAGCGCTGCGCTATTATCGCGCTAAATGGAGTAGGTGCATATCGTAGCAGTACGATCAGGAGTTCGATGGGTTTTATGCGCCGATCGGGTTAGATGATTGGGTCTCTGGATTTGAAATAACTGACATGACTCGTAGTAACGGTCATTGCGGTGCATGTCGTGGACTTTCCCAACTCACATTAGACGGGCATGAGCCCGAGCGGCCGTTGTCTGAGGCGATTGGCTTTCAGCACGTTCGGAGGGTTGGTAAAAGTCATCGCCAAGAGTTGAGCAATGGAGAGCTTTCCGAATCACCAGTGAGAGTCCGAGATTGCTTTTTCTAGACATTGAGAATAAGAGACAAGCTTAATGGTGTAGGTTCCAATGGCTCGATAAGGTTTATCTTTGGAGAGATAAGGTACCGAGTGAGAATACCTCCTGACACACAGACTCGTCACTCGTTCATCCGGTCCTGTGCTCTATTATCGTGGATAGACTGCAGTAAACACGGGTGCTCTGCAGAGAATACGCGAACTGCCAGCGAAACTACATGTACCTCTCTGGTGGCAGTACCGAGGCGGCTGTCTACCGGATCGGACTTGGGGTCCTGCCTAGTCTGGTATAGCGCCCGGGTATGAAGCGGCCCCGCCGTTTAGGGCTCCACCTCCCTTCCTTTTACCATGGTTACTCTCAGTAGCATTGGACTCAAAATCTTTACCCTAATTCTCCTTCACTTCCCTAAGTACTGTACAAGAGCCATGTACGGATGTTGCGGGTGACTCGATTCCAGTTTATGTTGGAGAGGATGGTAAGGTGTAGGACGAAGAAGGCAATGTGAATTATGCTCCACGTCCTTCCCGGTTCACCGAGTAGCGAGTCAGATGAGAGTCTATTGACATGGATTTCCAATTGCGGTGGCCGAGTAGGGCGAATTTGGGCAAATGGCTTTGTTTGTGTTTGCCCATTTGCTGCAAATCGTCTATTCTCTGAAGCCCTTCCAAGGTTGCATTTGGCTCATCCTAAAAATACTGACAGGACCGACTCAAAGAGATAATTTCATAAGAAAAAGCCAGACACTCCCGCATCAGAAGCATGAATGTAGTTCTATGAGCTTTGAACTTAGTCAAAATACAAAGGACCATCAGCAAAGAGCAGATACTAACTGCCGGCATCAGCATTGAGTTAGGCCCTGACAGCCCTGGGCTTCCCGGCTTATTAGGTGCCGCAAATATGCCTCGCATGATCGGCAATCATATATCCGGGCTAATTCCGAGCCCGAGGCCCCGCATGCGGAGGCTCTTGGTATTGTCTCGCGGGGAGACGTGGGACGCGGGGCTATGCGGGACTGCGGGGGAGACAAAGGGGGAGATCTCCAAGGGCCGTGACGTCGATAAAACCAGAGATTTCAGATCGAGTCCAGAATCAAATGAGTTGACCCATTTTCATCCACTGATTTGAGTGACTTTGGAAATAACATGGTAAGATTTACTTCGCTACTAAATGACCTCGGTTGTGCCTTACTGATGGAATCACTAGGCATTTCAAGCAAGTCAAGGTGCCTCAATCGGAGACATTGTCGCCATCGGTCCCGAGTCAGAGATTATACAGGACTGGCGTGAAAGATGTGGAATTGAGACAGACTCTCAGATTCGTCTTGTCAAACTGGCGCATATGAGATACCAGCATCCTGATCTGGACGAAATCACTGTTTTTCTTCAGGGTATGTGCCGGAGGCTGCCTAATGCTTGTATCCTTTGAAGGGATTTTGACTAATAGATTCAGACTTTGGCATGACCATTGCAAAGCAGACCGATGAAGAAGTATGGTTTCGAGGTTACGGAGTAGACCCCTACGTCTACTATGCAAAAAAGGGACCAAAGAAGTTCCTCGGTGGAGCATTCGAGGTTGAATCTTACCAAGACCTTGAGAAGTAATGTCTCAATATTCAACATGCGATATCCGGATACTAATATTCCTAGGGCAACAAAACTACCGACAGCCGGCAAAATCGAACAGCTCACGGATGCTCCCGGTGGAGGCCATATGGTGACGTTGACGGACCCGGAAGGCTTTCCAATAAATCTGTTTTTCGGACAGACTCCAGCCACTCCAGGGCCCTATCCCCAAATCCTCGAAGTCAATTACGAAGCCGAGAAACCACGCGTTCGCAAATTCCAGCGGTTCCAGCCAGGACCGGCTGCAGTCCACAAGGTCAGTCTATACTTGCATCAATATTCCAAGATCAAGCCTAACTCTAGCTAGCTGGGCCACTACGGCATATGCACAACAAAGTTCGAAGCCCTGGTCGAATTCTACACGAAGGACTTCAACATCGTCCCCACAGACTTTCTCTACATCGAAGATGCAGGCACCAGGAAGAATGTCGCAGTTTTCGCCCACATCGACCGAGGCGACAAGCCCGTCGACCACCACAGCTTCTTCATGAGCTCAAACCCGACAAGCCACGTCCACCACTGCTCATTCGAGGTGCACGACTTCGACACACAGAAGCTCGGACATCAATGGCTTGCCAAGAAAGGGTACAAGTCGGTATGGGGTGTTGGTCGGCATATTCTTGGATCGCAGATCTTCGATTACTGGTGGGATACAACTGGCAATATGATTGAGCATTATGCGGATGGGGATCTGGTGAATGATCAGACTCCTATCGGGTATGGGCCGGCCGGTGATGAGTCTTTGGCTGTGTGGGGACCTGAAGTGCCGTCTTGGTTTTTGCAGTGATATGTTGAGGTAATCTGCGAACAACCATTGCCCAGATGAATATAGTATTGCGAATGAGTCTAAATAAGAGTCGCGCCTTTGACGGTCCCTATCCTCCAGTGTGGATTATACCGGCCAGTTGGCTGGGTTGAGACGATCCAGCGACGAGGAACAGATCTGCCGAAGTCCAGCCCTGGTGGATTGTCAAGCCAATTACTCGGTGTGACAAGAAAACAAGACAATAGCAATCTGCGGGCTAGACCCGGGTGTCTCAAAATGGGTCCGTTATTCAGTGTAAATCATAGTAAGAAATACTGTGGTAAACTTAGATAATATTATGAAGCTATGCTATGAGATAACTGGGGGCCTCTGGGGTATAAATACTCCTCCCCTTTTCCTGACCATACCGGACCGGATTGACCGATCCTACCTGACCGTACCACATCGGTACTTCCAATCCATGGGCGATCTGGACGTGGATTCCAAGGTTGGGATCGGGGCATCTGGGGAACGTGGGGTGTGGGGAAGTGGGACGAGAAATTGGTCAGACACTGGCAGACATCTGAGGTTTGTTCGCTATGTATGCATGGGTAGTAAGAATCCCAGAACCATGAAGTTAACTAGAAGAAAACTTGTTGAATACATACTCAATCTACACGTATGTAAAAGACCACAGGACAGGAAAACTTATGTACACATCCACACCGAAAAGACCACAGCGAGTACAGAAAAAAGACTTCATTGATCTCATAGCAAAGCAAATCAGGTATTTACGACCACCCTTCCATAGGCAGCGGCACACCATCCCATTCATTACCATGCATCATTACCCCACCAATCTCCTCCTCACAAACCCCATTCAAAACCTCCTCAGCAGCACCCCAACCCATAGCCTCAAGCTCCCTAACAAAGAAATCCCGCTCTGCCTCCATCAACGAGGCACCCTCCTCACCACCCATAACATCTTTGTACTGCCGCAAGTGCCACCAATGCGTAAGACCGCGCAGGGCCTGTTCCAACGGCAATGCCTCCTCAACCTCGGCATCAACATCCGAGCCAGCGAGCCAGTCATCGCGCAGCTCAGGACGACAATAGAGATAGATAGCGGTAATAACGCGCATGTTACTCTGCCGCCATTTGCGGCCGCAGTAGGGGACCTGGGACTTGAAGAGTTTGAGGGTATAGAAGCGGAGGTGCGGGTCTGGGATTTTGAGGCCTTTTCGGAGGATGTTGCTTGATTTGTATTGGACGAGGAGGAGACAGCGGTGAGCTTTGTCGCGGGTGATTTTTTGCATGACGTGGAGGTAGTTGATGGCGGAGAAGAAGTTGCGGAAGGAGAAGAGTTTAATGGGTTCTTTCGGGAGGGGTGCGGTTGGGTAGCCCAGCTCATCGACTTCGGGCCGGGTAGAACGGGTGATGCCGTTTAGCATGTCTTCGAGAGTGTCTTCTTCATGAAGACCTGGCATGCTGCCGTTTGCTGTTGGATCGGGACGGAAGCGGGAGATTGGGGGAGGCATTGCTTCGTCTTCGCTTTCGGTGTCGCCGTCTGAGTGGTTTTCGTTCTCCAGGGGGTGATCGGTGTTACTTTGACAGAAGTGGAAGAATCTGGTTCGCGTGAGTGAATGGTTCAGATAAGGAGTGATGTTGGGAGACTTACGATAAGTCTTCGCGGTCGTTCTTATGTGCCACCGCTTGATCAACATCTTGGTGTGCGAACATTTTGAGAATCAAGGGAATGTAATTGGAGTCAAGTAGAAGCTGTGTCATGTATTCGAATTTCAAGATATCTGGATGGATTAGCAACATGATTTCAGTCAAAATACCCCGAGGTGAAACTCACGAGACCGCTTGAACCACTTAAGGAGAAGCAAAAGAGTGCCAGAGACGGCTTTACCCGTGATCTCGCGGAGTCGGATGTTGTCAAGCTCATCGATGGATCCATCAGAAAAGAGATCGATAGAGCTGCTCATGGAATGACCGTTACTCGTATTCTGGCTACCAGCCTGGTTGACCACCGCGCTGACATTTGTCAAGATAATCTTCAGGAAAACGATCGTGATAGACTGAAGGTGCGATAGGGTTTGGGACTGGACGAATGTGAGCAATTATCAAGTTAGGGCACGAAAGCTTGCACTCACGTAGAATGACTCAACCGCATCCAGACGCCGCTGGATATCAGGATCATCTGTCTCTTTCACAGCTGGCTTTGGTTCGGGTTCAGATTTCTTCTTCTCCTCATCGCCTGACAAATCCAAATGTTCAAAATCATCCGGTAGATCATCCGAGACATTATCGGGGAAGTGAGCAGCATCCTCTGAGTTCCAGCCACGGTCATACTTCATGAAGTGTTCACGCTCCTGCCAAAGCTGTCGCATCGCACGTGTCATCTTAACGTGGGTGGAAAAGAGCTTTCCGGCTTCAATGATCGACGCAGGGACATCGCTGCCTTCCCATCTCTTGCCAACCAAGGCGTCCTGGCGTTCAGTCGTGCCTTTTCCGCCGATGCGGTTGCTGGAATCATCCAGCGGAGGATACATGAAAGGGAAATTTTGATTGGTCTGGTAGTTCTGCTTCTTTCCGGCTTTCCCTCCTGGGCCGGCGGGTGATGGCGGTGGCGACGGCGCCGGGGTTGCGATATGAACGGCCTGCTGGAGGATAGAGCCATTTCCACCAGCGACCGACGGACCAACACCACCGAAGATACCATTGGATGCGTTCACTCTAGCTGAGTTATGCGGAAGAGGTGGTAGGATGGAATTGTTTTCCAATTCCAATGGGACGACAAGCGGCGGAGGATTGTAGGCTGGGTATTTGGAGGTGATTTCCTGGCGGAAGAGATGGTAGTCCAAAGGAGAGGCATGTAAAAATGGAGTTCTACGTTTTGTGTCATCCTTTTCAGCTGAGAGAGCAGGCTCTAGGACTTCCTTTGCGCGCTTTAAATCATCGGTCCCGCCAAAGACAAGAAGCAGCGACTTCCAGAGCAGCAGGAGAATCCTAGTGAGCGGGATATTAGCAGACTCATCCCAGCGCAGTCGGGCAATGATTTCAACAATGGAAACCAGCAGGTTTGGTGTCGAATCAGTCAAGGCATCGCGAATCAAGCTGCACTGAGAGTTGCGCGCCTGCTGTCTGCGGCCGACTTCCACGGCAAAGTATAAACTCGTAAGCACCAAGTTGGCCTCACGCTCCGGTGCAGCAATATCACCCGGGTTGAGGCACTCGTAGTCGATGCCATTCGAGTCAGAGCCCAGTGGCGAGCGCGACTTGTCAAAGAGGCGGCACATGTACACCACCAAGGCGGTCACACCGGAGCATTCCTGTAGAAGGGAAACATTGTCTTCAATGCATTGGATCTGCAAGGACTTCTGCAACGGCGTTTCAGCCGCTGATTCGGAGTCCGCGTCTGACGAATAGTTGGTCGCTACTCTCCCACCGGTGAGACCCCACACGCCAGTGACGACATAACAAACAGTTTCAAGGGCTTCCAATCGCACTGAAACGTCCGAATGCTGTAGATCCTCAATCATCCGCGAAATAAACGAGTGCCGTAGATCGTGGGACGCATCGAGCCACGACACCGCGGGTGTGTCTGACTGGTGTTGCTGGCAAAAGGCGGGCCATTTATGGTCAAAAGTATTTTTGGTGCCTGTCAACATGACACGATCAAAGTCATTATATTGGAACCACTCTTCGAGCTCCTCAGGAAACGACTGGGCGTCGGCATATTCAAAAGCATAGGCCGGTTGCTCGATCTTGGGCATATCGCCCACCAGCTTCCGCAGCTCGTTTAAGCTCAGCGAGCTCGTTCCTCGGTCCGCCTTCTCCTGAACTGGAGCTGGCGGTGGCGGCTGCAGAGGAGGAGGTGGAACTAAGTTTTCACGACGAAGATCTGGTCGTTTCATGGACTTTTCGGGGGCAGAGGGCGCGGTCTCAGGGGCGGGTGCGGCGTGAGAGGCCTTTTCCTGGCGGAGCCCCTCAGCAACCTCTTCCATGAGTTGGTCATCTGAAACTGGCGAGATATCGGTGCCTGTTTGGTCGACCTCATCGGCCTTGACAATATGATGCTCCTGCATCGTGGCTTCGCGTGCACCTGAAGGCACGTCCATTATTGGAGACTTGTTGGGTTCTGTGTTCCCGGCAAAATGTTATGTGGGTGGATCACCAGGGTATCAGAAACTCCAGGCATCGGGTTAATGAGCAACAAGTAAGGAGAGTAAAACTCAAACTAGACTCATGCAGATGGACCACTACACATCGTTTCCTTAGCCTTCACAGTGCATGAAAAGGTTGGCAACTGCGGCGTCGATGCGGGAGACCACCACACACGTGACCACCATACAAAGGCCTTGTGCTTTTATCGGGTCCGATATTTACAAATGACAAGTGGTAACAAATGAAAATAAATTGATTTGAAAATAATTGAACAAAAAGTAGATTCTCGCTCGCTACTAGTGCAAGGTATAGTCCAAAAATGGCAACATTTATTCCGATTCCTTTCCATCACTGAGACCGCGACGCTTCAATCGCTGGGACTCCCAACGTTGCCAGCCGGCCTCGGCCAAGTCCTCAGTAACGACAAGATCCCGAACTCTGATCAGGCGAGAGATAGTAGTGTCCATGGTCCATTCGATCCACTTAGACCTTCGGAGCAGGCTGGTGATCATGAACCACCCACAGGCGCATACGAACCCGGCAGCACAGCCGGCAAGGACTTGTTTCGGGGTGTGGTAGTTGAGGTAGACTCGACTAGCAGCGACGGCAGCTGCGCCAATGCAAAGAGCCAGCATGACCAGAACTCGCAGGAGGACGGCGACATTGGGATAGGAGCTTGCGGAAGCTTGGCTGTGACGGAAGAGGAGGAAGAAAGTGAGGTAGACGGAGAAGAAGGTCATGAACTGAGCGTGGGAAGAAGGCATGCCGTATCCTTTGCCGAACATCTCTGTAGATTCCATGTGTCAGTTGAGCCATTCACCCTCGAAGCAATTGGTACCCAAAAGAAAAAAGTACCATCGACAACTCACCTTTCGGTCGCTCTTCCTTGATGACGCGTTTCAAGGCGAAGTTCAAGGCTTCACACCCCATTTGTCCCACAAACATCATGATCACTTCTACTTCTCTTGTTGACCAGATCAAGGTTGCATATGAGACACATAGTGCCTGTGGAATCAAGGCCAACCATGCTGATGCAAAGGACAGTTTGTCATCGGGGTTCTAGACACCACATAGTCAGTGGAAGCTCAACAACATACAGTATTACAGTTAATTTAACGCACGTAATGGACATGAGTCAGAGACAACGAAGCCAATTGAGTATCTCCCATGGTAGTGTAATGTAAAAGGAAAGTGAAAAGAGTGGAAAGAGATGAAACGAGGGAAAGAGTGGATAGTAGGAACAACTGGAGATTTGGAGACTCGAAGTTTCAGGGTCAAAGAGTCTCTATTAAAAGTGTCCGTGCTTTTTCTTTGATAAGGAGCCGATTAGCAGATTAACCGATTAGGAAAGTCAACACAGATTGGGCAGCGGGGAAAAGAAAAAAAAGAAAAAAGAAACAGAAAAAAAGAGGCGGAAAGAGAGGCAAAATTGATGTTTCTCATTGGTTTTCTTCTTTTTTTTTGTTCATTTCTTTATTTGGGCCCTTCTTAGGTTCCAAGGTTCCTCTCTGATTCTTCCCTCTCTTTCCTCCCCCCATCTCCTTCTTCTCTTCTACTCTCTCTCACTTCCAAACCATGACGCACCTGTTCTCTCCTCTTACCCCCGATTCTCTATTGCATCATTTGTTAGACCCCTCCCGACTCTCCGCCGAATATTGGCCAGTAGAAGGAATACTCGACATACCCTGATCTGCTTTTTGTTCGTCACATTTTCACCAGGGGTCTCAATCGCAACGCTGATTCGAAGTGAATCCTGCTGCAGGAGAGGACCCCCCCCTCATTCGTGCCCGATCATCTTGAAGTGACAGTTCACCTAGAATCAGTCACTAATCTTACCAATACCCTTTTTATTTATTCTGTTGCGCCATGAACTGGTAGTCCTTGAATACATTGCAGGGGACAGTATTGTTTCCAACTTGCGTTTTGACGGCAGCGGAGTTCAACCTACAACCTCCATCAACCCGAGAAATCTTCGCAGAGTGAGCGCACCCGGTTTCATCCCGCCATGACCGAACCCGAGTTCCCCGAGGATGAGCGCTCGGTCGAGCTTTCCTCGATCGTCGCCATCTTTCCCGAAATACAAATCGATCCTTCCTCGCCTTTCGAAGCCGTCTTTGATCTTCCAGTCGCACCTGCCGTTCCAACCTCAGTATGTTTCCAACAGCCACGCGACGCCACACTCGCTGCCACCATCACCCCTCCAACTTCCTTGGATGAGTCCAAAGGGGAGCTGGACCAACCGCCAGTCAAAGACGTCCATCTCCTCACACACCTGCCTCCGTTAAACCTCGAGATCGAATTGCCTGAGGGCTACCCAACCGAAAAGCCGCCTATCGTTCGTCTGAGCACCGTCCCTGCATGGTTACCCCCCTCGGTCATCGACCGATTGATCGAAGATTGCCACCGACTTTGGGAAGAAGGTGGAAAGGATCTGGTCGTATTCACCTACATCGACCATCTCCAACAGCTCGCGGAATCAATTTTCAATATTCAGGATGCATCTGGCGAAATTTGCCTCTCACGCGACTTGAAAGTTGGACTCCTGGATTACAACAAAAAGGCCGAGCGTGAAAAATTTGAACAAGGAACTTTTGAATGTGGGGTATGCCTGGAACCGAAAAAGGGATCCGTTTGCTATCGATTGCTTCGTTGCTCCCATGTCTTTTGCATTCGATGCTTGCAGGATTTTTACAACTGCTGCATCACCGAGGGCAATGTTGACGGGGTGAAATGTATGGCGCCGGATTGCGAGTACAATAAAAGACCTGCGGCTGCGCCAGGTGCGGGCGACACCCCGCCTCGCAAAAAGCGTGATCGTACCCTCGGACCCAGCGAGCTTCTTCAGATTCCTCTGGCCCCTGAGACAGTGCAGCGATACGCGTACCTCAAGAGGAAGAGAAAGATCGAAGCTGACAAAACCACTGTTTATTGTCCACGGGAATGGTGCCAGGGACCTGCGCGATCGAAACGACACCCCAAGCCAGAAGATCCGTTGTCAGATGAATTGGACAGTTCCGATGAAGAAGATGCCCCGGAGTCCCGCAACGAAAAAGGTAGCGGGGAGCTCCCTCCCATGGCGGAGCGTGTGGCCATCTGCGAAGAATGCAGCTACGCCTTTTGCTCAGTATGTCTGAAAGGCTGGCATGGTGAACTGGCACGCTGCTTTCCACGTCGCCGCAATGGCGAGCAGACCGAGGAAGAGAAGGCAACTGAAGAATACATGCGCTTGTACACGACTCCCTGCCCAACTTGCAATGTGCCTTGCCAGAAGCAAATGGGATGCAACCATATGCGATGCTTCCAATGCGATACACACTTCTGCTACCTTTGCTCAGCGTGGCTGTGCGCAGACAACCCATATAGACATTTCAACGACCCGAAAGGTCAATGCTACAATCGTCTCTGGGATTTGGAAGGTGGCGATGGCATCAACCCCGACGGTGCCGAGGCTCTCCACCGCATTCCAGAGGCACTCCTGCATTTCGATGATGACCCACCAGTAGTGGTCATTCACGAAGAAACTGATGACAGCGATGACGACCAACCTGCATTCGAATTTGACAACGATGAAGATGACGATATACACCGACACCCTCCTCCCCCCGCCCCTGCTCCACCCCAGGTCAACCGCGGTGGTCACAGACAGGGCCGACGTGATCACGCAGCTGCTCGCGCTGCCGCAGCCGAACGCCAAGCTCAAGCTCGCGCCATGGCGGAAGTACGAGATCGCGAAAACCGGGACGCCAGGCAACAGGCGAGGCCCCCCATCCGATGGGCAGATATTCCTCCGCGTCCTCTTCCTCCGCAGCGCGGGGACCCACGACACCCTGTCCGGTGGGTTAACATTCCCCCCGAGCCATTGGCCGGCGAAGATGGTCGTCTCATCGATTGGGAGCTTGTGGGAATCAACCCAGAAAGAAGACAGGCACACCCTGGTCTTCAACGATTTCTTGACCTAGTGGCAGATGACCGCGAAGATGAATGGGACAGCGATGAAATGGATGACGACTTTTAGAATGAGGTTCCACGCCTCATTCCACGCTCAACGACATACAGCATGATTTTTCTTTCCATTCAAAAGCGTCTTAATGATATTGATGCATTCAACGAATTCATGGTTTTCTCTTACATTTCTTCCAATTCCCTCTTTATATCACCTGCTTGGCTTTGGGACTCTGATTTGTCCCTTGCCTCTTTTTTACTGTTTTCTTTTCTCGTTCTACTCTTTGCTGCTTTCGATAAATGGGCATGGTCTTTCTACCTTGACCAAAGCTCGAGAAGGTTTACATCCTTCTCACGCATCTAGCGCCTTACTTCTTCAATGATCCTCAATTCAACGTTGATTTCAATACATGGCACTACATGTAGTTTCATCCAAGTTGACATCTGACTGCATTTTACTCTGACTATACTCGACAATCTGTGATGTCCTTAGCCGTGACCATCATTGTAAACCGAATATGTATGAACAGCACTGACTTGTGTGTAGTCCCAATTGGCATCTGCTATGAAGCTCGATCTCATGTGCTAAAAGCCCGTATATGAGCGCACATTCTCGTACAGCACATAGCTTACTCACTCTTAGATACTTTTAAAGTTCGATGAGTGCACCTCTAGCACGTGCAACCTTGGAAAGACAAACCTTGTTCTGCAACCCCCGCATTTAAGCTTATTTTGCGTCGGACCAATCACATCCAGCTTGGTTGAGCCTTAAATCACAACCCATACTCTTGGGGAGGTTGAACCTTCGTACTTTCGTCTTATTTTCTCTTCTGCTATAAATGGAAATTGGTGAGATCGATTCCATCGTCACTTGACCGTTACTTGACCGTTATTTGATCGTTACATGTACTTTATCGTTACTTTACATATCGTCACTTCATCATCACTTCATGTTGTTAAATTAATTTATTCTGACATGCACTTGTACAATTCAATATCATGGATAGATATCTTGGTTGGTATAAACACAGTTCTTGCACCCATCACACAAGAGACGCAGCCCAGCTTCGCCATTGCCGTTACGCCCTCCAGTCATGCCAGAACTCATAACTCATGATAGAGTGATCGCAGAAGAGCAGGAGCAGCCTGTAATGGCGCGAAGGGGTGACACCATGCCAGCTCTCGTGGGGCCGGTAAATCCCGGAGGCATGAGCGTGGATCTCAGGGAGTGTCCACTCCTCCTCAGCTTCCACGCTAGTTCCCGCGCTGGGTTTTCCCTCCGGGGAATTGGCAACGTTGCCCTCAAGCGGCTCTGGTTCATACGGTCCATCGTCCTCGGGATGCAGCATCCGCCATTTGAATTGGATGGGATCGCTGGGGTCGACATCCCGGGGGATGCAGGGTACGTCTTGCGGCTTCTCAAATCCAGGCATGGGGCCTGCCGCAATACCCATGAGAGGCGGGATTGCGGTGTGGTCTTCCCTCTCCTGGGAGAAAAAAGGGAGCAACCAGTCGACTCGGAAGCTATGACCAACTTCCTCTTGCCACGTAAGAGTGATAATGGCCGCTGCACCAGACTGAGTCGCGGCAACAACGATACCAGGATCTGGGAGGTACTTGACCATGTTGATGCGGTTACAGAGGACGGTCTCACATAAGTCTGTCAACGACCTAAAAGGCTTTCGACAAACCGATCGCAATCCCTCCCTGTCCATTGGATAAGGATCTAGAGTGATATCACATTGAGAGAAGTGGAGAACAGGGAAAAAGGGAGAATTGACAGCTGAGTGACACGTTAGCATATCTGTCATTGCACCAAGGCATCATCCACTTACGGTGAGATGGTTGGCATTCACGAGCATTCATTGCAGGAGTACTCCACAGCACATCATGCCCATTCATCTCTTCAACCAAGTTCGTGACACCACTTTTCATGCGAAAACGAAACTCTTCGGATAGTACAGACAACTCAGGGTGTATAAATTGAGTGTTTGCATCGCCGCTGTCATTCATGGTCCCAGTCCCAGAGGCTTGTTGAATTGCACCACCCTGCTCTTGGCTCAACGGTAGGGGCGCAGATTGATCACAAATAGACAGATCAGAGAAGAAATCCTCAGGCAGAACTATAGTCGGTTCTGGACGATCCAGGTATTCACCGATCATGGACCTATTTGCGACAAATCCGGCGCCTTGCGTCACGTCAAAAACCAACCGATCATCGATTATCCTTGGCTGTGGTACACATCCACACGCATCAAGCGTCGAGAGATGATGTTGAACTCCGCAAGGACTGATAGGCAAGACAAACCATCCCCTTTCACCTCTACCCTCCGCATAATTGGATATTTGGACAGGGGCCAGGTCGTCCCAGACCCTCCATATGAAAACCCTGTTGTGGATATCTGTGCTGATCATCCACAGACCGTTAGGGTCTAAGTCAAAGTTGGCAAATGAAACGCATGGTATGTTGTCAAAATGACCCGCGTAGCTGAGCCGCAGGTTGCGTGTTCGATGGTTGGGCATGGTCTGCTTCATTGCCTCCATACGTTCTGCAGTGTCAATGCATATCCAGGTGGAATCCGAGGCACCCGACAGTGCTGGGTCTGAGCTCTGCGCTGAAGTGAGGGTACTGTCGTCACTGTCGGACTGGCTATCCGCCAAGGCAAAGGCAAACACTGTGATTATGCCCGTGTTCGCACTCACAGCAATCAAACGAGCGAATTTGTGAGTAGCCAAGCCCCACGCACTTGCCTGAACACTCTCTACAAAGAAAGGTCTGACTTCATGGGTGCTGAGTGGTTGGGTAAGTTTGTTAGTGGTACACCGGTTGATTGCCGAGAAAATGGCCTCAACCTCATAACCGGTCACATTCCCAGAGTCTGTCGCTAATAGCAAGACCTCATTCAAACCCAAATCATCCACAATGAGGCTGTTTATATTGTGGGGATTGCGCTCATCAATGTATCCAGAGGCATAGGGTTTCTTCAGCACCGGCTGGATTATCATTGCGGGCTGGGAGCCGAGAAGCTGACGGGGACCGTTCGGTATCCATACATAAACTTTGGCATGGTGAGCTGTAAAAAGGAGGTTTCGACGTTGTGAAAGAGCCGCCTTTTCCAAATCAATATTAGACTAGGAAACAGCAAATAGGCCAGACGTAGGCCCGCAATATTGATCAAGAAGCCACTCACCAGATTACATCTCCAAGTAGCTATTTCTGGAGCGAGATAATCACCCGTACTTGATCACGGTCAGTCAGAAACAATCTAGCCGGTGGATACTTCAATGCTCACATAGGGTACTAGAAGACGTCAGTTCGTGATTCTCGCTGGGAAACTTGGAAATGAGGGAACATACCCGTTGTTTTTGAGATTCCACATTCAAGACCTGGATGTGGGGCCGATATCGCGAAAGTTCTATCTCAGGCACCGGGGGTTGAGCCTGCTCAGCAAGAGAAGGAGAAGCCATTGGCGCAAGCTGGAACGCGCTCATTCACAGAGCGGATGGAGCTTAACGCGTTGTTGAAGGTCTGGAGGGTGGAGAAGATGAAGGAAGTTGTTTTGTCATTGCCCTTGAGGAAAAGTCTGCACGACAATAGACAGAGCGGTGCAAATTTTGTAAATAGAACATGATCAAGCTGATCGAAAGAGCTACTCGTTGACAGCGGGGAGTCAGGTGCGATCTTCCGATGATGATATGACTGACCGCCCTACCAGTCGCGGATAATTATTGCTTATTATTGGCCGCTTCTAAGTATACCGCCTTATACTCCGACTTTCTAGTCGGTATGTAAACTAAGAGGTCATTTTATACGGGGCTATCCACCGTGTAAGCAATAAGGAGAAAGAAAATCCAGAAGCTAATGTTCGGATATTTAATAGAGTGACTATAGAGCAGAGACTAGATATCATTGGAACAAGAGATTGAAATCATGTCTATGTTAGACATTTAAGTATTAGTTCCTCTTTTCTGCCGGCAATAATTTCCAAATCTGCACCGCCGGATAGATCATCGCCATGCGCACGTGCCAGGTGTACGTAGGGCTTAGGCTTCCTCCTTTCTAAGTACCTCCACACATTCACATCCTCACACAATGGACTTAGTCGCTGGTGTACGCAAAGAAGGCAGCCGGTACGTTCAATTTGCTTGTTGTAATTCCATACTCCATGTCGAAAGGTCGCTAATTCTTATGATACACAGCGGCGGCCGCAATGAATTCAAATGGTCCGACGTCCAAAGCTCTGTGCACCGCGAAAACTACCTGGGCCACTCTGTGATGGCGCCAGTCGGCAGATGGCAACAGAACCGTGATTTAAGCTGGTATGCTAAAGGCGATGAAGATGAAGAGGAACGACTTCGCAAAGAGCGAGAGGAACTGCAACGCGTCAAGGAGGCTGAGGAGGAAGCCATGGCGATCGCACTAGGCCTGCCGGTGCCCTCCAAAGCATCAGAGAACGCCAACATGATTCCTCTAGGAGGTGAAGATAGCAAAGATAGGGTACCGAAAGAAGAGGAGATGCCGGATGCGGGGGCTAGGGACAAGGATCACCGCTCCAGTCACAGACACAGGCGCGAACGAAGCCGAAGCCCACAACGGGAAAGAAGACACGGCCGCGGTGAAGACTCTGCTCGCGACAAAGAACGGAGGCATCGTCGACATCACGATGACCGGGAACGCCATCACCGCAGCCATCGTCACAGATCCCGATCACGTTCTCGCGGTCGAGACCACCACAGACGCCGCTCGGTCTCCCGCTCCAGAAGTCGACCTAGTCGCAAAGACGAAGAGCACCAGAAACGACGACGGATGGAGCGCAGCTATTCTCCAGCACTCAGTCGACGACACCCAGAACGCAGACGAGACCGAGATGACCGTCGCAGACATTGAGCTACAAACCAGGGACATGAATTAACTGTATTAGCTTGGCGTTGGAGGACTGGATTCATATGTCGCATAAATGATTTAGGTATCTGAATGACCACTATCTAATTTACGCGACGGACTTATTTCACAATCAAAGCCTAACGGCTCAGAGCTCGTCATGAGTGGTCTGTGCGGTTGCGGCCAAATCCGGCATGGACATCATGTTCACCACCATACTGGTCCAGCCGGTAAAGTGTTGTGTCCGCTGGCCATTGCCTGACTCGGGGTTGTACTGTTCCCAGGCGAAGCCAGTCTTTTTCCACTCCCGGAAGACATTCTCGACCAAGTTCTTCCGCAGGCTGGAATACATCTCCCGTGCCTGTTCCTGGTGAGGACCAGAAACCGTTGCAGTGTCCTGTGAAGGGTATGTTAGAACTTGCGGGCATACAAAGAACAAGATTTGACAACACTTACATAAAGATTTTTCAGCACCAAGTAGTTGATGTTGATCCAAACAGGGCTTCTCCAATAGTTCTCATCGGTGCCATAGAACTCGTCTTTCTTGCTCAAACTGCGGATACCGTAGTCACTCCACAGTTCCTCGGGATCACTGATCAAGTCCAACACAGCCTTGAGACGCGGGCTATCAGGGCCCAGCATGCCAGTCAAGAAGGGGAAAATGGAAATGTAGCCCTTGTGGCAGACGTGAACACTCTCTTCATACTCATCAATAGTCGCATCGCAGAAGGTTTGCGCCTTCTCATCCCAATGCAAGTCATCAATGTTACGAGTAATAGCCGTCTCGTAGTAGGCGAATTGCTCGACATCGTCTTCCTCGCCGAGGTTTTCCGCAATACGACGCATAGCGCGAGTCATCATTCCCATCCAACTAATCAGATCAACGTGCAGCTCACCAGGGTGCGGCGGCTGAGCTCGGGGATAGTCATCGATACCCGAAGTGAGAATATGCTGCACAGAACGTCCGCGCCAGCGATATCCTTCCTTGGTCGAGAATGCTTCGCGATCATACGACTTGATGTCCCCACGCTGAGTGGTCCTGTACCAGTTGTAGTGTTTCTTCAGGAGCGGGTAGAACGAACGAAGGTACGCTTCGGACAGTTCCGGGTGTCGGACAGTCGCAGAGCGCAGGCTCGCGGTCGCGTCTTGGTTATCCAACGATCCGAGCTCGGTGCTCTTGTTGGTGTTGGACTTGACCTTGTCCATGAACGCTTCCAGAGCCATGAACAGAGTAGGCGGATTGGCGTAATGGGGATACTGGATGGTGAACTCGGGGGGCACCTTGCTGCGGGCCTCTTGGCCCAGAATCTGTTCACGTGCGATCCATCCATCCTCGTCCATAAGGTGGAACCAGCTCTTGATAATCTCGAGCCTGGGAAAGTCAGTATTGAGCCATAATCAGTGAGCAAATAAACTTCGGGGTAGACGTACGCAAGATCCGTATCATACTCGATCACAGGCATCAAATGGAAACCCTCATCCCAAAGGAATCCTCTCGGGAAGAAAGGCCGGGAGGGAACGCAAGTAAACAGATCCTTTGGACCTTCGACGGCAGGCTGCGCGGCAGCCCTAGCTTCAGCGGTCTCTTCCCAAAAGCCTTCATTCTCCTCTTCATATGCAGGGTTCGCGGACCGATCCACGATATCATCACCATGGAAGTATCCAATGCCACCAATGAGATTGGACAGCATTGCCTTGGAGAATTTCGAGTACTTCGGCGAGTCAAACGGGGCCTGTGGCGGCAGAAGCTGATCAAAAGTTTCAGAAAACGAGGCCGAGGCATCCTCGATTTTCTGAGTAAGAGTCTCCGGTGTCAATGGTTCGGGAGCAGAGCCGGAGGAGAACAGGACATCAAACTCGAATGGACCAGTGAAAACCTTTTGCACAAGATGAGCATTGCCCTGGCCAGGCTTATGCCCAATGGTGAACAGCTGAGCCGGAGGCGGGACGTTCTCCTTTCCATATTGCTCAAGGGCAGCATCAACTTCAGCCTTCAGTTGAGTGTAAAAGAGCCCCTTTGCTTGCCAAAGATGCTCCTCGGGGAAAGATACGCTGCTGACGAAGGTGCGATCTAGTGGCTTATCTGTGGAGCTTGGGTGATCGTAGACAGGATGCATGTTGGTTCCCGGTCCATTGGTGACATCAATGGAGAAATCACCGAGTTCCGAGGTATATCCTTCGAGCTTGACATTGCCTCCAGCACCAATAGATCCCGATTCAGAATCAGCGCTCAAGTGGCCAAAGCCTTCGAGAGTAGAATAGAAGATCATCGAGACGGGCTGATCTGGGTTTGCGCCTTCTCTGGGCGTACCCTTAACCCGGAATCCCCAGCTACCTCCGTGCTGGCCGCCGGGAACCTTGATGAAATCAATTGTCAAGTCCAAACTGTTTCCGGCATCATGGATAGTCTCTCGTCCACCCTTCCGGATATCGTACTCGTCCCAGCCATATCCAGCCATCCCCTCATTTTGTTCGCAGGTGTGTCTAAAGTCTTTCTGGAGATTAGCTTCATAGTTCACCAACATAGCCAATTGACCAAGGATCACATACTCTGTTGGGTATTGGCGTAGTCATCGACCTTTGCCCAGATCAATCCTGCCGTAAGACTCTTCGGAATGCGAGGACGCACTCCAAAGTAGAGGTTCGATTTGTAGGGACCCCATAGCAGGGACTGGTTGTTGGCGCGTCCAGACTCTCTGATCAAGACGGACACATCATTAGAATCTTCGCTTGCAATAATCCCAATTGCATAAAGAAGCGATGTTAATAACACCGAAAATCTGAGATGACGCATTGTGTTGCCTCACTCAATTGACTGCTGTCCTCTCCCCGGCATCAGCTATAGGTGTACCTGTCATGACCGCCTACCAAATTGGGGCTAGCGTCATGTGTGTACCGGAGAATGTGGCATCCACCTTTCCCTTTCTGTTTTAGTTGCTTTTTCACGTCTACACTGGATTCTCCAACCTGTGTCTCATAACGCCTTCTAGTTAGCAATCGTGTAGCAATAGTGAGGCTAGGACATACGTGCTGAACTGACTGTAATCTGATCTTCATCTCATTTTGAGCCCTAGTAACGAAAACACATTACATACGTCACATTACGATCAACACATGTCATAAATGCATTCGATTCCAAGGAGAGCTTGTGCTGGCTTGAATTCTAGGGACCTCGTAGTATCAAGTACATTACATAAAGTCGCGTGGGTCCAGAGATCCAATGTTCGCGCTCTTTGCCTTGCCATCAAATATGAACTCACTCATGAGCTTTCCTGTGCCTGGGGCGTTCTGGATACCCCAGCAAGTATGACCAGCTGCAAGGTACAGTCCCTTCACATCAGTCAGACCAACTAGTGGCCCAGAACCAGAGTCACAGTTTGGAAGATAGCAGGCCTGGCGAGCGCGAACCTCACCATCGCGTAGCTCGTCAGAAATGCTGCCCACCTGATCTATGATTTCCTGGCAGCGTTGCTGGTCCACCTCAACATCTGCAGAAGTCTTAGGTAGCGGAACAGTCCTATCTCCTTCACCACATGCATAGACAGTTGCATCCGGACGGGCGTAGATCTCCGGCGCAGCAACCGTTGGACGTGACTTCTTTCCAGGGTTGAAGTTGGCCGGGATCTCAATATTAGTGAACAGGCAGTATGCGCTGACTGGTCGCTTTGGCTGGATCACCACACTGTGAGCCCGCATAGCTGAGATTGGGACCTCCGGAAGGATAGTCTTGGTCCAAGGCCCAGCAGCAACGAGCACGTCAGTAGCGGCAATGGTGTGGTTTTCGCCTGATTCTTTGTCGGTATATGTCACCGATTCCACAGAGCTCTTTGACCGAGCGATATCTGTAACCTGTCCAAGAATGATGTTTACACCCTTCTCCTGGGCAAGCTTTACAATGGACGTAGTAAAAAGGTATGGGTGCACTTGGGCAGTTTCACCCGGGCCACTCATGCTTTCATAGGCTCGCAAAAGGTCTGGCTCAATCCAGTCCAGGTCATGGGGAACTTTGGCAGCCTTCAGCTTAGACAAAGCCGCTGCACTGCGTTTTTGAAGGGATTCCGTTTTCCCACCGTCCGCTTTGCCTGCAGTATTCTCAGTGAGAGCGCGACCTTTCACGACGAGCTGGCCACAATTGACCTCTCTGTAACCCCAACGCTTGGGGCCATCGTGCTCTTTTGCAAGCTCCGCGTGAAGCTTGTAGCTGAGACCGACGATGTTGCTCGGGAAAGCCCATTGCGCCAGCATACCACCCGCTTTTCCTGATGCCCCGCCCGCTATTTCAGAGGCTTCAATGAGAATGATCTTGTGACGGGCAGGGTCGTACGATGGGTGTCTCGTGAGATAGTATGCCGAGCAGCATCCAATGATGCCACCACCTGCAAGTATTCTGGTCAGCAAGGTGCGATAAGCGCGCGGGGTACCAAAGTCGCTAACAACTTGTTCTTACCAACAATAACAATCTCACGGCGATCTCCTGTTGCCGACATCTTAAGTTTTGGCGCTATCTTGGGAGCTAAAGACCGTAACGAAGCCACTTTGGAGGAAGTTGCAACTGGCAAGTTTTGACCACAGGTGCGCGTTCACAAGTATGAGGGCTACCTACGTCACTGGAGCTGAGTATCCAGTCAGGTCTCGCATCTGCGACCAAGTCCACTATGACCGGTTTTCTACAACGTTGTACATCTTGGACTAATGAGTTCAATACTTTTTTGACCGCTAATGTTTGAACTAACGGGATTGATAATAGTTCCACAAAGGCTTGGGCCATAAAATAGGAAAGTAAAACATCAAGCCGACTAGACCCATGCTCCGCAAATGCAAATCGTGTCGAGGATTGAAAAGAAAAATGTCCAGTGGTTTCAAATACACAGAAATTGTGAAACCATAGTAGTAGTCTGATAGCGAGGATTCATCGTGAGGGACTGAGAGGCCTGTTGAAACCACCCTGGCGGTTCATGTATTGTCGGTACTCAATCTTCTTCTCCTTCCGCACAGCGTAGATCTGATTTCCGGGAATTTTGGAGTTCTTCGTAGTCCGGAATCTGGTGAAGCCCATGGCCTTTCGCATGTGCGCTTCCATTTCGTCCTCGTCTGCGTCTTCTTTGAAATCAAGGTCCATTGCGTCCTCGGAGATGCCCCGTCCTGATTGTGCCCCAGATGTCTTCCGCCCACCATCTCGCGATCGGGGATCTTTACGGTCGCCTTGACGGTCGCTCCTTGGTCCTCGGGGTGGTGACCGAGCCTTCGTGCCATTGCGATGCGGGGATCGCGAGCGTGAAGGTTCACGGAACTTCACATTTTTCGGTGCAGGTCCTAGCAAGAACATGTTAGTAAGATACAAACAAATAGCTTCCATCGGTCGAGAATTCACCCACCTCGTCTATCGTAATTGCGCTCCCGACTGATGCTCCTCTTGCGATCCTGGGCCCCACGTCCATCTTTATCCCCGTCCTTTCGGTCCCGATCGCGACGATCTCGAGACCAGCTCCGTTCTCGCCTTCCGTCATTACGTTCTCGTGAGCGAGAGCGGTACCGGCCGTCGCGTTTGTCCTCTCGCAGAGCTGGTGAACGTATGCGGCCGCGGTCTGACTCTTGGTCTGGTGCACGGGGTCTTTTATCATTTGAATCCCACATGGCAGAGCTGTCAACTCGACGAGCACGCTTTGCAGGTGGCTCTGCCATTGTTGAAGTGGCTTGGTCTGGTCTGGGCGTTGCCCCGTACGGCGTGGATGTTTGGTGTGGCTAGGGATCGATGGAGGCAATTTTGGTTGAATATTCAGGACTAGAGCAATTAAAGCAGAATGAAGGAGCAATAAAGGAAACGCTCGTATGAACAGGAGTGTAGAGGGTATCAAGTCGTCGCAATGGTTGAGTCGACCTGAATCTCTCGGGTCCAAAGAGAAGTTTATTCCGGTTGCGGGAGGAGACCAGTCACGCAGTTCGTGCCATGGCTCATGACCGCTCTATACACAGTAGTTCGATTCCATATTCAAACAACTTATATTCCAGGTCTCAGATTGATTAAAAGGACTGTTTCATTCAAGTCCCAGAAGGGCTTGGTACATTACTAGGCAATCAATCATTGCATTACGAATCCCGCTGATTGAAACTTGACACTATACATATCTTGTCGAGTCCAAGGCGCTCTTCTGGCAATCATTGTCAAAAATTCACGTTTTAGACGTGATGCTCAACGCCAAACCGCCAAAGCCTCCCCGTCCTTCTTTTTACGTGCAGTAATGATTGTATACCACGAGCAGTTGTGTTGCGGAAGGACAGTACTTGTGATACATTGTTCACTTACAATACGAAGAGGAGACAAATATCCCGAAAGGAACTCAGTGTTCAAATACATGAAAGCCTTCAAAGGTCTATGTTAGATTATACCAAGACTATGTAATCGGTCCTACACAATCCTGACCTGTTGGTATATCTTGAACTCTCATAAAATCGACATTTGCCTCTCTTCTTCCCTACGGCTGGCTCACTGAAACAAGGAAACTTTAGATCATGTCGACTACAGGAGAAGAGAATGCAAGATCCATGCATCAGATGAACTCTGATATATCCCATGGATTGATTATAAGGACATGACCGAGGCTAGAAGTAGATGTTGGCCCACATCAGGAACTCCATCGGTGTAGGTCTTCCACTGAGATAGGAAATCACTCGAAGATAAGACGTTGATCCAGAAGACTCGGTTTTTTACGCCAGACAACTTCTGAGGCAATGGAAAGGCCCACGTAACCGTAAATGCCATGGAGAAAACTTGCGGCATCACTGTTCTGAGAAATTTATATTCGCCCGATAACCACTTTGATAGGCCGGATAAGCCATGTTCGCAATGCAGATACACTCCCCAAGATCCAGAGAGATATGCGCCATCAGAAACATAAACCGATAACACTATACCGACACAGACTGACGCGATAACAAGAAAAGCCCTCAATACATGACCGGCCTCGGGGAGCTGCAGCCCGCGGGCCGGCCCGTCGAGCCTCAACTTTAAATTCCACCGCGAAATTTTTGCAGCTCAACCCCACTTCCTGTGCTCGTCAACCTGCGTCTCCAGATAGGTATTGCCCGAGATCAGTATTCTATATCGAAAAAAAAATATGGCACCTGTCAATCTGTCACACAGGCGAACGCATAATCTGCTTTTGATCTCGAAACTCTTGAGCCTGCGTGACACTGCGTCGCCCCTCACACTCGTCTTGGACTCTTTGGAACAACCAGCCACACCACTCCTGAAAGAATACATCAGACGCGCAAAGGTAAACATTCTCATTTTATATTACCAGAATGCGATATTTGGACCGCTCAATCCCAGACTAGACAGCCGGGCTGACTATGCGATAGTTGTCCAAAGTCCATGTCACGCTCATTGCTTTTGAGACCCTAAAACAACCTGAAGGGGTCGATGCCTTTATATCCACTCGCCGCAAGAGCCCCGCCGATATAGTCAAAGAAGTCAGTGCGGCTTATCAGCCCGCCGCAGCCTCCAACCCCTCACGGAGTAAGCCTAATGCACTGGCCCCGCTTGCGGAACTTTACTTACTGGGTCTATAGGACATCTTATTCTCATTGATTCAATCAATCCTCTTTTGAACTCAAAAAGAGTTGAGCCTGGCTTTCATCTGCCCTCTTTCCTTGGTTCATTCATTGCTCCCACGTCCGCATCGGCCAAGGTCGATACGTCGCTTGTGGTGACATACCATCAAGATCTTCCCGAAGCTCCGCAGCCAAACCCATACACGCCATCTCCCATCTCTGTGCTAACATACCTTGCTACAAGCATTATGACCCTTCATTCATTCTCGCATGTTTTAGCACAGAAAGCTGCTCGCGACCGCAGTCTAGCCCCTCCAGTCTTTGGGCTCGAAGAGGAGCAAGAAGGTATCCTGCTCAGCCGATTGGACAGACTAGCTGGCACTGGAACAGCAGAAGGAATTGTCATTGAACTGGAACACAGACGAAAGAGTGGTCGTGGTGTTCTTGAATGGTATCTTCTGCCACCAGCGTCGCGATATTCGCCACATCATCTGAAAGAGGTTGTGACGTTGCTTGATGATAACGTTCTGTACAACCCTCCCATGGAGCGAGATCCCACCGCCGGTGACGAGGAACCGACGTCGACCTTCGAGCTCGGTCTCACCGATCGCCAGAGGCGCGAAAGAGAAGGCGTTGTGTTGCCATACTTTGATGCACAGCATGGCGATGGCCCAGGCGAGGGTGGCCGGATTCTCTACGATATGGGAGAAGAAGATGATTTCGATGAAGAAGAGGATGAGATTTAAACGGCATCAAATAAGATACATGTTCAGCAAATTTCTGGATTCTAGATTCGGCGGATTGTAACCCGCAACCACCGAGGTATTAACTATGCATACATTCATACAAATAGAAGGCCAAGACCATGACCGCGCAGAGTAGGGAATCAGAAGAATCGCCAGAAAAGAAGAATGAGGATGAGAAGCCCGACGCCAGCGAAAGGTCCATACTGCGGAATAGTCAGCCAACCAGTCAGGGGAAACCCGGCGCAAAGCATAGACTCACCTGCTTCAACATCAATTCCCAGTTGATGCGTACAGCCGCCTTTCTGTACTTCTTGCTGTCCTCACGCAATCGACCCGATAGTTCGCCCATCCGCTCCAAGCTATCGCCTCGGTACAAAAGGTCCTCGATGTTCTTTGTCATTACCTTCGTGACATCACGGAGCTCATCGTTCAACTTGTCAAGGTTCTGAGATGCGCGACTGTCTTGGTACAGTTTCTTTGTGCGCTGAATAAAGGTATCGAACTCGACGAAAGCATATGGACGGAGTGTGGGTGAGAGGTATTGTGAGGGGGTATAGGTAGTTGTGAATTCGGAGGCCAGATCAGCAAGATAGGTGAAGGCGAGCTTGCGGGGATAAGACTTGTCGGCAATGCATAGGAAGCAGATATCATCCTGGATTGTGTAGCTGCCAGCCAGTTAGAGCCCTGCATTCTGTGTTTCTTTATTTCTGAGTTGATAAGCGGTGAACCTACTGTAGACTGTATTGGCCAGATTCAATACTGGCTTGGGGTGCGGAGTTGCGATTCAACCGCCGAAAGATCATTTTCGCCTGACTTTTGATTTCAGAAAGCTCTGATTCGGCCTAGTGGTATCGTAAGCTCAAGGTCCGCTGAACTAATCACTATCACATCGTACCTGCTCATCGTCGACCGATGCTGCCAGCATAAGGCCTATTTGACTTCAACATCAGCAAACCAGGTCTCTGAACACTTTGGAGGATTCCTCACCATCTAGCCTTGCAATTTGGGTTGACCGGACCATCTTGAAGACGTAAAGTATTCGTTGCGAAAGACAGAACTCTTGCCTTTGTTTTGCTGTGAGATGGCCCCGAGAAGGAGAGCCGCGAAGGCGGTGGCGAAGGAAGATGCGGCAGATTCGCTACGTTCGGGGTAAGCTCCGCAATTACCCTTTACTTTCTCTTTGACTGACGTTTTATGATAATGCGCTAGTCGTGTCGCTGCGAGCTCTGCCAATGTAGCAGAACGGTCGGGTCTCGCCAT
This sequence comes from Penicillium turbatum, assembly GCA_030762825.1. Lineage (NCBI taxonomy): Eukaryota > Fungi > Ascomycota > Eurotiomycetes > Eurotiales > Aspergillaceae > Penicillium > Penicillium turbatum. Next base: position 603,385 of record JAUJYX010000008.1, on the reverse strand, counting down.
GTCCATTCCAAATGAAGCGAGTTCACGAACTCGAACCCCAAGAAAGGGTGCTGTCAGAGGGAAATGGAGCGAGGAGCAGCTGTTGACTAGCGACAAATCCCTCCTCATTGACATTGATCTAGTGGTATGAACCAAGAACTCCCAAATGCAGTATTAGAATGTAGTGCCTAATGTCTGTTCTGAAATTCCCAGAAATTGCTCGCACATCCCGACGCATGGAATTGCCTGGAGGAAAGCGAGAAGCGCGAGATCCTAAATCTGCTACCTCCAGATGTACACCTAGAGGCGCAAGCTATCCAGGACGACTCAGACACAAAGATACCCCCAATCCCCGACTCCTTCATTCGATATTCCAACAACTGGCGAGATGGTGTTCGACAGTTCCAGATCGATCTCGAAAACGGCCGGTACGACCCTGAATGGCTACATCAGGCCCAGGAAGCCAGGCAGCAACGCGAGAATGGCGAATTCGACGATTTCAAAGAGCGCGAATATGAGCAGTTTTGGGGTCAAAAACAGAAAGTTCATTGGCGCGCACCTGCTGGAGAAAGTGCGCGTGTGAAGATGAAGACCCTTATCGATGAAGGCGTTATCCAGCTGGGCGATGTTTGGAGATTCTCCTATGTGTATGGCAGGGGCGCAGGTAGGATCGTTATTGATAAGGAGACAAGGGTATGTATTGGTCTGATCTCTCCGCTTCTGGCTGCGCCATTTGCTGATTACTACAGATTCATGAAATCAATGGGGCGAAATTGACTTTTGCGGTCCCACCTGGCCAACGGGTCTTTCTTCGTAATACTTCTCACAAGGATGAGCAACTGTCGACGCCGGAGAAGGGAAAGAATGACATCAAAGTCGATGTCGACACAGAGCCACAGCCAGTGGCATTGCCTTCGGGTGATGGAGATATGAAAGTCGATGAAGACACAGAACCACAGCAAGCGACATTGCCTCCGAATGAGGGGGATTTGGAGATCGTTGAAGACACAGAGAATCGGCCACTTACAACACCTTCAGATGATCAAAAGTTGAAGGACGAAGATTCAGCATCGCATATCAGCACAACGTCGTGCAATGACGGGGAGGCACAACTTGATATTGACCATGCGTGCCAGAAGGTCCCTGTATCTCTAAATGATGAGATGAACCCGGACAACGACTCAAACACACAGCAACTCGTCCCTTCCTCGCGCAATGGAGATACCCCAGAATTCAGCGTTGTCATCATCAGTCCGGCTAGGGGGGACCAGAAATCCAAGCGCACGATTTCTGACCCCGAATCCCAGCCTCCTCCGAAACGCAAGCGAGGACGACCGCGCAAGGTATCAATCAAGCAACCCGAGCCTGAACTGCCTCAGGAAACGACAGTGAACCGAGATAATGAACGAGACAAATCAGAGCCTCCTCTCTCTGTTATGTCCATATTGGAAGCCAAGATTGCAGAAAGCCAAAGACTTGTTGCAGAACCTGCACGCCCGGCACACTCGCACCCAGCACTGTATCACCAGGAACCATCCTGCCTAGAATTGTGCTCCTCACGGCTTCCTTCTTCTCCCGAGTCCCCCAATCCTGTATCGCCTACTCGAGTAGAGGAGCCATACATTGCTACCTTGAATACAAGCCCTAAAGTTGATGAAACAAAACCGATCTTGGGGGCTGATTCCTTCATGGCCCAGTCCAATACTGTCATGCATGGTGTTGAGGCAGATCAGAGTGGATCTAAACCCAACACAGCTACCGAAGAACATCAAGGCACTATGGCACAGCCCGATACTGTCATGCACGGTGTTGAGGCAGCGTTTGGTGCAGATCAGGGCGAACCTGATACGAACCAAGCTACTGAACAACAAGACCCCATGGCCCAGTCCGATTCCGCCATGTACACTGCTGAGGCAGCCATCCAGGCTGATCAGGAGAAACCTGATACGCACGCAGCGACTGAACAACAACAAGACACGGTTGCTGTTCCATCTCAGGCTACCAATGAGCCAGACGAAATTGTCCCCAACATCACCTCGCCACAAGGACTCACCATGAAGATCCTGCAGATTGATGGCCGCATGCCGAACGGGCGAATAGCGAACGCGTGGAAGTCGATCCGATGCTACCGAAACAATCAGGACATGGGGAGTCTCTTTGATGTGCGAGAGGCTTGGTTCCTCCTGCATGGAAGGGAAGAATAGGTGGCATCCACCTGTGGCTTGAATATTGTGGTACATGCCCATTGACCATTACTCGTACCAGCCTTGGTTGCCTGTGGAGAATAGAAAGGAAAGTACTTTGCGCTTGAGGTGCTTATCTAGCAAGCAATGAACATATGATGGCTCGAGCCTGGTGATCTCCCTGTATTTGACAACTGCTATACCACTACTAGTTTAGCACATGAAGAAGTGTAACTTGATTAATACTAATAATTCATTGAGTGCAGACATGCAACTACACGTAGCGTTCGATTGAGTGAAAGAGAGTCTAGTCTTGGGATTCTCGGGCATTTCGTGGGAGCCTTGTTGGATATTGAAAGAGACGCTCTCTTCTATAAAGTACAGCGACAGACCCGCGTGGAGTCAGCCCAATGGAAGCAGCTCAGTGACTGCGCGGTTGCAGGGGAACAAAGAGATCAATACCTAATATAGATACTGAAGAAACTGCTTCATGGTAACACCTAACTAACTCATCAGCAAAAGGAAAAAGAAATATGTTCGCGCGAGGGAAGACGCAGGACCTCGGCTGAGAGACTTGGCCGCGTCTCAGTGCAATTTTCAGTTTTAAAGTCACTTTAAACGGGGGATAGGAAGATTGCCAAAGGCAACGACTCTGTCGAACCACCTGCACTTGACCGTTAAACTAACTGCCCGTCCTGTTAATATATCAGTCCAACAACTTGATCATAACCGAATATCTTACCTTGCCCTAATCCAAATGCCTCTACCATCACTTTGCCTTCCATCCCTTCATCCTATGCGTATCTATTGCTTCACAAGCATCTCATCGTCATGCTGGTCTCCTCTGCTCTTTCTACTCTTGCTCGTTACGGTCTTTTGCATCTTGCAATCCTGGTAATGTTACCCACCGTGAGGTATAAAGAAACAACAACACACTAATTCTCCGTCAAAATTATGAATGCCATGCTGATATATCAAGATGAGGCGGGTAAAACTACTGCTTACAAACAAATTGGAAAGCTGTTCATATATCCCTTCCAAGCCTATCGTTGATAAGTCTTTGCGTCCTCGCTGCACCTCCTTCATAGATTTGACATGAGTACTACACAGCAAAAGGCACCATGGCAACCAATGCCATCCAGGACTCCCAGCTCACCGTCAACGATCCAGCCATGCCAGGGAGAGTGACCGATGTTGCTGCCACGGGAGAACCACCAGCGTCT
>JAUJYX010000007.1:1820000-2055849 GCA_030762825.1 Penicillium turbatum | reverse complement strand
GAAATCTTTAAAATATATCGGTAATTATTTTTATAAAAAATGAATTTAAAACCTAGTAAAGATAGTTTAAGTAGTAATAAACTTATCTTATATCTTATAGATATAAGATAATATATCTAGCTTTATATTTTTAATTTTTATTTAGTAAGGATAGTAGAGAATATTAAATAGATAGTAATAATAGGACTTATAGAAATTATAGGATTTATAGAAAATTATAGAAGTAGTAAAGATTATAGGAAAGACTTAGTATATTAATTTAGATTAAATAAAATAAGCTAATATCTATACTAAATAATATATTACTCCTAAATATATATATATATAATAGGCTATACTTTACTTTCTACTAGGTGAGAGTGGGGTAAGAGGCTCCCACCATATTTTATATATTAATCCTTAGCGTTATTATAAGGTACTATATATATAGAAGCGATACTTTATAAAGGAAATTACTTAAAGCCCTCTAGAAAAAGGCTTAGTTAAATACTATTAAAGAGAACTATATATAAATAAGATAATATATAAAGAAGCTATAGAATTCTTTAACTAAAATAAATAGATATCTTTATTATTCTAGGTTCTAGGTTAGAGCTAATTTCTATCTCTCTATCTTAGGTAATACTATAATAAGCTAAAGCTATCTTTTAGATTTTTTAAACAATCTATATTCTATATCTATCTAGCCTAACCCCTAAATTTATTAAATATATCCTAAGGAAGATAGGCTTATTTCTTTTTATATTTTACTTTAATTATTTATTAGAATAACTATCCCTTTTAGCTAATTATTTTCCTCTCCTTATTATCTATTCCTATCTATCTTTATCCTTAATAATAAAGACCGCGAAGGATATTAACGAATTTAGGTTTATAAGGCTAATATAATATTTATAGTTATTTAAATAATAAATATAGTATAGTATTATATCTAGTTAGGGGTTATAGTAATAGGTAGAAACGCTATTAAATTACTAGTAATTATTTTTAAACTATCTAATAATTAAATATATTAAATATACTATAGATACTAAGACTATTCTATAGTTAAAGGTAATCTCAGATTTTAGTAGTAAATAGAGAGATATAATTTAAAAGTAGAAATAGGATTATAAAGATATAGCTAAAGCTAATAATAATATCTTTAGTAGTAAAATTACTAGTAGTAGTCTTTATTTAAGAGGTAGTAGTCCCTAATATAGAATTCTATTACTCTCTATTTAATATATACTATTCTTATACTATAAATAATATTCCTTTTAACTATATCTTTTAATATATTTATTAGTTTAAATTAAATAATATATCTTAGAGGAGTATCCTTTAGGAATAATTAGTAGATATAGGCCTTAGTATTAGCTAGCTCTACTAAAATATTCTAGGACTATTTTATATAGCTTTAAAGCTAATAATCTAAGTAAAAAGAAATTATTAGAAGGTTTATATAGATATTAGAATTTATAGAGTATTTATTAAATATAAATAATAAATTCTAGACTAGTAGATTACTATACTTAATTAATCCCCTATTAGGAAGTAAAAGTAGCTTTTTTATTTATATTACTAAATAAAATAGTTATACTATTTTTAATTATATAGGTCTAGATAATTAAACTTCCTTAGAAATTAATTCTATAGTATACCTAGTATATAGAATAGCTAATTTTCCTATAAATACTTTACCCTACTTATATATATTAGTTAGTAGAAATTATATTATTAAAGTTTATAATCCTAATTTATTATATATTAGCTTACTACCTTTATAATCTTTATATATCCTAAGCTCTTTTTTATTTAATTATTTCTAGTCTTTTTATTAATTCTTAGATTAAGAAAGAAAAATAGAAGAATTAGAATCCTAAAACTAATATAGCTACTTCTATTAAATACTATAACCTAGAGTAGTTAGACTCTATAATAGATTCTTAGAGTAGTAATAATAAAGCTTAGTATCTTAATAATAGTATTTATCTAATAGAAACTTAGCTTTAATTATATTATTAAGCTAGTCTAGACTTTTAAAGTTAAATAATATTAAGTTATAATAGTAGTAAATAAGTCGCTAGATATTTATTTAAAGGCTTTCTTTAGTCTATTAGATAATATCCCCTCTTTTTTCTATAAACTACCTAAGAATATCGATTTAATAGGTAGAATAAAGTTCCTATTTATCTTAAAATTATTATTATATCTTTAGATAATAGATTACCCTAGTTATAGCTAATAATAGAAGCCTATTAATTATCTTTAATACCTTAGCTTTCCGCTACCTATAGTCTATAAAACTAATATTAAATAACTAATATATAGTATTATATTTATAATATAGGATTTATAACCTATATATCTTATAAATATTATCTTAGCTTAGTTATATATTTTATTTTCTTACTAGGTTAAAATATTATAGTTTAGTAGTAAGGATTATACCCTATTCTATAATAGTAGAGATTCGATAATTAAAAACTTTAGGAGGTTATTATATAAGGTTATTAGCTAGCTTAGGTAAAGATTAGATAGACTAGCTTATATTTACCCTAGATACTATAAAATAAAGATAAAAGTTATAATAAATAGTACCGATACTAGGACTATATTTAATTTAATTTTATTAATATAGTATATTAATAGCTATAAATAGATCCTATTATTACTAAATTTATTAATTATATTTAATATCCTCCTAAACTTCTATATTTTAAATAGTCTTAAAAGAGAAATATTAGTTAGATTTATTTCTATTTTACTACTTCTATTATAGAATATATCTAGTCTAAAACTATCTCTATCTATAATTATTTTTTAGCCCTCTACCCCTTTTTTAATATATCTTATTATATTCTATAATATCTTCTAAATAATTAATAAATAGATAACCCTAAGTACTATTTAAAATACCTTTAACTTATTACTATATAGTACCTTTTTTAATCTAACTATACTATATAACTTAGTTAGATCTATATCTTTTAATATTAAAGAGGCTATTAGTTTAAATACTAAATTAGATTATTAAAAGCTACTAGATATAATTTCTTAGAAGAAACTATATTTAAGCCTTTTATAGTATTCTTTTATAGTTTATAATTAGGCTTTATTAATCTTAAATATATTATTTAAATAATTATCTCCTATCTACTTTATTATTACTATTTAGATAAATATAATCTAAATATTTCTATAAATAATCTACTACTCTAAATCTATAACTAAAATAGGTATTTCCTAAGTAGAGAAGTTCTAGATATCTTTCTATTACTAACTAGAAATATTAATATCTTAGGTTATTACCCCCCTTTTAGGTTTATTATAAAGAGAAACCTTAGTTTTAAGATTCTTATCTATATTAAATATAAATATTTATCTATATTATAGGCGAACTTTTAGGTTCTATATTTAGATAAAAAGATTTAAATAAATAAATAATATAAATATAAATATTATATTTTTTAGATATAATTATTTAATATATTTAGATATAATTATCTAAGATAAATTAAAGTTATATAAACTATTATTACTCTATATTAATATATAAATCTAGAATTTAAATAGTATAAAGATACCGATAAATAATCTTAGAGTATAATATTTTATCTTTTTAATTAGTATAGATATTATAATAATAGTCTTTAATTTAATAATAGAACTTTAAATATTAAAGATATTAGGTAACTATAGTATTATCTTTAGATTATTAATCCTTTCTATAATACTAACCGATATAATCCTCTAAATAAAGATAATCTATATAGCCTAGATTTAGGTTATATCTTAGATTAGAACTCTAAAGTCTAAAAATATTACTATATAGACCTTTAATCTAGACTTTAATACTATTTTTATAATATTTAAACTTAGTAAAGTACTAAAAGGCTAATCCTATTATAATTATATATATATAATAATAAAATATAGAAAGTCTAAGAACCTTATTTCTATTATATATATATTTACTATAATAAATAGAGAGCTATTAGGCTATAAATATCTATTTAGAAATAGCGGTAGAATCGAGCGAAACTCTCTTAGAGAAGTTTAGTTAGGAGAGTTAAATTAAATCGATATATATCTAGGAATAGGTATTTATTATAGTCTTTTAATAGCTCTTTTCTTATATCTCTAATAAGAAAATACTATTATACTATTTTATTAGATTAAGCGAAGGTTACTAGTATACCTAGTTATAGATATCTAATAACCTCTTAGTCTATATTAAAGAATAGTTTTAATAATCCTAGATATAAAACTATTAGTAGGCTATAACTATTAAAATTATCTACTATAGTAGTAGTAATAGAGGATTTAAGGTTAAATAGTAATATAGATACTAAGAGTTATCTATAACTATCTAATATAAAAATCGAACTATTAATCTAGTAATTTTATAGCGATATCTATATTCCTTAGTATAAGAAGCCTATAAAGGATATAGCTATCTCTAGTCTATAGCCCTCTTCTATAGATAAATTTATTATAGGGATCTAGTAGTAGATATATTTCTCTATTACTTTAAGTATCTTATTTCTAGTATATTTTCTATTAAGTCTATATTAGCTAGATCTACTATTATCTAACTAAAGTATAGGACTATAAACTAGAATTTAGCCTTAGAATTAATATTAGTTAAGTAATATATATAAATTATTCTTATTAGGGAAGTAGGATTTATAATATTCTAATAGCGATATTTATAGGTTTTTTAGGCTATTAATAGTTTATATAAGAAATACTATAACTAAAGCTAGTTATTATAAGCTCTAGAAATAGTAATATAAGCCTATTAGATAGAATACTATAAAATATATATTATATCTATTTATCTTAAATATCTAAGCTATATAAATATTAAAGCTTAAATAGTAGCTCTAAAAGAAGCCTATAGTATATTAATATAGTATAAAAAGGAGCTTAGAAATAAGATATAAGTCCTTTTTTTAGTTATAGTTTAACTACCTTTTCCTTATATCTATATATTAAAACTTATTATTAACTAAGTTTAAAGGCGATTTAGTATAGCTATAAAGAAATTAAAGATTCTAAAGGTTAGACTAGCTTAATATTTACTAAGTCTAATATTTATTATATATATAAATATAGAATAGGCTTTAATAATAGACTCTTTTCTTAGTTATATTATATTACTTCTAGCTTTAAAATCGCTATAGATACTCTCTACTTTAGTTAATAAGATCTTCTCTAAGTTATTAACTAAAATATATCTTATTAATATATTAGTTACTTTTATAAATAGATTATAGTAGATATTAGTCTAGTATTACCGCTTAAAAGTACTTATTCCTATATAAAATTACTAAATAGCTTTAATTATTAGTTTATAGATAACTATATAATTAATTATAATATATTTAGTAAAGATAACCCTTAATATAGGCTAGAAATTAATCTTAATATTTATTAATTATATAAAGAATAATAGACTAATAATATAATCTCTAATTATTATTCTTATTTTCTAACTTTATTTAATAGTATTTATTATTCCCTTCCTATCTAGTTATATTATATAGCTAATAGGAAGAATAATAGGGTAATTACCTACTATATATATTATATATAGATACCCTTTCTAGTCTTTACTAATCGCCCTAAATATAGTAATTACTAATATTTAAAAGGAATTTAAATAAAATATAGCTATTATAGAGTTTATTAGTCTTATTATTTAAAAGATTAAAGGTCTAGATATAATAATTAGCGGAAGCCCTAAATAACTATATTAGGTCTTTTAAAGCTAAATAGATAATTTTATTTACTTTATTAATTATTTATACTACTTTAATAGCTAGTTTTAGAAGTTCTATTAATATAGAATAAAATATATATTTATAGTCTTTTATAGAATAACTATTAGAAGTAAAATTATAGTAGATTATTTAGATTCCTATTAGGGGAAGCTAAAGAAGAATTATCTATATAGGGAGACTAGCTACTATTTTATCTATTAAGTAGAGATATAGGTAATATATCTTTACTAAATATATTATATTATATAAATATATTATTTATCTTATTAAAATATAGTTAAGAATATATAGAAGAGGGTTATATTTAGGGAAATTATAGGGAACTATAATATTACTTTATTAAATAATAAGTTTATAGGTCCTTCTATTAACTAATATCTATATATTAAATCTTTATTATATAGTAGACCTACTATCCCTCTAGCTTTTTAATATCTACTACGCTATTATATTTATTATAGAACTTAATAGCGCTAATAAATATATTAAGAAGTTCCTTTATAATATAGAGGAGCTAGATATTAGAGAAGATAGATTAATATATTTAAGATATCTTATAGGCTTATAACTTAGTAGGTAGTTAGATACCTTATTAGTATATTAAAACTTAGTATAATAATATTAATATATTAAAGAATTTATATATTTTATATCTCTAAATATTATTAGAGTTTAAAATATAATATAGTTCGGAATAATATTTATAAATAAATCTATTCTAGTTTATTAAGATTCCTATATAAATAACTAGATAGTAATATATATTAGATATATTAGGTATAAATTAGTTAGTATAAATCCTTCTTTAAAAAGAGTATAATATAGTTTAAGGGAAATCTTTCTATTTAAATAAAGTCTCTTTTTTAATAAAAAAGGGATTAAAGACTTAAATACCTCTCTAAAATAGACTATTTATATACTTTTAATCTTCCTCTATCCTTTTATATTATAAATCTTAATATAGTTAGTTAATAAGGTTAGTCCTAAAGTTTATTACTATAGTAGTACTATATCTCTATAGCTAGGCTAATATACTAAAAATATCTCTCTATACTTTTCTCCTTTATACTAATAACGTTAATATATTATTTAAGGAAATTATTATATCTTTACTCTAGATTTTCTTTATAGGATTACTAATTATATTAGATAAAGGCCTTTAGCTTAGTAAAATATTCCTTAATAGGATTTAAATTAGGAGAATATAGAGGTAAATATATTAGCTTTATATTAGCTTCTAAATATATTTATTTAATTCTATCTAAGTAATAAAAAGATATATTATCTATTATTAATATAGACTTTAGCTTAGGCTATTTCCTATAGTATTAGAGAAGCTACTTAATAAAATCTTTAAAGATAGATATATTAGTTAAACCTTAGAATACTTAAGATAAAATAATATTATTTTATATATATATAGGTAGAATCTAATAAAGCTAATTATAATAAAACTTCGATATTTAAACTAATATAGTACTAAAGGGGGACTAATCTATTTATTAGAAGCCTATCCTTTTATTATATCTAGATTTATTAATATAGATAAGATAATAAAACTTAAAATCTAAGATAAAATAATAGTATTTATTTTAAAGGTTAAGATTATATTCTTATATTTTAACCTAAATAGTCTTTTTTAACTAGTCTTTAGATTTAAAGGTATAACTAATATTTAATTTCGTTATTTAAAGAGTGAATTTATCCTATAAAAAAAATTACTATTTTATCTAAATATAAAGTAGGCTTTTTAATTAGATAGTTATATAATACTTTAAATATAACTAAAGTAATACTATAGGGTTATCTACCTTTAATTAGTAGTATTTTAACGCTACTAAATATTCTTATATTAGAAAAGATTCTTAAGATAGTACTTTTATTATAACTAATAGCCTATACTATCTTAGTTATAGATAGTTTACTACTATAGATTATATTATAGATAAGTTTATACTTAGAAAGGGCTAGGTTTAGAGCTATCTTTAGCTAGACTATTTATAATAGATTATTAAATATACCTCCTAAGGAAAGTTACTTTAAAGGAGGGGTATAGAGGCGTTAGGTATTTAAAATTATAAGCGAATATATACCTAGAATTACTATATAATATATATATAAAGAAATATAAATATAACTACCGGAAGAACTCTAAATATAGACTAATATATCTTAGTATAAAGGGTAAGAAAGTTAATTAAAGAGTATAGTAGTTATACTAGTTTTAGGATATATTATATCTTTAATATAGATACTACTTTTATTAAGATAGGTTCCCTAATATCTTTTATCTTTTAAAGTATTATAGCTAGCTAGTAACTTTCTAATATCTTTACTAAAGTTTTCTAAGGGCCTTAATTCTAAGAGTAATAGAGATATAATTCCTAAGGAGAGTATTTCCTTTAAAGTAATTTTTATAGGCCTATATAGGATTTAAATAGGAATAGGGATAGGCTTCTATTAAAAGTATTTTATCGTTACTAGTAAGAGAGATAGGTACTTACCCTAACTAGATCTTTACTTTATTAATAATATATAATTAAAGGCTATTTTAGGAGTAGAAATAGGCCCCTATATAATCTCTTAGTTTAAATAAAACCTCTATTTAAGTTAGGTTATAACCTCTCTATTAATACTATTACTATATATTTATTTATATAATATAAATCTCTAAATATTAGAAAGCTCTATAAATAGTATTAAGTAGGTTAATTATATTCTCTCTTTACTTATTAGATATAAAAATTCTAATATATATAAAATCTATATCTAGAAAGAAGTTAATATATAACTATTTTTACTTAGTAACTAATTTCTAGCTAGTACTATATTTTAAATAAAAGATATATTTTATTAAATATAATTTTCTTAAGCTATAAGAGAGAGAGAGAGAGAGAGAGGGAGATATATTTATCTAATATAGCTCGCTACTACCTTTACTTAAGAGTAAGCGACTATAGTAAAAGGTATATAAAGATAGCTAATATAGATTAGAGGGTTTATTATAGGATATATATCGAAGTTAAAGAGGATATAGGATAGAAAGGGGGGATATATATAGTTATAAGTCCTTATAATAATAGTAAACCTAGAGTTTTTTATATATATTAGAAATTAGAATTAGAGATTATAAAGGGGGGAATAGTGGTATCTTAGTCTAAAAGTATATTATAAAATATATTATAAAGTATATTATAAAGTATATTATAAGATTGTAGGGTTATTACTATAGCTTTTATTATAATATATCTAGAGACTTATAGATATTTAATTTATAGATCTAGTATATAGAATTATAACTATTTATCTTACTTTAAGTCTTAAAATACTATAGTTTATATTAAAGATAAAAAGATAACCTTTTCGACTTTTCTTCTTCTTACTAGCCTCTATATATATATTATCTTAGGTAGTACTCTCTAAGTTATCGATTATAACGGCTAATATATAATATAGTCTAATAATAACTATAGCTATATAGGATACTTAGTACCTTTTAGTCTCCTTAATAGAGATAGCTATTTAGGTAAATATTAATTTATAGATATATAACTAGTATTAACGAAGCCCTAGATATAAGCTAGGTTATATATAGTATATAAAAGGACTATTTAAAATTATATATAGATATTTATAGTAAAATAAAAGGTCGGCCTATTATATAGATTAAGGTAAATTATAACGGAGTTATTTAAATTTCTAATTAAAATAGAGACGAGATAGAATATATATTAGAGAATAGGTTAAAGGTTAGTAGCTTATATATTACTCCTAATATACCTTCTTCGGTATCTTCTTTATCGGTATCTTCTCTATTAATATCTTCTCCCCCTATATCGCCTTTATTAAAATTATCTTCCTTAGAAACGACTTCTTCGGGAATAACTTCTTTAGGAATAACTTCTTCGGGAACGACTTCTTCGGGAACGACTTCTTCGGGAATAACTTCTTTAGGAATAACTTCTTTAGGAACGACTTCTTCGGGAATAACTTCTTTAGGAATAACTTCTTTAGGAACGACTTCTTCGGGAACGACTTCTTTAGGAACGACTTCTTTAGGAACGACTTCTTTAGGAATAACCTCTTTAATATCTTCTCTATTATCTATATTAGTATCGTTAAATTAAATCTCTAGCTATATAAGGCCCGAACTAGAGAATTATTAGGGACTATATAATTTAATAAAGCCCTCTAACTATTATTTATAGTATCTTATCTCCTACTCCTAGATCGAATAATTACTCTCTCTTTCTCTTCTTATTATACTTATTTAGATAGAATTATATTATATAACCCTATAGTAAATAAATAAAAGTTAGAGAGTATTTAAACTCTTTAGATATAGTTTTTCCTATTAGGTTTTCTATACTACTAATATAAATATAAAAGAGACTTCTTTATATTTTACCGCTCTAAAAATATTAGTTAGAGGCTTTATAACCTTATTTATAAAAACTAATTTATAGAATATATAGGTACTTAATATTTTATAGACCTAGTTATAAAGATATATAGGTATTAGCTACGAAAATTTATTTCCTACTAAATATTAAGGCTTTAATACCTTATCTTATCTTCGTTTTTATAGCTAGATAGATAATTATTTATATCTCTATCTTTTAAGGTAGTTTATAAACTATATTTATCGATATATAAAAATAGCTCTATTTTCGAACTAGAATAAATAACCTTAAAAATTAGAGAAATATATATTTATATAGGATAAAAGGCTTTACTTTAGGATATCTATATTAAAACTACTTAAGTCCCTATTTTAAAATTATTACCTATTTAAACTATATTTATATATATACTCTCCTTCCTTTATTATATTATAATAAATAATAGGGAAAATTTAATATATATCTCTAGGTAGTATAGTAGGGAGGTATAATCTCCCTCTATAGATATACTTCCCCTATAACCCTATCTACTCCTTTTATTTTTATATAAGCATTTTTTATATTAGTAGTTATAAGCTAGAGATATAGTTATAAAGTAGCTTTAGTTAATTATTATACTCCTATATATCTCTAATTTAACTATTTATATATAAATACCTAACCTCTTTACTATCTCTAGTTTAATATCTATATTAGGTAGTATCTACTAAATTAACCTAGGTACCTTAATATATATAGGCTTAAACCGCTAAGTGTTCCTTTCTTTAGTAGTTAGATTTATTATAGTAGAAATACCTAAATATCTAATATTATATTATAAGATTAGATTCTTCGATAAAGATATATAAAAGCTTAATAGATATTTCTAATAAGAACTAGTCTTAGTAATACTTAGATATTAGCCTATATAGGGTAAATAGCTATTATATAGATAATCTAATTAATAGAGAGAAAGATACTATTATCGCGGCTATATATATAAACTCTTTTTACTTTCTATAGACTAAAGTCTTTTACTTCCTACTTTCTATTCTTAACTATAGACCTAGAGCTTATTATAGAAAATAGATAATATAAAGAAAGATAAATCTTAATTAAAGTCTATAATAAACTAATAGTTATACTATTAATCTAGTATTATTAAATTATATAAGAAATATTTAGTAATAATAAATAGTTTAATATATAATAACTTAGTTTCTTATAATAGTCTATATTAATAAGATAATATTATCTAGTTAGTACTCTATATATAGTTATTATTAATATATATAAACTCTATAAAGAGATTATCTATAGAGTTTATATTTAGATCTTTATAACTAGTTTATAGAGTAATAGGAATATAATCCTCTAGGCTTAGTAATATTTTATTATTTATAATCTTAAAAGTAGTTCCTATTAGTTCTAGCTAAAGCTACTACTTCCTTTTTTATTTAATATAATTTAAATATAGCTCTTTAATTAAATATATATTAAAGAAATACTACTAGAGATATAAATTATTAATATATTTCCTTTCTTTATAATATAGATAAAGGTAGAATACTATAGCTAAAAAGTCTACTAAACCTAAATATTTATTAATATAGTTTAAGAGAGTTAATTTTATAATTTATTATTAAAATCTCTTATTAGGATTCTTATTTTTATTATCTAAGTAGAATAAATAGAAACTAAAGATAATAAAGGTAGAATAGAAGGTTAGGAGACTATATTAGGGCTTAAACCTATTAAGATAATATTTATAATAATTCTTCTAGGATTCTTTATTATAGAAAATTTCGGTATAAAGATAGTAAAATTAAATAAAGCTATACTATATATATTAATAGGTATATTTTTTATTCCTATAGTGCTATTAATACTATATATTATTTAAAGATTTTCTTCGATACTATAGGATATATTTAGCTCTCCTTTATAGGGGAATACTATCCTTTTATTAGCCTATTAATCTATAATACCCTTTAGATATATTTATTCTAGTATAGACTTCTTATATATTAGATAATACCCTCCTTTAGGGGCTATACTAGGATAATAAATAATATATTTATTTAATATATAAATAGTAACTATATCTTCTAGATATTATTAACTAAGTTTACTATCTAGAGATACCTTTTTTAAGAGATTTTTACTAAGATAGAAGCGCTTTAGTAGATATTTCTTATAGATATTAAAAAGAGATATTAAGTTATATTTAGAGAAGTTATTTCTAGATATATATTTAGTATATAAAATATCTTATTAGTTTTTAATAAAATCCTTTTTTCTAGGCTAGTAATATTTTTACTTTTTTTACTATAAAGATAAGTCTATTTAAATTAGAGGTAACTATTTTCTTCTAATCTTTTAATAATCTCTTAGATTATATAGATAATTCTCTAATTTATCTTTATAATTTTATTATTAGTTTCGAACTATATAATTATAGCTATATTAAGATAGAGTAATATATTTAGATTTTAGTAATAAAATATACTTTATTCTATATTATAGTATTTATAGTTAGACTCTAAATTATAGAATAAAGTCTATATATCTAGTACTTTAAGTAAAGATTAATATTTTAAATAGATATTATAATTCTAGTAATTAAAAGTCTATTTATAAATAGCCTAAGAAGCCTTAGTTAAAATTCTTTAGTAGTATTAAGGTATAATAGTATAAATATACTTATAGTCGATCTTATTTATAATACCTCTTTAAATTCTATATATATATAATTAGTCTTTAAACCTATTATATTAGGCTAAGCTAGTAAAGTTATACTATAATAATAAGAAAGTTAATACTTTTATTAATTTAGGTCCTTTAGAATTAACTATTCTAAAGAATAGGAGATTCTTTATAGTTTTATCCTATTCTAGGGTCTATAACTCTCTTCCCTTAGGTAGCTTTATAATAAAAATCTCTATTATAGTAATAAGCCCTTTAAAGGTACTATTTACTACTCTATAAATAATTACCTAGAAGATAAAACTTATTTTAAGAACTAAATACTCTCTAAACTAATTCTTTAGCCTAATTCTTTATTAGCTATCTTTAATAGGATAATTTTAGTTTATAAACTTATAAAGTAGTATTATTATAATAATATTAGCCTTTTATAAATTTAGGATTAATTATTACTTAGTATATTAAATATCCCCTTTCTTTACTCTATTTAAGATAAAATAAAAGGTACTAATAATAATTAGCTACTCTATATAATTAAAAATAATATAATTATTAAGATATAAACCCTATAATATAAATATTTATTTAACTTATAATAGGTACTTAATTCGATAGTAGTACCTACTCTTATACCTAAGCTAGTAAATAAAGAGAGAGAACTTCCTATCTATATATATACTCTTTTATATATATAATTATAAGAGTTATCTATAAATAGATATCGAAGTAGGTAATCTATATCCTTTCTATTAACTAGGAAGCGCTCTCTAGGCTTTATAAAGAGCTTATATTTTACTATTAATTTAGTTCTAATAAACTATTATTTTCTTTAATTAGCTATAAACTCTAAAAAAAGAATAGTAATAGCCTTTTATATTAAGAATATTATTCTTAACTTCTTTAGGAAGGGATTAAAAAGTTTCTTACTCCTACTTTAATATAAAGCTAGTAAAGTGACTATAAGCCGAAGTTTAAGATAGAACTCTTTTATATAATTTAATATAAAACTCTATAAAAAGTTTTAGAAGCTTAGGAGTCGGAATAGATAGATTTAGAAAATCTAGATTAGTAGACTTATTATAAGAAATCCTCTATCTACTAATAATTAGGAAATAATATTGGTAAAATATTAGTTAAATATATAGAGCCTAATTACTAACTATATAGTTATATTTCTCTAGCGTAGTAGGCGCTAGCTTAGGGTAGTAGATAGTATTACCCTCCTTTTCCTTCTTATCTTAATATTTATATATAAAGCTATATGATATTATACGTATAATACGCTCCTAGAGTGCTTTCGGGATATTCTATTCGGAGAATATATCTTAAGTGGTAAAGAGAATTAACGAAAATTATAGTAGGGTAAGAAACGGGCCTTAGGGCTTATCTTAAGTATTGTTCTTAGAGCGGGCTTAGGATTCGAATAAATTGGCCCCTATCACCTATATAGTGAGAATTGTCACCCCGTTCTCACCCCGTTCTCACCCCGTTCTCACCCCGTTCTCACCTCTCTCACCCTAGTCTCAAAGCTTCTCACCCATATCACCCGCACTCACCCTGGAGTGCCGCTTGGGTGCTAGAGGCAAATTGAGTATTGACTGTGCAGAATATGTGGCTTAAGTACGGCTGAGCGAACAGGAAGCCCTGTTTTCTACACCTTGTAGTTGTATATAACTAGAGTAGCTTATATTAGAAATATATACTGTGTATTTATATATCTGTGTTTACTGTTAATATTTACTGTCTACGTTTACTATCTTGTTTGCTGTCTTGTTTGCTATCTTGTTTGCTGTCTACGTTTGCTATCTGCGTTTGCTGTCTGTGTTTGCTATATACTAAATATATGTTTAGTATATTTTTGTTGTGATGTTGAGGTCGAGATACAGCGTTGAAATCAGGGGGTGGGAACATTGAAGGGAATCGGGGGGTGAGAAGAGAGGTTTTTATGACGGGGGTGATACACCTATAAATTACGGTAGTGTATCTAATTTCTTGGCCGCTTTGTGCAGCCGAAAAAGGAAAGGCTTGGTGAAATTATGCTAGCGTAAAAGTGTGTGGGAGTCCCACGGGACTACTATGGGACTCCCACGGGAGTACCGGGAAATGGGAGTAAAATTTCTGAAGTCCCGTGGGAGTTCGTGGGACCAGGTTATGGGACTAAAAAAATTCTTGTCCCGCGGGATATGTCAAGGCCTAACCTTTAGTAAGGCGAAAGGTCGTTAGAAGATTACTTTAGGGAAGTATAAAATATCGCAGGTAGGTTCGCTAAAACTAAATAAACTAACCTTATATAGGTAATAGTCGCTAGATTATCCGATCCGACCCTAAAGACTCTACTAAGTTTAATTATAGGAGAATAAACCTAGGATAGGAAAGCGATAAGTATATAGGAGGTAATTAATATCGTTAAAACCGGAATAAATATCCGGTATTCTACCTTAGCCGCTCTATATAGACCTCCTAGATCGGAAACTAAATAGATAATAGCTGCCCTGAACGAACTAATAAAAGCTATAAAGGAGGTAGTTATTAGACCTAGGTTGTAATCCTAACCTTAGTAGTCTTAACTATCTAGACCTAACCTAGTATAGGGACTATAGTAGGGACTATAATAGCCGCGAACTAGACCGCTCTCCCTACCCTCCTATAGAATAATAGATTCTATAATCTACTAGAGGTATAGATAATCTAGATATATTATAATAGTCTATCGAAACTAGCCTTTATTAGTAGAGAAATAGGATCGGATTTAGTTATTTAATATATAGAAACGGAATCGATATAACGAACTTATTTAAAAGGATCCTCCTCTTTCTTAGACTCTAGGAAGGTTATCTAAACCGATTATAGCTAGATCTAGATCTAGTAATACTATTTAATTTATAGAGATAGATAACTTATATATTAGAATATAGGAAGAATAGGAGAGGTTTATTCTAGGAGAATATAAACTAGAGGAGTTACCTACCTTTAAAACCTATATAGCGATAGTATCTAGTAAAATTATAATATTATATAAACTAGATCTCTTTTATAGAATATATAATACCTTATTAAAGATATATAACTCTAGAGTAGGATCGAAATAACCCTAAGCTAAGTCTACTAAAGAACCGGAACCTAAACTAAGATAGGAAGCTAATCTATTAATTTATATTAAAGAAATAAAATAAAGAAGGACTCTATAGGCTTTAATTAGACTATTAATCTCGATTAAAGAATTATTAAATTCTTTAGAGATTACTATATCTCTAACCTAGCTAATCGATATCTCGCTATAAACTTATACTAAGATATCTAAACTACTTTAATTAAATCTAGTAAAAAAGATAAAGAAATCTATAAAATAAGCTTATATAAATATTATCCTATTATTAAACTAAGTAGATAAACTAGACTAATATAATAATATAATATAGCCTACTAAGGCTTCCTCTACGATTCTATTCTTTACCTTAGCTAATATCTTTATAATAGCTTAAGATAATATAACTACTAGGGCTAAGCTAACTAAAGTATTAATTAATAGAGGATTAACTAGTAATATAATCCTAAGACTAGTCGTTAATAAGCTTAGATATTATACTATCCCTATAACTAATACTTCTATAGAAATAGCTAATAGTTCCTAAGTCTAAATAACTATATTAGTCTAGATTACTATAGTTATAGCTAATATAACTTAGGTTATTACTACGATTATTATAGATAGACTAAGGCTACTATCTTACTCTTTATTACTTAAAAAGTATTAGATAAAGAATATTAACCTTATTAGCGATTATAGTAAGGAGGAATATACTATCTAAAATAATAATTACTAATATATTTTAGTTCTCTAAACTAGATTTACTACCTAAATCCTAGTCTAAGATATCTTATCTAAGAAGTAATCCTAGCTATAGTAGATTAATAATATTAAATAATACTACTTAAACCGATCTAAAGGGACCCTATATAATCTAATAAATAATCTTATTAAAGAGATAACTAGCTATAACCTAACTAGCTTAGATACCGACTTAGAAGGGTTAGAAAACTAAAATCGCCTATAGAAGGGGCCTAGGACCCTATAGGCGAACTAATAATTAAGTAACCCTAGGTACTATTTATTTAGTAAGGATTAAGGAAAATAGCTTTTATAATTTAGAGGAAAGGGTATTATATATAATAACTAAAAGACCCTTTTAGATAGTACTAATAGTATTATAGGAATAGATTAAAAGGATTCTATTAATTATAAGGGAAATAGAGTAGAAAGGCCTATATAAAGGATTAGATAAGGAGTAAAAGGATAAAGAAACTTTATTATTATAGCTACTAAATTTAGATAATCTAAACCTTAATCTATATATTTATTTAAAGATTAAATAAACCTAGGTAAACCTAGCTAGCTAGGTAGATTAGGAGGATATAGTAGCTTATAAAATCCTAGACTAGGGAGGATTAGGATATCTAACCTAGGATAGGCTAAAATTTTATAAAAGAAGATTATATTTAGAATAGGAAGGCGAAGCGGTAGAGGAATAATTAATAGAGTATTATAGGTTAATTAGGGATCTAATAAAAGAAGGAGATATAAATTAGATAAAGGTAGCTAGGGTTCTATATATATAGTAAGACTAATTTATAGAGGATATTATAGATATACCTCCTATTAATTTATTAATCTATTAAATATTAACCCTATCTAGAGTAGTCCTAAGACTAGTTTAGTTAGTTAGATATACCCCTAAAAAAGAGATATAGTAGTAGTAATACTTACTATTAATAGAAGAAGTAGGAATTATTATCTAATATATTTTATTATAGAGTTCGAAAACGAAATTTATATCTAAACTAGGTCTATAAGTTCTAAAGTGGTTATAGATAGTTTATTAATATATCTAGCTAAACTTAGTAACTATAAAAATAAACTATCTAATAAAGAGAATTAAACTAATCCTAAATATAGTAGGTTAAACTAGATAGAAAGTATTTTTTAAAGTAAATATAGCTAATAAATATTAGATAGTCTCTTTTAACCTAGAGTATATATATAAAATAGCTTTTAACTTAGTCTTAGGATAGTTCTATTATTAATAGATAGATTAAAGTCTAATTAGAGTACTAGGAATATATAAAGGTTAAAAGACCTAGCTACTAATAATATCCTAATACTAGATAGTGAACCGCCTCTTAGGATAGGCTATTATAGATTTAATTATTTCTTAGATAACGATATTAGAGTAGTAGAGTCGATCGAAGATATATTAATTTTTTCTATATAACTAGTATTTTCTATACCTTTCTTAGACTAGATTAATATTAAACCTAGCTAAGACTATATTCTTTTTATCGAAGATAGTAATCCTAGGATATAAATAAATATAAATAGATATATATCTATTAGTTACTAAGGTAGAGGCTATTTAGAATTAGCTAACCTTAACTAATAAACTAAAGCTTATATAGTTTATCTATATATTCCTATTTCTAAAAGCTTTTATCTTAGGATAAGCTAGACTAATAAATATAATAAAGGAGGTAGTAGTAGCGATAAAGAGAGGGAAAGAACGGTATATAGTAGAATTTAACTAGGGATAGAGATAGAAAGAAATATTTACTTAGATTAAGTAATATATCTCGAAGGTCTCGGTAAGTAGAGGGAACCTAGAACGCTAGTACTATTTAGCTATAGATATATTAGATAAAGGGATTAGTAGGGTCCTATTCTAGATAAAGACCACTCCGGCGGGGACTAAATTATTAAGGAAGACTCTCTATAACGAAATAGTAGTTATATATCTATCCCTAGTGTTAACTAATATAAAGGTAAACTACTATACTACTAAAAAGGAATATCTAGTAGTTATTTACTACCTAGAAGAAGTATAGTAGCTAGTATAGGGAGCGAAGTATCTAACTATCCTATATATAGATTATCTAGCTCTAAAAGCTCTTCTTAGACCTAATTTAGAAGTAAATAGAAGAATTACTTATTAGTAATATTATATCTAGGAATACGATCTAGAAGTTATCTATATACTAGAAAAGACTTAGATCGTAGTAGATAGATTGTCTCGTTTACTACACTAGATAGTCCGACCTAAGGATAATAGAGATAAGTTTACTACTCTAGGAATAGTAATTGTCACGATAAGGACTCTAAAGGAGTCCTGACGTAACCATGTAAGGATGTCAGATAAGATAAAGAGGTCCTAAGGTACCTATGTAAGGATATAAAGATAGGACAAAGGAGTCCTAAGGTATCTATAGAAGGATATAGGATAGGACGAAGGAGTCCTAAGGTATCTATAGAAGGATATAGGATAGGACGAAGGAGTCCTAAGGTATCTATAAAGGAATATAATATAAGATAGTGCGAAGGATACCTATCGAGACCCTAGTACCTATAGGGACCCTAGTGGGTCTTACGAAGATAGTTAGATAATCTCGCTAAGGAAGCGAGGCTATATAAGAAGGGACTCTGAGACTCCTTTAAAGGATCAGAGTTCAGTCTACCTTTCAATACAAGATACTTGCTTACTCTCTTATAATCTATCTCCCTGATCCAATATACCACCGAAGGCATCTCAAAGGGCTCTGCCTTCACAGTAATAGACTATTAACCGAACCTAACTAATCTAGATTTTACCGATCCTAGACTAGTCTAGGAAGAAAGTCTATTTATATTATACCTTTAAGAATAGTAGTATAAGGATATGGTTTAAAGGCTACTAGATTATTAGTGAGTATCTTAGGATAAGCTATTCTATCTAATCTATATCGAAGGAAAAGGAATTCTAGTATATTTAGAAAAAAATCGAAAATTCGCTAGATATATTTTCCTAAGCGAAATAGGAGAGGTCCCAGTTTAAATATATAATTTATATAGTTATTACGCGGTTTAGATAACTTTAGGTCGCTTAATTAGCTAATATTATTAGCTAAATTATTCTAAAGATATTACCTACTACTACTAAATCTATCCTATCTATTAGTAGATTAGTCTAAGTCTTCCTAAGTAGAGTCCCTATCCTATTATAGTACTTAACCTATTTACTTTATTTAGGATAGACTATATTAGACTATTCTCCCTACCTATAACTATTAGAAATTACTATATCTTAATTAGAATTAACTACTTTAGCTAGTTCCTATTTACTAAAGTATACCCTTTAGCTATAGTAGAAGCGAATTTTAATTTCCTATAAAATAAAGTTATCCGATTTATAGGATAGCTAAGTAAATTATATACTAATAATAGGTCCTATTTTAAAGATAAAACCCTATTAGAATAGATTTAATCTATAGGAGTCTAGTACTAATATATACCTTTAAGATCCCTATAGTCTATAGAGATAGCTAAATAAATAGTTAAATAAGTAGTAAATTATCTTTAAGCTCTAGTAGTTTAATCTATAGAAGTCTTTTTAGTCTAGGATTAATTTCTCCCTATAGTAGTTTAGATTATTAATATATAGCTATTAGAACTATATAGGTTTAGTCCGGCTAAGTTACTATTTAGGTTTTAACTAAGATACCTAAGAGATAAGATAATTAAATAAGAAATATTAATATAGAAATTAAATCGGAACGAGTAGATTCCCTCTCTATAGGATTAGACCTATATCTAGGATATTTATTAAATAGTAAGATAAAAGAACTATAAATAGACTCTAAAGGCGGCCTTTCGATATCTTAATAATCTTAAAGATCGAATACTAAGTATTACTTAAGGAGATCTAGTTCTATTATATAATTTTAATATAGACTAGGTCTAGGGTTAAAAGCTTAAAGCTAGATAGAAAGGACTATTCCTAGTAATAAAGATTCTTAACTAGAATAGATTAGTTAAACTTATAGATCTACTAACTAAATTACCTATTAAAAAGTTTTATCTAAACTATATAAAACCCTTCCTACCCTAAACCCTAGACTAGGAAGAAAAGGTAAAGGAAGAAATATTCCGATCTAAGCTATATTATTAGAGATTAAACGAACTACTATAAGAAGTTCGGTTAAAACGGAAATAAATAGGATAGATAACTCTATTATTATTACCTAACTAGGCTTAGAAAGTATTCTTTACCCTTTATCTATTTAATTTATCTTATCTTATCCTTAATTAAATCCTAAGTAAATAGTATAGTATTTATAATAGAGGATATTAACTTAGATTTAACTAGCTAAATACTAGACTTTCTTTCTCCCTCGATTACTTCCCTAACCTCTCTAGATATACCTTTATTAATTCTTCTAATTATAACCTCCTTAGTATATATATAGGCTTATTAAGAAAGTATTAGTAAATATAGGCGTTATAGGACTTTTAAAAGGATAGTACCGTTCCTAAGTATCGATAACGCGATTAAATTAATTAAAATAGAACTAAAGAGACTATAAAGATAGTTAGAGTAGAGAAGGGTTATAAGACTATAATCTTAATACTTACTACCCTTTACTACTACCTTAACTTTATTTTTTACTCTTCCTCCTCTATTAACTATAAATACTATATTATTCTATTCGCGAAAAGATTATTAACTTAGCCCTTCTAATATAGTAGAACCGACCGTAGATAAACCTAGTTTTATAGAGGATCTATTTAATCTAGTCTACTTTAATAACTATCTAATCTCTATAAATATATAAAAATAACTCTTTATCCTAGTAAACCTAGTACCTTTTAGGTAGTCTACCTACTAAACCCTTTAGATAGATAGCTAAATAGCTACTTTAGAGTAGTAAATAGGGTCTCTATTAGAGCTACTATAGGTATATAGAATCTAGCCTCCTACTAGATTTAAACTAGTTCTAATAGTAATAGCTACTACTAAACCTATTTAGATAAGAGATAAGAAATAAAAGTGATCCCTAGGAGAAGGTCTATCCTTAAAGCCTATAGAAGGAAGACCTAAGGATACTAACTATACCTAGACCGGCGGGGATAAGATTATATCTAGACTATTTACTCTAAGTTCTTTACCTAAACTAGTCCTAATATCTTTAAAGAAACTTAAATAAAAGTAGAGATAAAGACTATAGCTACTTTCTATTAAAGTAAAGCTATAGTAGAAGAAAATAAAAACCTTATAGCTAGAGAAGGATAAAGATATTATAACCCTATTAAAGTTCTTCTATAGGACCCTATTATAGAAGTATTACTACGAAGACTATAATTATATAGGAAAGAAGATTAAAGATAAATAGAGGATAGCTAAGGATCTATCTAAGGATCTATAGAAGATTATAAAGAAAGAAAGAAAACTAAGGTAGCTAGCTACTACTTTAACCTCTAAATAGATCTATTTATTTATTTAGTGTACCCTAGTAGTTCGATCTTAGTTTCTATATACCTTTAGGACTAAAGAATAGCTAAAGACCTAGTTCGCTTATCTATTAGAAGAAATAAATCCTAATACCTTTATATTTAGCCTTCCTCCCTAAACGATTTATTTAAACTATCTATATCTAATCGGGGATTACTTAGTTTAAGTAATGATAGGAACCGACCTAAGCTAGTAAATCTTATAGCCTATTTCTAATTTAAATCCTTACGCTAATTCCGAATCCGAATCTAAGTATTCGCTAAATATATATACTCTAGCCGAAGAAACTCCTTCGCTATCTAGATCTAGATCGTCTTTAGAACGAACTAACGAGGATAAGGCTAAACTTAAGATAATCTAATAGTAATTAGTAGAAACCTATCTAGAGCTCTAGAAGACCTAGGACCTTAATAACGCCTACTATCGTTAAATTACCTATTAATAAGTTGAATTACGCTATTAGTAAGAATAGATTACTAAATTGTTAGAGCTAGCTAAGCCCTTTCCTTAGTATCTTCGGAGAGTGTTAAGACTATCTCCCCCTCAATCTATACCGGTCCTAGCCTATCTCTACGACTAGTTATTAGCTAACCCTATTACTAATAAGGATAATTAAGGATTTAGTACTACTACTATTTTACTCTTCTTCGTTTTACCTTTATTTTATAACTATAATACTTCGTAAAATTCTTGAATACTAATTCAAGAATTGGAAAGCTTAGGACTATAAGGGTCGGGAACCTAGATCCGATCCTAGGTTAGGATCGGAGCAATATCTTTAGCTATTTATACCCTACCTATCCCCTGTATTTTAAAGAATGAGAAGCCCCTTTTATTTAACAGTTTTCCTCGTCATAAAGTACGTAGTGATTTTACCAGTTTTACCTGCCCACTCTGCGCCGTCGGGAAGTGATCCCTCTCCACCCTAGAACTCGTCTATTTGGCGCACGGTACTGCTGTAGCCAGCGTACAGGCCCAGTACACGGTGTCTGACGACTAGCTGCAATAGGATGACAGAGTGGAGTTGATGAAGAAGTTATTTGATGATGGATAATGGTAACTTGCTAAAGAATGGGTGATGGATAGATGGTAAGTTGCTAAAGAGTGTGTGCCGAAAAGAAAAATGCTCGCGGGCTGTCATGTGACTTCCAAGGTTGTCTGCGTGTAAGGGAAAGTCATGTAATGTGTGTTGTATTGTAAGAGCTAGCTACTCGGAAGGGAGAAAACAGGTGAGGGCGGTAAGGCCTCCTCACGTGACAGATGCCCCCTCCAAAAAATATCGCTGGCCTCAGCGATATATATACAGAAAGAATGTGTATACAGAGAAAAGGATTGTTCTGGAGCAAGGCAAAATAATAGGTATAAAATAGGTAAATAAAGATTGTAGAAGGAAACGAGCAACTAAAGAAGATATAAAGGGGCACGAGGACGAACGAATTGCCCTTTAAGAATCGGTAATTTATAACGCACACTAGGCGTCCTTATAAAGTGACTATAGAATTTCCTTAGTTATATTAATTAAATCTAGTAAATCGGTTGTTTCAGCGGTTATATACTACGTAATTTCCGGGGGTATCCCGTTATCGGCGGCTACTAGCTTATAGTCTACTAGATTTACTAACAAATTTCCTTCGAATACCGCGACCAGTAGGGGAGCTTATATAGCGACAATCGCTATCGGCTACTATAATAGTTCGACAATATCGCGCTATTTAATAAGGTAGTACTAAATACGGCGTTTAGAGCCTTTCCTAATCGGTAATAATTTTTTATCGCGGATTTCCTCTACCTCGAATAGTAAAGATATCTTATATACTTCCTTAGGGACTATTATTACGGTTTATCGGTGCTATAGGTCGTTAGGGGCCTACTCTAGGTAGATTACCGAGACGACTAGGTGAATATATAGATTAGATAGTAGGTCTAACTCGTAGGCGAGATTTCCGACGCGCCGAATAATATAGAAGGGTCCTATTTTCACTAGGGAGAGGTAAGAGCTTCCTTCTAATATATAGCCTAAGTGACCTAGTTTACGTATTAAGCGTATATATATATAGTTTTTTAGCTCGATCGGCTTATATTTACGGTCGAAGTAGAATACTATATATCCTTATATATACTAGAGTGCGTTAGTAGCTTCGGTATATATATATTAGCGCTCGTTAATAAACTTATTGGCTGATTCTATTAGCGTTTACGGTGTTAGTATAAATTCCGATCTTACGGGTACGCTATAAAGTAACTCGAAGGGTATTTTCCTCGTAGAATCACTAACGGACGTTATTATAAGGTACTCTACGTCGGGAAGTAGTTACTCCTAAATTGTTTTATCTAGTAGTTGGTATAGTATATAACGTAGTGTGGTCTCGATAACGGCGTTATTGTGAAGGGCTGTAGCCGGATTGATTCAATTGAGCTAGGCCAACATACTGTTTATAATAATCTTGCTAAAAGGAAACTATTGTTGTGCGTTCAGGGGTTTTGTGTGGGAACCGGGCACGTGCCTCACGTGATCTAGGCCGGGCTCCAGCCCGTTACAGTACCCCCCTCCTCACTTTCAGCGTTATAATCGGTACAACATCGCTATCAGCATCGAGTTCGGGCCGGGTAGGCCTCGAAATAGGACCGAATCGCTACTTATATATATCTAGTATAGAGCACTCTCTAATAATATCTAGCCTCTCCTATATAGTCTCTATATAACTAGCCTATTTTACTAATACTTCTATCTATAAGCCTCTCCTAACTCTCCTCTTATATATCACTAATATCTCCTCGACTTTATACTCTAACTCGCTATTAACTAATATAGGGGGCGGCTATAAATCGTCTACAATTTATAAGGGAAATAGGTCCGATACTACTAGTCGGATTAACTTAATATAAAAGATAGGGTATACTCTAATAGATATATTTAGCTTTATAATATATAGTATTAGTACTTCTTTAACTTAATACTATATATAAACCTAGTTAAACTTCTTTAATAGTTACTATAATTATATATTTTATAAGTTTAGCTAAACTTAATTATCTATTTAATATATTAATATAATTTAATAAGTTTAATTTACCTACTCTTACTATATTTCTTATATAGATATAATTACTAACTATATCTAGTTAATAGCTTTTTATAATTAGTCTATAAATAATTTTCTAGTAACTATTAATTATATTATATAATAGGACCTAGTATTACTATTTTCGATTTCTAAAGGGTTAATATAATAACTATAGATAAAGAAAAAGGGTAAGAGTCCTATAGATAATATATTATAGTTATTAATCGCGATTACTATTATTAGTAGTAGGCTTTTTTAGTTATCCTATATATAGATTATAAATATATATATAATATATTCTACTTCCTAGTTCGCTCTTTTAATTATACTATCTAACTATAGGTAGAAAGTAGTAGATAGTTAGCGCTAAATCGCTAGTTTTTTATATATAATCTATTAAAATCTATTAATAAATTATAATCCTTAGTTACTTATAATTATAAATAGGAGCCTATAATATATATAGAAATATATAAAGAAGGCCTTAGCTATATACTCCGATATAATCTACTTTATACTAATAAGAATTACTCTCTTTATAAGTTAATCTATAATAATTAATAAATTTATTATATTATCTTCCTATATTAGAGGAAGCTCTATAATAAAGTCTATTAAGATCTCTACCTAGATTCGCTAAGGAATCGGTAGCGGCTTTAATAACCTATACTTTATATCTCTCTATATTATATTCCTTCTATAAACTATATAATTCTAAAGGAATTATTATATATCCTTTACTACTCTAGGCTAGAAGAAATACTAAGATAGTATTAAATATATAATATCTTAATTAGGGTACTCTATAATATAAGAGTTATAGATCTTCTAGATAATATTAGTTTATAGTAGTTTATTATCTAATATCTATAACTATTAATAGAAGTATAATAATCTTTATTTATCTAAATAGTACTTTAATAGGCTAGTCTTTACTTCTATCTTAATAATAACTTATTAATTACCCTATTATAGTACCTATATAAATACTTAATAAATACTATTTATCCTTTTACCCTTTTATTATTTATCCTATAGTTCTAGTTTATTAAAGAGAGAGATTAAGGTCTAAAAATTATCTAGCTATATAATAATAGCTAAAGATCTATTTAGTTAAATTAATACCTTTTTAAAGAGGGTTTAGAATCGATTTAATAGCCTTTTATCTAATATATCCTATAGTATATCTTAATCTTACTATAATAGAGTATCTAGGAGTACTATTAGTTTTCTTATATAATAATATAGTATAAAGTTAAATTCTACTATTAGTCCTATCTATTATATCTATCTCTTATTAAGATATTATACTTTATTAAAGTATTAAAGGTTTTTATAGTCTATTATAATAGTAAACTTTAGGACTATCTTTAGCTCTAGATATTATTTATATAGTATTTATATAATTATAAATAGCTCTTTATTATAAATCTTATAGTTTAACTCTACTAATAATAGCTTTTAAAAGATATAGATATAGGGTACTAATTATCTATTCTCTTATTATTATAATAGTACCGCTTTAGTTATCTATTCTAAGATATCTATTTCTATAATTATCTTTTTCCCTTCTTTAAAATATATAAAGATTAATATATTAATAAAAAGGTCTTTTAATATAATAAAGGCTTATTAGTAATTATTATCCTAGTAGAAAGTAATATTCTTTTTTATTAGCTAAGTTAATAGTATTAATAGAGTAGTAAATTAGAGAATAAATAATTAATAGAAGTTAGTAAATCCTAGGAATCTTTATATATTATATACTATTTTTAGGGATTCCTATATATAGATTACTTTAACCTTTTTTAGGTTAATATAAATCTCTTTATCTATTTATATAATAAATCGAAGGTATTTTACTAAGCTTTATTTAAATTCTAACTTCCTAATATTATATTATAACCTAGTATCTTTTAGTTTCTATAAGACTTTATAGACTTTTTATTAGTAATCCTCTAGTAAGCTATTAAAGTAAATAATAATATTATTAATATATATAGAGATAAAGTTATTAAGGTACTCTTATAGAGTCTAATTAATAAATCACTAGAAGGTTATTAATATATCTATTAAACTAAAGAGGGTAATATTCTATTTAAAAAGGCTATATCTTATATAGAATATAGTCTTCTATTCTTCTCTAGGGGCTATTTATACTTTATAGAAAGTAATAATAATATTAAGCTTTATAAACTACTTTATATTATCTATATTTTATAGGGTTTCTTAAATTAATAATAATAGGTAATAATCTTTTATATTTAGCTTATTTAATCTATAATAATCTATATAGAATTATATATCTCTACTAGGCTTCTTTACTAAGAGTACTAAGGTAGTAATAGATAACTTATTTATATAGATAAAGTTCTTCCCTAATAAGTCTATTAATATCTTTTATAGATAGAGAAGTTCTTCTTTATTTATCCTATATAGTGGCTTATATAATAGATACTCTTTATTACTATTTTAGTTATAGTTTAGTAGTATCTAGTAGTTAATCCCTAGATAATATAGCGGTAGTTAGTCTATTAATTATTAGCTAAAAACGTTAAACTAAGGCTAATAGTACTTTAGTAGCTTTTCTTTAATATTTATAGGTTTCTTTAGATAGATAGCGCGCTTAATATCCTCTAATATAACCTTATCGATATAGATCTAGTCTAGTTATAAGGTACTATTAAAGACCTATTATATTAGTTTTATAGAGGCCTATTTAATATAAAATATCTTTATACTAACTAGGCCGATTATCTAATCCTTCCGATTCTAGTAATAGGTCTTTTTATTAGTCTTTAAATAGATATCTATATACCCTTTATTTAATAAATATATCCTATTTATATCTTTAATCTAGGGTAGACTAAGAATAATCTTATCTATTTAATCCTTAATTATATATATAAAGATTATACCCTACTAGTATCTATATATATTAGTATTAAAATATATAATATAAGTAATTTATCCCTAATTTACTATAACTCTATTAAGTTATCTTAGATAAATATAAATATATAGGAGATTAAGAGATTTTATAAGGTTCCTATTAATAGTTATATAGCTTAAATATCTATAATTAACTAATACTTCTATAAATTAGATTCTATTTACTCTAATATTAACTAAGAAAGGTAGTTCCTCACTTTTATCTAATCTCTTAACTCTCCTTTACTCCTATTTATAGCTAAGAATAGAAACTACTTATTTTCTAACTTATTCTCGCTTAATAATTTACTTTCTTCTTTATCTAATATTTTAAAGCGTACTAAGTATACCTTCTTTATATATATAGACCGTTTCTTCTATATAGGTTTAATAGTAGTTCTCTCCTTCTTTAGGGTAGATAAAGCGATATAGCTCCTTAATTTTAGTCTTTTTATTAGAAATAAAAGGTATTCTATAATTCTATAGTTACCTTTTCTATAGTAAAGATAGTATCTTTCCTTATAATAACTTTATATCTTTTCTTTATTAATCTATTATACTCTTTTTATAGGGTTAGTATTAGTATAGTTAGCCTTTACCGATACTATTAGGGTCTAGTCTATTTTATTAGTATACTTCGCTATATAATATAAAGGAGGTTTAATAATACTTAATATATCTATATCTATACTAATCTTATAAAGATAAGTAATTAGACTAGTAAAGGTTAGGGGGATACTATAATATAATAATATATTATTTATTATATAGTTTAAAGAGTCTAGTAGGATTTATCTCTTTATTTTATTATATTATTATAGAGTTTCTATATCTATAAACTCCTTTTCTAGTTAAAGGAGGAATTTTAAGAATACTATACCCTTTAGCTACTTTAACTAATAAAGGCGATAAACTATTTATATTTATATATTTAGGTCGCTATAGATTTACTCTAGATAATTAAATAATTTATCTAATTCGCCTTTATATCGCCGCTACTTTATAAATATTCTAGTATTCTTCTAGATAAGCTTCTTAAGCTAAGAGAATATATAGATAAATTAGTTATATATATTACTAATCGCTTCTTTATCTACTATTAGTTTATTCTCTATTATAATCCTCTAGATAGACTAATTATATATATTTCCTATAAAGAGGACTAGATCTAGAAATCGCGCCTATAGATAATAGAGGGGGTCTATATAAGCTAGTAGCGACTTAGTAAGGGTTTAGTCGGGCTCTATTATCGATTTATAAACTAATTCTATTATAGGCTTATATATCTATTATACTAGTAACTCTTTAAGTCGCTAAATCCTTTCTACCTATACTATTATATTTTCGCTAAATTACTAAATAATAGCCTCTACCTATAAGGGGGGTAGGTTCTACTACTCTCGAGTATCTATAGTTAGCTTAAGGTTTCCGTTCCGTTCTAATATACTTAGTTTTAATATATAGCCTCGTAGAGTATTCTAAAGCGGTTATATAGGTAGTAATTCCTTATATATTTTAATAGCGAGCTATAGGTAGCTATAAGCGATAACTCGACTAAAAAGGCTAACCTACGTTAAATACTATATCTATTGTCCGATAATAGAGATATTACTAGGTACTGTTTAGATTAACCCTTAACTTTTACTTACGTAACTAAACCCCTATAGGGGATCTTTACTCTATACTAATAATACTGTTTTCGACTTACTTCTTACTTCTTACTTATATCCTTTACCTTTATTTCTTAGTTTAGCGGTTTTATATATATTCTAGAAGTAGGCAAAACTGTGAATAATTTAAGAAAATCTACTTTTAGAGTAGATTGAAACTAGACCTAAGATAGTAGAGTTATTTCCGTTATATCTATCGACGCTTATTTATATATCGTAGACTATAGATAGGAAAATAATTAATAATACCCTATAACTAGCTACCTAAAACCTATTAAGATATAGGAGATAAGAGATAATAGTTATAAGACCGTTATAGAGTTTAGATATTTCGCACTATTAGAACGAAAATTTATCGGCCAATATAATATTAGGGCTCTCTAACCTATTAGTAAGAATAAGGAAATTTTAAGATTTAATTAGTAGCGTATATTTTACTTTCTTTTAAGGCTTAAGTGATATAGCTATCTATTTTACCGTATTTTATAGTATTATAATAGGCCCTAAAGAACTATTAGTTAAGGGTAGAATACCAATCTAAATATAGAACTTAAGTAAAAGTATTTTACTATTCTAGTTATAAGCCGATAGATATCTTTTAGAACCCTAAATAGCGATAATAGGGTAGAATAGCGAGTTACAGTTTCGGTTAAAGGAGTAAGGATAATAAAGGTTTAGCTAGGAAAGGTAACTATAGGCTACTAAAACTAAAGGTAAATTAATACTATATAAAGTTATTCTTTAGGCTATATTTATTTAAGGCTTTATATAATATATAGTATTTACTAGCTATCTTTAAGGATAGGATACTATTCTATTAAAACCTTAGGAAGCTTCTAGGTATATTATTTTACTTATACTATTTTTCGAGGGCTTAGGGCTAAGACCTAGAAGAATTATAATAAACTCTAGCGGTAGAGTTAGGTATTTAGATATCTATTAATTTACTATATTACTTCGATATCTAGCGGAGAGAACGATACTATATTAGTGATTAGCCACTCTAAAACGTTACCTAGCTATACTATATCCCTAGTAAAGCTAAATATAGATAGCTATTTTCTTTTAATAGCTTAATAAAGTATAATATATATTAGATTAGAAGTTATAATATATACTTTCAATTTAGAGTCTATTCTTAAGTCTATATAAATAGAGAGTAAAATTGTTACTATAAAGCCTTAGCTAAGGGTCCTCTATTCGTATTTAGCGCTATAAGGTTAAGGCTAGCTATTTTATTTAGGTAGGAAATTAAATATACTATCTATTAATAAAGTTTTAGAATTAGATAAAGAGATCCTAGGAGTTATATAGTATTAATTATATATTATATCTCTAATAGAGTCTTTAAGCTTCTAATACTTAGTTAAAAAACGTATAGGCTACAATTAATTATAGCTATAATTTTAGAAAATATTATTAGGTCTATTCTAATAACTATTCTTCTTATTCTTAGCCTTAGAAGACTATTTATCTTATATCGATTTCCCTTAGATTAGCCGTAGTATAAAACTAATTTAGCTTTATATACCTTACCTTATATTTTCTTCGCTCTTCTTACTAGATTATTCTAGAGTAATAAGTTTCTAGTATAGGGCGAAGTACTCTTCTAGGTTACTTTAATCTTTCCGCCGCTATATATAGTAGGTTAATAGTATATAGAACTAGATTATAGTAGGTCTCACTTTAGGCTAATTATACTATAGTACCTCCCTATAATCTTCTAATAGCGGAACCTAAATACGCCTCGATTACTACGCACGATATACCCTTATTTTGCTACACTTTCTACCCTAGCTAAGGTAGTATTCTCTCTCGTTAGAACTTTTGTCCTAAGCTCTATTTATCTAGGCGGCCTCTTTATTCTCTCTATAGATTACCTAGGTATAGCTATATAGTATTAGTAGTTATTTCGATAGTTAACTCTAGGCTAAGCTAAGCTACGGTATATCTCGTATTATATCTCTATAGTAGCTCTTCTTTTACTTATAGTTACTATAATAGGTATACTAGGTTATATATAGATACTCGCACTAGAGGTAATCACAATTATTCCTATTTTACTAATAACACTAACACTTAGTAGGTCGAGCTGGTCCTTATCTTAGTATCTTCTTTGTAGTTAACTAAGTGAGCCACTGAAAAGTATCTTTGGGTGCCTCTAAATTATTCGCGCCAATTTGACGTTATAGGTAGGGTGACTTAGGTAAGGCTTTTAAAATAGAATTCTATAGATACCTACCTAAATAAAAAGAAGTCGGTTAAGGAGACTCGAGGATAGTTTAGAAGCTAGCCTTCTCGTTAGCTAAAGTAAACTACAATCTGATTGTCTATAATAGGAGATATACTATAGAGTGCTTACTACTTGAAGTTGCTTGATTGTATATAGTGTGATCCCTTGTTAATTAAGTTATAAATAGATATTTACACTTTCAGAACTATATATTTAGATCGCAATGTACTTTGTCCCTAATCTCCGAAACATTTCATTTTCTATATATAACTATCTATAAAATAAGCTACAAAAACAGAGCAATAATCCTCTAACCAGCCGTTATATTTATATATAGGTCTACTCGCAATGACTTCTACTACTTTACTTTTAGTAATACCTAAATTTTGGCTAGGCCCACTTTAGTCTATACCTTTCCTAGATCATCCTAGACTGTCGAATAGGAAAGGGCCTATACTTAAGGTTTATCTTAACTAACTTAAAATAGTGTTCGAGAAACAATTAAAACGAACGACTTAGTGTAACTAATTTAGATCTACCTTTTATACTAATCGATAGAATAATTAGTAGGATAAGCTCCTTAAAAGAAAGTCTATCTTAATAGGCTATCCTATTGTGTACGGTAGACCTATTTCAGACTTTTTCTCTTATAAGAGGGTTTTATATATTTAACGATATATAAATAAAAGTAGAGACTACGATATACTACTCTAAGTCTTTATATATACCCTATATTTACCTAACCTAACAACGCCTATAGGGCTTAGGACGAAGTCGTTGTATCCAATCTAGTCGAGTTACCTCTCGCTCGGAAATCGCTAGCTTATAGCGCGAGTCTTATTTAGTACCCACTCTTTAGGGTTTACTAGGCTATCCTACTAAGAGGGTAATATATAAGCCGTAAGATCGATAATAAATCCTTATTTAAAGGATTTTATTAGCTTATAGCGAAGAAGATAGGCTCGGCGAGCTAGCGTGAATACTACGAGTAGTATATACCTTATAACGAGTATTTATCTTTAATAGTAGAAGCTTTAAGGAGTTATATAATAATAGCTCTAGGTCGTAGGCGTTCGCCGGTCTTTAGTAACGGAGGCGAGCTATTATAGTGTTTATTATCTAAATAGAAAGGTATTAAGGAAAATATAGAGTCGACTTAACTCTGTACTTTATATATCTTAGATATCTTACTAAATATTTTAATAACGTTATTAGCGAGCCTAATAGTCTATTTAGTGATATTAGTTTTTAACCCCCTATTAAGTCACTATAGGTTCCGCTAGTACCCTAGAAAGTAGAAATATATAGTAGCGTAATAAAGACCTAAATAAATAGACTCCTATACTTTACTACTACGTTACTATAATAGTAGTACTTAGTAGAAATTAAGGGTCGCGGTTATATTATATTTTATTTATATATCTAGTTTATAAGGCCTAGGTAGGTAAAAAGTCTTATTAGAATTCTATTAGAGGGCCTAAATCGTCCTACACCTTATATATTACTTTAACTATATCTACGATATAGGGCGCCCTATTTTTACCTAACAACTTTTAACCGATTCTTAACTAATCTAGGTTTATTATAAACTTTAATTTTATCTAATAGGAATCGATAACTTAGAAAGTAGGGCGCTCTACCTATAGGTATCACTTTCTACCTATATAAA
Source organism: Penicillium turbatum (assembly GCA_030762825.1). Taxonomy (NCBI): domain Eukaryota; kingdom Fungi; phylum Ascomycota; class Eurotiomycetes; order Eurotiales; family Aspergillaceae; genus Penicillium; species Penicillium turbatum. The sequence continues at coordinate 2,022,108 of JAUJYX010000007.1, read as the reverse complement.
GAACGAATTATCGATCCTAGACTAAGCTAGTCGAGTAAAAAGTCGGTTACTTAAATATAAATACCTATAGGATCTCTCCTTTAATTTCGTAGATACTAAAGGTACACTACAATATCTAAAAGTAGTAACGAAAAGCGTTTTAAACTAAGAAAGTAATATCGAGAAGCCCTAGCGGCTTATATATATATTTATGATCCTATTTTACCTACTAACCTAGCTAATATTCCTAGATAACCGACTTCGCCTTATTATCCCTCCCAAAAAAGTCTACCTTTAACCGCGGCCTAAAGATAGGTACGCTTAGTCCGTTATAGGAACGAATATCGATTTACTTAAATTAAGTCTAAGTAGTGGCTTAACTAGACTTTACTAGCTAATTTATAGTAAGCTCGGTCGCTTACTTAAGGCTATCGACCTATAGTCCTTAGATACCTTATAGTCTAATACTAGCGGCCTTCTAAAGGAGGTAAGCCCTTTACTAGTTATCCTTAATATAGCCCTTCTAACGGAGTATAAAGGTATAGGATTTTAGTAAAGTAATAGTAGATAGTTCTTTTATAGTAGAGATTTATAAGCTTAAGTCTACTAAAAGCTATATAGAAGAGGAATTAGGATATATTTATTCTTAACTAGATAATAGTTATCGCGAATATTATACGCTCTAGGCTAAGGCTAACGAACTTCGCTACGATATTTAAATTCTTAGGTTATAGAATAAGAACCTATATAATAAGCTAATATAAAAGAGAGTAGGTATCGCTAGAGTAATATAGATATTGAATTCGTTATAAATAGAAGGAATTGAGATTATACTTAATACTTATAGTAGTTAATTATTAGCTATTAATATATACTTAGTACTAAGCGAGGTCTAAGATTCACTAGATAGGCGCGATAGATTACCGATATACGCTAAGAGTCCCCCGAATATTCTATATACCGTTTATTGTATAGTATATATACCTCCGGTAATACGCGCTTTATTTTAATAATAAGGTTATCTAGATTTAAGCCGTCGTTGATAGTCTAGTAAAGAAAATATATTAATACGTTTTAAAGGAGGGCCTCTAGTGAATAAATAATAGTAGACTTAAGCCGCGTACTTAATAAATATAGGTTTTAAATAATATATACTAAGGCTAATAACGTAACTTTAGTTAAGAAGAATAATTATAATATATATTATTAGTTTTAGTAGCTTTCCTTATATATAAATTTCTAGCCAATAAGGAACTAGGTCTAGGTTAGACTTATATTCTATTAACTATATTAGCCTTGTAATATATACCTAGCCGTTAATTAAATATAGAAAGTGGCCTAATAAGTGCCCTATCTCGTAATATATTATTAGTTCCTATTGTAGTATTAAGTTAATTTTAGGTTTCTACTAAATCTATCGTTTAGTAGTAGTATTAGGTATTCTTACCCCCTAGTCGTATCTATTATAGTATAATACTTTATAAATAGCTTACTAATAAGGAATACCTTTATAGTTATACCGGTATCGAGGGTACAATAATTAATAATACTTATTAATCGAAAGTTATATCTAGCTAGTAGTAGCGGCGTAAACTATATATATATAGACGTAAATTTTAGGACTATAAGAACGCTATATTTTCTTAGGTTAACCTACGGAGCGTTATAGAAGTAGGCGATACTTATAAAATAATATTTTTTAATAAATAAAACTAAGCCCTAGAGCTTCTAGGTAGTGTCTCGGGCCGATTAAATTTTTATTATAAAATAGGGCTATCCGTAATAATATATATCTTTATATAGATCTATTAATTATATACTCTAGGATAAAGCAGTAGGTAATTTATATATTACGCTTACGCCTAGTACTTAATATTTAAGTTATAATCCTAATTTTATATAGCTATTAGATAAGAGTAAGACTACTCTTATTTATATTAAATTCTTATACTTAGGCCTCTACTTTTCCTATATAATACTAACTCCTCGATTATCACTACCGATAGCTCTTTTACCCCCTCTATATCCTATTAGATAGTCGCTTATTCTATAATTAAATAGACTAAGTATACTAAAAATAAAAAAGCCTTCTTAGGAGTAGGTAGGCTATAGGTCTAACGAAGTATAGCTATATACTATACTATCTTATTATTCTATTTAGTCTACTACCTCTAGATTTAAAGATAACTAGAGCCCTTTTAAATCTATAACTAGGTTATATAAATATATAGTATCTAATCTTTACCTTTTCCTTATATATTCTAACTCCTTTATAACTAATACTATACTAGCGGTGTAACTTAATATACTCTACTAACTATACTAGGTATCCTCTATTATAAGAAAGCCTAGGCCGAAATATAATAAAGCGACCTATAAGAAATATCTCTAGATAATAAATAATATTAAGGAAAATATTTAAAAAGTATAAGAGGAAAGGGATAAAGAGAAATATAAGTAATATTAGTTACTAGACTAACTTAAATCTAAGAAAGTCGAATAAAATTCGAAATTATAGCTAGCTCTTGTAATATAAGATATAGTATTAGCCGAGAGCTAGTAGGTTATATAAGAAGTCTATAAGTTATAGTAGTAGCTTAAGTCTATAAATACCGCTCTATAGGACTAAGTCCTATAGAATAATATTTAGCTAGTATTAGATTAGATATATAGAGACCTAGTATTAATAACTATTTAATTTTAGAATATAGTTAATACCCTCTAGAATAGATAACTAGTATCTTATTTACTAGGCTCTAGGGTTATTTATATAGATTAGCCTAAGTAGGGAGGTATAGCTACTTAGGGCTATAATTTCCCCCTTAGCTTCTTTAAACCGACTATCCTACTTCTTAATTAGTAGGAGCCCTCTATAATAACTAATATAGGTCTCTTATCTAGAGAGTAATAAATAAGAAAAATTTTAGACCTAGTTATTTATATAGTAGAACTAGCTATTAAGTATATAGTAAGTATATAAATAGCTTATAATAAATATCTATAGTATTTATACTATATTATAATAAGGGTAGATATAACCGATTAAGAGTAATATAACCTAGCTTAAGCCCTTTACTAAGATTTACTTTTTACTTTTAGTAAAGTTTAGAAAGGAGAGCTATAAGTACTTTAGTTCTAAATCTTATACTAATAAGAGAAGGATCTCGTCTTTATAATAGTTTCGACCGATTTTATATTATTTATAAAAATATATAATTTTATAATACTACTCTAAACTTTTATTACTCTAGGTAAGTCTTTCGATAATCTAAACCTAAGTATAGAACTAATAGGCTAAGAGTATAAATAGTTAATAAGGCTTAAACTAAAAAAAAGCTTTAAAGGCTTACCTAAATTATCTTAAGGTCGATCTATAACTAACTTTATTTAGCTATTTAATCTAGATATTATTAGTAGGTAATCCCGAAATCGTATTCTATAAAGAGATCGATACTTACTCCGCTATATATTCGAGAGCTACTATATTATCTTCTCTATAGAGCTAAGTCTATTTAGGTATTTCTAAGTCTCTTTTATATATATACTTTATTCTCCGCTTTCGTAGAGCCTCTTTACTCTTATCGGCTAAGTTACTATTTTCCTAATCGTTAAAGTAGTCGTTTCTATCCTATAAAACCTTATCCTCTATTATATCGCCTACCTTAGATATTAATAGACTACTAGTTTTCTTAGACTTAGAGGATAATAACGACAATATATATTATAATCTACTCCGAAAGTCTTATCGTTTATAAATATATAATACTTTTCGAATTCTACCTATACTTATATTTTAGCTATAAGGAGACAGCGAGTGTTCCTAAGTCTAGTTAAGTATATAGTAAAGAGAGAGAGCGCACTAGCTTAAATAGATATTTATATTATAAAATTAGAATTAACTACTTACTTATTTATAATAGGAGATATAAAGTTAACTATCTCCTAACTATACTTTCTATAACTAAGGCTTATTAGAATAAATCTTAGGCTATTACTCACTAAATACTATTAGACCTTTTACCGTTAAAACCCTTATACTTTACCTATAAGTTCGATAATATCTATTAAACTATCGTTAATAGATAATTTATCTAGTCGATAGATAGGAAGGCTAATAAATATTATATATAAAAAAAAGCCGGCCGAGAAAAATATATTCTAACGAAGTAATAGGACTATACTATATAGCTAAGACAGAAAGGTACCTAGTATTTTTTCGCTTTAACGTCGCTATTTAATAGCTACCTTCTTTCTAAGGGTATAATAATAATTTAAGGGTATATTTAGACTAGCGAATAGTAAGGGTCTAAGATAACTTATTAGACTAAGCTATAGTTTATAATTAAATAATAGCCTTTTTTAATATAATAGTAGGGTCTTCCTCGGTTAACTAAGTAATAAAAAGATTTTTAAACTTAATAAACCTATACCTCCGAGTTCACTTTATATTATTTTCTTTACCTATTCTTCCTACTTCTACTAATTACCTAAGTATCACTATATCCCTACGTAGCGTATTAGGCTAGCTAGAATAGGAGGAGAAGAATCTTCTCTCTTAGCTAGATACCTATTAAGAGCTATCGTAGAAAGCCCGCTCCGATATATATTACGAACAATACTAGGTAGCCTAAAGCACTAAGTCTCTATAGGGGAAGAAATACTATATTCTACGGAAGTACTATCGTACTAGCGCTAGAGCCTCTAATCGTTTAGGCGATTAAAAGTAATTAAAAGCTATTTATAGCTTAGTCGGCCGTAAGGCTTTATTAGCGGCTCTCCTAAATAAGATTCCCTTTAAGAGTAATATTAATAAATAGTTTAAAATAATCCTTACGGCCGAGGCGAGCTAGACCGATAGTAATAGATTAAGTTAAATAGAAAGCTCTAGACTAGGTACGAAATATATTTCCTATTATTACCTTTTATTATTTACTTATTATAAGCTAATTCTCTATTATAGGTCGCGCGACGCGAGTATTAATCCTATATTAGCCTAAAAAAACTCGATCGTTATCTTCGATATAGGATTATATATATCGTTTTTATACAGCTAGGAAGCTTAAATAGTAGTAAATAGAACGCTTATACTAGTAGCAGTTTATTACTATATATAATATAGGCTAACTATTTCGATAACTAGTCCTAGTATACGTTTCTATAATAAATAGCTATAATAGCTCTATAAGTAAGCCGTAGAATTAGGTATATCGCTATAGCTATATATATTACTCTATATCACTATAAGAGTAAAAAGAAAAGTTACCCTTCCTTAAAATTATAATAATATCGAGAGTATCCTAGATAGATATTAAACTCTATAAAATAGAGTACTATTTCGGGTACCTTCAAAAATAGACCTATCTACAGCGCTATTATAAATTAACTATACTTATATATTCTTTATACTTATCTCTAATCTAAGGGTATATTATCGGAGTCCTATACCGCCTAGAAAATACTATAGGTAGTGTTTAAAGAGTAACAGAACGATAAGTACACTCGGAATAAGATCAGGATATTATAGTAAGAGTACTACCTAGAAAATCACAAAACCTACTTAATTCTTATTAGCTCGAGGTAATATCTTTAGTTCTATTTTTAAATAGATTCGGTTAGGTCGGTGGTCGAAAGCAGAGTGATTCGTAGAGTAGAATCTAAGGTATACGATTTATCTTTAAGCCACTCCCTAGTTATATTTAACGAGAAACAAAGGTTTTCCGAGTTAGCCGAAGACTAGTAGATTCAAGTCACGAGGAAAATTATTTTTATATAAATCATAGAATTATAAGCGGGACCGTCGATCAGTAGTCGAACCCGGAATCAATTCGACAATAGAGTTTTGAAAACCATAGAAACGCTCGCTTAGTGAAAGAAATCGGTTGTTAGAAGGATTTAAGCTTAAACTTAATCGAAAGCTTATCTATAGGCTTCTACTCCACTAGCGTGTTAGATTCCCGTGATTAAATCTATCCTAGAGTCCGAAAGTTTAGATAGAAAAACGTGGTACTCTCTCCAAGGTCTTATACTGGCGAAATATAGAGTATTACAGAAGGGAACAACTTTATTTATAAATATTCTCGGTCGCCAGAGTAATGGTCAAGATACGCTGGGTGCTTAAAATAAATATAGGTCGGCCGGGACCAATCGGTTTCTCGGCCTCTAGTACACACACCGGAGACTTTGTTTAGATCTACTATCTTGTCCTTACATAATTAGTATAGTTTCTATAAGCTATCTGCTAGAGATATCAGACTGACGATCGAATTTAGCAGATAGAGAGGATAGGTCGGGCTTATAGAGAGTATACTTTCTACGGGAAGGTTTATACAAACATAGCTTCTAGAACGTTCTATAAATCAGATAGAGAAAGCAGCAGCTTCCCCCTCGACGGAGGACCAATCACTCTCTTACGAGGGCAACTAAACCGCGGATCGGATCTCGCTACAAAAAGTCTGTGATATTCCGAATACCTTATCTACCCCAACCGACTTCCCAAGCAACAAAGACCTATTCTATCTGTACTCTGACGGCCCGTCAAGACTAGGTTTGTGGATTATATCTAGACCCTTGTAAATCCTTCGAATTTCTCCGGGCCACATTTAGAAACTCCATAATCTACTGTCCCGTGGGTCGCCGTAGGGATCTATATCGTAGTACCGTACCTACGTCGGTTCACGTTTATACGCGGTGTTTGATTGGTGCAACCGGCGATTCTTGTGTCTAGGGCCTCATCAATATAACAGTAGCGTTACAATCTTGCGAGGGGGTAGCGATCACGAGAACCTAGCTCGTGAGCCATAGTACCTAAAATAACTCACTTCAATATCCTAGAAACTGGACTCGGGTTTCTATTCTAGGCTTTCCAACAAGGTCTAGACTTTGATTCTCCGTCAAGGAAAACAACTAATACCCTAGATTTGGGAGTATATTTATAGTGTCTACACCGACAAGTAGCAGAAGTTTTAGGGGAGGCAATATCAGTTAGTTGCGAGTAACAAAGAAAAGTACCGTTCGAGTAGCGCGAAACTAGAAATAGGCAGAGGATCGTAGTAGGATCAATAGGAGGCACGTCCTATAGCCGACAGCCGGTACAATCGAATATCACTATCTGCCACAGTCTCCAACCCATTGTTGCGGCATCTATTGAAGCACTTCAACCCTTATAAAAGAGACGGTGACCGTGGCTAGTGACCATAGTCATAACGAGCAGAGTAGTCTGCCACCGCGTGGAGCGGTTTAATTGCAATTTCAATGATATAAGTATCATTTTTTTGTGGTATCACTATCTTTTCAACAGTTGATAAAGTGGTTAACTACACTCAACGGGGGTTGTAAAAGCAATGACTCCAGGTAGAAACTTGACTCTGTAGGCTATAAGGTCTCCTAACGCCATTTTCAACGTTTTTTATGTCTTCAACGCTAATAACGAGACAGTGATTCTCGCTACCAACTGCGCAACTGGTTCCTTGGTCGAGACGTAGCCGAAAAATTATAAAGGAGCCGGATTCCCAGCCCAAAAAAAATCAGGACTTCGGTCCTCACACTCCGATGTGTCATGGTGTCCCTCTTGCTTACGGGCTTAAGCGTCTCCGTGGCCACGGCTGTCGCTGCCACGAGCCCAGTGATGTAAGAAATGTGCTCCCTCGCTGCCCTGAGCCCCGCGAGCGTAAAAAGGCGCTTCGCAGGACGAGCTCTGCGTCAACAAATATGCTTCGCAGGGGATTGCTGCGTGAACAAGACCTCTAGCGATGTGCAGGCACCTCTTCGTGGTGCTAGGGACCATTATTCGAGTATTCGAGAGTACTCGAAGAAGCCAAGATCTGCGCACCATCTTGATGATGTATTTTGTAATTCAAAATCATCATTGGAGAAATAAAATGAGCCCTAGATAGAAGCAAACCAATATCAGAATCGTAAATTCAAGATTCAACCTTCGTTATTGAGTGCCGTATTCCCAACCCTCCTGTCTTCATGGTTTGTGGTCCGCTAGTCTTCCCGCCGCAATAGGATGCATCTGCCATCAGGGCGTAGATTGAACGAAATGGTGTATTTTGGTGCGTCGCAGATGTGTTGACGAGCGTTGATGAGCGTTGATGGTCATTAATGAACGGTGATGGTCGTTGATGAACATTGGTGAACGTTGATGAGCGTTGATGAGCGTTGATGAACGTCGATGAACGTTGATAAACGTTGACGAAGGTGTTTATCATCGTTGATGGTCGTTAATGACCGTTGATGAACATTGATGAACATTAACGAACGTTGACGAGGGTGGTACACGGCCGGGCGGTGAAGTTGAGTGGTCAACGTCTCACGGCCTTCGCGCGAGCTCTTTCTTGCCATCTCACTCACAAGACAGAGATATCAGTTTCATTGTTGTTTCAATTCTGCGTTATTTCTTGTTCCCTGGTGGTCACTCGGTGAAGTTCGCATACAGTCCCCAATTTGATTGACCTGGTGAATGCAAACACCGGATTTCCTTCGGTTCAGCTAAAACAGGCAATACACTCAAGGTCAGGCCTACCAGGTGTAGAAGCATTTGATGAGAAGCACTCGAAATACAATTTGTTGTCTGAACTGAGCATCGCGATGGGATGGACTGTTCCTTGCGTAGCCAGATCATCGCTTCGGGTTGGCGATTGAATTCACTCAAACCTACTACTGCAAAATGCCTACATTCTAGAACGATCGCGCGAGTGAAAATGGATTCGCAACAAAGATACCCAAGTAGTTGAGGGCTTTGGCTCAAAGATATCCAATCTGCTCTTCTACAAATGGGAACCGTCGCACCTCTGTCAGTAATCCCCGCCAGCAACTACGATTTATATTGCGAGCCCACCTCCCATGTAGAAACCACCCCGCACTCAAATTGGCGGTTGCTGCTTTTTGGGTGTAGTACCCGAGTTCATGCGATCAAGCATGCTCTACTGCCGAGGGAGCACAGTTGCAGCCGGATCGGGGTCCAGCAAGCGCCATCTTGACTAGATCTTGTAAAGACCACTCCGCCAACATTTACGACGAACTTTCGTGAGCAGAGATCATCGCACTTGGTGCTTTGGTTGACTTGGAATTGCAGCACGCATACAACTAACCCATCCCCCCGAAAGCAATCATATCAGCGCTGATTAGAAGTAGGTATTTCAGTATAGGTTGTCGTAGATAGCCAAAGAGGTCGCACAGCAGGATAACTCTGGGTGGTTTTTGTTAGGGACATCAATGCCACCTTCAGTGAATCTGTCCGAACAGTGATATGCGACATGTCTTCCAGAGCGCGGTGTGTCTGACACATAATAGATGCTCAAAGACAGTCGACGTAGGGGACGTAGACGATTCGGCAATGTCCTGGAAAATCTGCTTGCGCGCGATATATTAGAAGCGATACACACGCTCGGCTTGACTGACCTGTATCTGCAGTGACATCCAGGGTAATTGGCCTTTGCGCATGTTGCTCGGGCTTGGGTAGAAAAAAGGGTACTTAGGCACCAAGTCTACCATGATTTGTGCAAAGACACCACAATATTTATGACAGCGCCCTCATAAAGCGCCGTGTATGTCCGGTTGGTCCCTTCCTGCTCGCTCGTATACGCTGAACGGTTCAGCAACGCGGAGTAGGATCAGTTAGGACAGTATAGGTCAGTGATTCGTAGCTCGTGGGCTTTTAGTTCGCTCGGCTGTGAATCGGGACTAGACGATCGATTTTTTTTCTCGGTGCGTAGCTGATATGGCCATTGTTGATCCGTAGGCTCGAAATCACGGGACCTTTGCCTCACCTTCTCCTTGCACACAGACTTGGACTAACTATCTGGCCGTCTGCGAAGGTAAGACTCACCTATCAAGATATAAGACAAAACCACCGGCATTCCTCGGGTCTTTTGGAGTTCCAGGACTGAAAAGACGTGAGATGCGAACCGAGGACAGTGAGGATCGCCCCTTGGACCCCAGAAATTCAATCCATAAGGAGGCTGTTCTTTCGCGGTGTTCGAATGCCGAGACACAAAGTGGCATAATCTACTGTGGCTTGGGCTTTAGATCGGGTAGATATATCATTATATGACTAATACACAGAGTCGACTGAGAGAAGGGCCGAGACGATCTAAACCTTATATTGACTTATTATCGATACTACTAGTAGTTATATAGAAATAATAGATAGTATACGATCGTATCGGTATAGGGGAGCTCGAGTAGATAAGATATTTGCTCGCCTCGTATTCTACTCGAGTGACGGGAATATAAGGGACCTTCTGTTATATGATCTAAGTCAGTAAGGCTTACTACTTAGATAAGTTATTATAACTTACCTATTTATAGAGTTTATAGTATACTCGCTTAAGACCCGACGATCAATTAGCTTCGTGGCTATATCTTACCGACGAGATTACTTATAATTATCTTTATTAATATAGTCACTATTTATACTATATTAATATAATATTGTATCTAATTCGTCGTACTCTCCGGCTATCGCTTCGAATAAGCCGCGCTAAGTGTACCGGGAGACTCTAAAAGCTAAAGACGCGTGACGAACCTATCTACGACGATAAAGCGTATAGTCGTAATAAGAAAAGACCTCGCGATAGGGATAGCGAGAGGTTTATACACTCCGCCGTTTATAGTATAAGGGCGGTGAGATTGAGGCGGAAGACGCGATAGACTATATATCGTAGTGACGCCTTAGTCTTATCTCCGATCCGGCGATAGAACTCCTAATAGGTATATTTTATAGTAGCAATACTGCTCCTATATATAATAGTATAAAAATCAGTAATAGTGTTTGTGATTTAGAGTACAAAAATAGGTAAATAACTGATATAGCGTAGGAAGGCGCGATAAATCACTTATATTACTTTACTAGAAAGAATAGACGTCCTTAGCTTCTATATAGTGAAGCTCGCAATCGGATATCCGTACCTACTATTGGCCGCTCCTTTAATTCACTCTACCTAGGGTATAATATATAGTCTAAACCGATAGGGCCAAGAATAGTGTATAGGTAGTGGGTTTATGTAGATCACTAATAGGGATACTATATCCTCGGTACCCTTTAGTGCGATATTAAATAGTTCGCTGTTATTTATTAGCTTATAGATCGGCGATATAATCTATAACTAATATATTCCGGTGGTTAGCACTATAAACGAAGAGACAGTAAAGAGCTATAGTCCTTACGCTTATATATTGTGGTTAAATATCCTCGGTTCTATTAATATCGTATCCTCTTTAGGATTAGTAGAATCTAGATAGATTAGGCTAAGATTTATATACCTATAACGTGATATTTTCGAGCTTTCGCCTTGGGAATACTTATATAGGATATATAGTAGATAGCTTAGTTAGCTACTGTGGCGGAGGTATCTTCGTATAGATATTTAGACCGCTAGCCTAAGTCTTATCTCTTTGGTCGGTAGGCTATTTGCTATAGTAGATCTCCTAAGAATAATATTTTTTATAGGCACTGTCTAGCTTACTAGCCTACGATATATACTATTAATGTTAGTATAGTGGAACTTTTAGTACTAGTTTAAAGGGGGAGAACTTATTAAGTGACTTAGATAAAAGCCTACTCGATATTGCGTGGTTAAGTGAATAAATTATAGAGTAAATTACCGGGGGTAGAGGATATATTTATAGGCTCCTCGGATTCTATTAGTTATAAGCCGGGTAGGTAGTATTAAAGATACCTATCCTAATTGAGGCCTATTATAACCTATATCTTCTTTTTACCGTAACTATTTATAGCGATATCTTTTACCTTTAGATACTCAGCGAGAAAAATAAGTAAGAGTCGTATTAAAGAATAGGAGGCTAAGTCGGTTAAGAAACGTTAGATAACTATTAAATCCTTCACAGCCCTCTTAAATTAAGGTTTTGTAGGAGATATTCTATCCGGAATAATAGGCTTATATTTCTTACTCTAATACCTTACCTATAAATAACTTAATGTTAAATCACCGAAAAGCGCCTATAATTTTATCCCGAGAGGTATAGATTTTTTTATTCCTTAACCTCGCTTTAGTATAGTGTTAGTTGTGTAGAGCTATAGGTATATCTGTCTACTGTAGAAAGCGAGGTCGTGCTCGATCTGTTAACCTATTAAAGCTTGGCTATACGTTATTAATACTAAATTTCCGAACTTACGACTATGAAGATATATTAATTTTTTTATTTAATTTTTTATTTTGTTTTCTTTTTTAACTTCTTTTTTTAGTAACTATAAGTTCTATAATATTTTATTTATCGGATTTCCGAGGCGTTTAACGAAACGGAAAGAGGTATCTAGTTAAAATATATATTATTAATAAGTATTGATCTCTAGCCCTTAACACCGTGAGGCTTAATTAGTTTCCCTAACCGACTATCCCTATTGTTAAATATACTATCAATAGCCCGCCGAAAACTAATAAAACTTTTATTAAAATCTAACTATATCAATTAATAGTTATAATAATTGAAAAATCCACTATATAGTCGCCTATATCTACGTAGTCTATAAGAGATACTAAGGATCGATATAAATTATATTAACTAGACCTATAAATTTTTCCTACGGATAAAATAGATACCCTAAATAGCTCGCTATACTAGGAAAAAGAAGGAGATTAGTAGTCTAGGGAATTACCTATTCCTAATAAGAAAGATAAATTATAGGAAAATTCTAACTATATCCTATTAGTAAGTAAAACGATTTAGCTTTAAACGCTTTTACTAACTATTATAGCCCTCCCCTTCGTAGTAGGAAGTAGATATAAGATATACCCTAGTGACTAAGCTATTTTAACCTATCTTAAAGGTACTAATAGACCTTAAATGCGACGATCCTAAGTTCGCCTTTCCCGTAGCTTAATTTGTCGGACTCTATCGACGCCTATAGGAGTTATATATATCTAAATATATCGATAGCTAGAAGCTAGAGGAGGATAGCCTTATTTTAAAGGAAGTTAGTGTGTACCTAAGAAAAGAGAGAGATAGTCTTTAGGTTCGCTATAATAAATAGCTATCCCGGCTATACTTTTTTAAGTAGGTACTAAAATCGTCTTAGGAACGACTAACTAGCGTACTTAATAACTAGAACTATCCTTCGAGACTCAATCTAGTAGGGTTCTTAGATAACGTAAGAGGAGAATAAAGGATCGGCTATATATATTTAGAATTATCTTTTATATTACTTAAAAGTAGAAATACTATAATAACGTCGAATTAAAAGAGAATCACACTATAAAAAGAAGCTTATATTCCTTATATCTACGAATAATCGCCTATCTTATAGACTAGTTTTAATTGTAATTACCTAATATATTATATATAAAGAAACTCTAGATTTAGAGATAGTATTATTTATAGTATACCTAGCGGGGAAAGTATCGATTAACTTAAGTATTATATAGATTCTATATAAGGCTATAGGGATAGTCGGAAACTAGTGCCTATTATACTAAAATTAGGCTAGGCGATCGTATCTTATAACTATTTATATACCTAATAAAGATTCCCTAGGGCCGTTTTAACCTAGGGTAGGAAGAATAGATACTCTTCTATAATCTTATTAGTTTTCTAGTTAAATCGTACTAGTCAAAGCTCTATCTAGTATACTTCTATAGGGAAAGCGAACGCTAATATATAGAAGAATATATCGCTAACCTAAGTAGATATAGATAGAGGATCTAGACCTATCTACTTAAAGGCTAGTAGCTTATTATAAGTAGGGTATAAAAAGTATTTAATCATAGAAGAACCTTAAGTCTTATATCCTATAGGCTTATCTTTATCTAAGGAAATCTATTAAGCCTTACTAGGGTCGGTAGCGAGATAGGGGGGCGGTATCGGTATATTAGAGGAGTCTTACTAGATAGCGTAAAGGTCGAAATCTAAATCATAGTCTACCAATTTTAATATAAGGTAATTACTAAAATAATAGGTATAGACTATTCTTATTCGATTTATATATTTTTATTTAAGACTTAATAGCGAAGGCTAGCGGTAAAATATAGAAGTAAAGAAAGTATAATTTAACGAGGGTTAGGAGGGATAGAATACTATAGGGTAAGTAGTTAATTTATTTATCTTAATAACGTAAGTTTATAGTAAATTAGGAGGAATTAATAGCTAGATAATAACTTATTAAAAACTAAACGCTTAGTATATCAATAGCCGTGAAACGTTAATACCCTATCACTAAGTCTAATAGAAATTTACCGGCGGTTATATAGGCCTCTAAAAGAGGGATAGTATTTAGGATAGAACGTAGTAGATAGTAGAACTATTTAGGTATCGCTATCGCCTATAAGCGCTTAATAATACTAAGGTCTTATTAAGGCCTATCAATATAATAGGCTTAAGTATCGCTCGCTTATAAGGCTAAAACGACGCTATTAAAAAGTACTTAAACTACTCGCTTTCGATCCTATAATATCAATTCCTAATCACTATAGAGCTATAGAAGGATATCGCTATCGCTTATTAGCTACTTATTTAACTCTTAAAGCTATCCCTACTCTTTTTCGAAATATAACTTCTCGGTAGATTTAATAACGTAGTATTCCTATAGGTAAAAGTATAGGTTAAGTAGTTTAAGGGCTAGTATAGCTAGGGCGTCGTTGTAGTGTAGAAGCTTTATAAACTCCGCCGTAAGGAAACTAGGTATATATACTAGAACCTATATAGTGTTAGTGATCTTATTCGTTTACTATCGAAGAGGGTATAACCGACCTCGGGTTCGATGATTCTACCGTTTGAAGATTGGTATAGATAGCTTTATAACTTGTTCTTATCTTCTGGATCGTGGTAAACCCGGCACTGTCTCTTGGCTGGCCGGTTATATAGGGAATTCGATATAGGATGGTCCATCATGGCCTTTAGGGAATGGAATGCAAGAGACATTGTACTGAAGTGTCTTTTATAGCCGGTAGTCACACTGAGGCTGCTGTTATTGCCACTTATAACCGTCTAGCCTAAGTTCGACTGCCTTTAAAAGAGTCAGTGAGCGGTTCCTCAACGTTTACCTCAACTGTTGACGCTCGATCTCATCTGCTGCTCACCCCGAATTACTCAATTTAATGTGGAAATGAGCAACAGATGAAACCTTAAACAAAGACTCGCAAAAACTGCCTCCTAATGATATTTTGTAAGTGTAACTTTGATGCATTGGATGCTATATATCAAGAAGTCGTTGAAGTCGAACGTGACTTTATTGTTAACAAACCTATTAGAAGTGTGGAGGCATAGATAATAATTCCGAGAGTTCATGGCAAGTGACGCTGAAAACAGCCATCTCGCATTGCATCACGAGAGGTGTAGATGGGTTTCACAGACCACCAAATTTCATCCTCGGAGACTGCCTCAACAATGTTTGAGGAGTGTTGTCGGATTCCATTCTGGTTCAAATAGCCCTTTGGATGCAGTCGTCTCTTGCTAGATCAAGCGATCTCTTCAAACTGAAGCGTTTGAGTCTCGTGTTTGCCAAAAGAGCATTAACCATTGAGAAATGACCATCCTTGACTGCCAACATCAATGGATCCTCAAAATATTCATTCCGAAGGATGCTTCATGGTGGGATTTACAGGCATCCTATACCCCAACACTCCACCATGTATACCTTTTAACCACGACGACACGAAATAAGACTAGGATAGGTCATGGCGCTTCGGCAGGGTGGTGAGGTGGGAGCTGGTGGGATGTTGAAAGGAATTACCTCCAAATTCGGGAGCTTATCATTTCAGAATTGATTGCCCACATATTCTAACTCCAGATGCGGCAAGGCATATTGGTCAGATACCATGTATAAGCTGGCGTCAATTGGATTGGTGCATTTTGGGCTGCGATTTTGGCCTCGTTAAACGACCATACTTGCAAATTAATGTTCTCCGATGCACCTCAACTTTGGTCGGACGACTGACACTTATTCTTCGACCTTTGCCTCCCCCACGAGCAATCCGAAGTCTCTAGGAGACCTCGATAGAACTTTATAAAAGCCACTGCTTTCGCCATCTTTTTGCTTGACTTCACGCAAGCGAGATCACGCCAGATACACGAACCAAGGGCAAATAGCGCACACGACGGAGCAAAAATATCTTCAAACTTTCCAGATTCGCCGGACGATAAAGAGAATGCGGTTCTCTCTCATTCTGATGCTCGCGAGTGCCTATGCACGGGCATCCCTCGGTGGCACTCTGGAGATCATTGATATTGATACTCAATGCGCGATATGGTCCTATGACAACTATGGCTGTACAGGATCTTTAGCTTTCTTTAGTCAACTTAATGGAGATGATTGTTTAAGTAAGTTACTGCCTAGTATATAAATTAAGAAAAATATACTAACCGGTTTGTAGGGTTGGACAAAGTCGCCAATAGCACTTATCTAGGGTACCCTATGCGTGGCGCGGAGGCTTGCGGCACGGAAAACGATTCATCAGCTGCATAGGTTAAGGTCGAAAAACCCGGGGTGATTACCTTCTACAATTTTTAAGGAGATAACTCGATATGTATATTGGACAATGGACTCAAGTATGGCAGCCGGTGTACGGCCTCAGACTTGATACCCTCCACCAAGTCGTCCTCCACCAAGTCGTCCTCCACCAAGTCTTCCTCCGCTTTGACAACGTTGGACTCTTCGTCATCGGTTATAGAGCTATCCTCGACTACTTTCCAGACCACACCTATTTCTGATTGTTCTGTAACCTGATAAAATCTGTAAAATAGTTGACAAGGAGCTATCGCCCTTAGCTATCGCCCTTCGGATGTATAGTCTATACCCTTTAGTGCACTGTGGGCTCACAACTTCTGATTCTATCTTATTGTAGAACTTTCTGTGTACTGGGTCTATGGTAGGGTGGGGGCTGTAGCAATATTAAGAAGGAATTTTATTAATGCTGTAAGTTAGTATGCTGGTTTATATTTAGAAAATGAATTGATATTACGTTATGTTGTTCTAATTGGGAGTTATTTAGTCTAGAGAATGTATTTCCCCTATCTTCTACACTTAACCTGGCTTAGGGCCCTTAGATTATCTTATATGGGTGATAGTGGCGTCAGTGATGGCTTAACTAAAGCATGCTTTAGTGATGTTCTAGTGAGAGTTTTGATATATATAGATGTAAATTTTGTTTTACAGATATATAGTTTATCAAAGTCCAGAGGGCGATTGATGCCCGCTTCGTATCAATCTTTACCCGTCGTCGGACCTGAATAGACTATATATCACGAAATGATGATCTCGTGGCTCAGTGGGTTCCTATGCCCGATTTTAGCTACTTAACTTTATTCAGCTATTGTCGGAACAGCTATGCTAGCTAAGGGATATCGGCTAAGTGATCAGATATACTATTAGTTTTTAAGTCGTGAAGCCACTCTTCCGCAGTAGCAGTACACTTTTAGCCCTAGCATTCCGGTTGTGTCTATTTAGAAACCAACAGAAAAGGATATAAGTTACCACTTCGACTGTTACGAGGAGCCCTAAATCCGAAGGCGTGGTTTCTTGTTAGCGTGGCTTGAAAGATTATTTGGTAGCGGGATATCTTGATAATTAAACGATTGATGCCTTTACGACTAAATCTACCTGACTGTAATTATGGTATTTACGACTTTAATACCTAATGGCTAAAAAGTCGCCTAAACAATATTGCTCCCTATTATCCGAGTCGCAGAGACCCTCGGGTTCCTAGAAATAGATAGCTCTTTTCTTAGAGGAATGAAAAGCGTTTATGATAGGAACTATAGAAGCTCCGATTGAGGGTAAGATCACTAAAAGTTATCAGGGCGCTTCGATTTCACTAGACGCTTAGATTATCTAATTCCCGAGCGTTTCCGCTGTACCTCCTATGGTGGCGGTTAGGCTTTGCCCTCCAGTTTCTGATGCTCTTTCTAGGACAGGACTTTTAAGTAGTAAGTTTTTCTGAGAGTTCTTAGGAGCTTTAAATATCCTTAAATACAATATAGCTTTTTTAGTAATTTACGGGAAATAGCCCCGTAGCAAAATCACGCGGTATTGATGGGCTGATTCCTGTTTCTATATATAAGATTTTGACACCTCGGGAGACAATTCCGATAGCGCGGCTTTGTTATTTATCCGAACCAGCCTTATCTTGCAAGACGAACTCCAGGTCGGTAGCATTGATTTTAGCCAAAATGCTTTCTGTATATGGGATTGGATTCTTGTGCGTCCAGTTGCTCAAGTCTATCAGATACAGACAGAAGAAGCCAGAATTGAAGCGTAAAAGATTGATGTAATCAGTGAGTATAGGTGCATCAACGAATACCCCGAAACAGTATAGGGCTTACTTAAACGTTGATTCAGTATTTGAATAGACCTACGGGAGTAGAACCACCCTCCGATGCTATTGACCATAGCTAAGAAGATATAGGATGCCGTCAGTCGAGAGATGCTCGAGAAAATAGCGTTGTAGAGTGAGACACTGCATAGGGCCAATGCTCTAAACACCCCAATGACCAGTATTCGTTCTTTCTTCTCTCTTGGCTAGGTTATCAAATAGGTGGCACAGACCATCCCGGCCAGTGTGATTCCTAGAATTACTGAAGTGATTTTCCCACTACTAGAATTTTCTAATAGCAAGACCGATACGGACGTCCCCCATATATATAGAATAATTCCGATGTGGTCCAACAGGAAGAAGGAAGAAGAGAGCTACTTCCCCGAGTTAAGTAAGTAATAGGAAAAAGTAGAAGTACCAAAACAAAAGATGTTGGATAACAGAGAAACTATTGCTGTGATCGCATTGCTTGTTGACGAAGAGCACCGAATTATATAGAAAATAAAGTAAAGCAGAATTCCGCTGCCGCAGAAATGGATTTTTGGGTCGACAGAGCTATTAGTGTGAACGGGCTTATGTTGTAGTGCGCGTCGGGGCTTTGAATCACAACAGCTGGATTCTATATCGATAATCTAAATTGTTATTGAGGATTTTTTGGCGGACAGGCGATGTTTTGAAATTGACGGGATAGGATCACTTTAAACAGTCGTAGCGCTTGTATAAAAAGACGTCTTCCTTGGGTGACAGGTCTTTATTACTTAATCGTCCAAAAAATTTAAGAACCTTTTGGCACTTATTTATAAAAGAAGATACTGTTTATCCCTAACAAAACCTAAGGTGAGCAGATACAAAACCCTGAACAAATTTATGCTCGGTGCGGTGTGTTGAATTATCAGGCCCATAATATTTTATGACAGGAAAAATATATTATAGGGACGTGGTTATAACGGTGGCGTTGACGGGTAGTGACACTGATGTTGATGGTACTGATGGTGAGGGGAGTGTTCAACGTTTCGCGGACGACGGGTAAAGGTTTTCTCGCCATCTTACCCATACGATAGATCTATTAATGTACATCATCTATAGTCCGTGAACTATTTCATTTTATTATCCTGCGAACTTGGTGGAATTGGTATCCAGTCTCCGATTCGATAGAACTAGTCAGATTAATGAGAAATAATTTTGAGATTGGCAGGTGTATCACTCGGAATTTTGAGAACACCGTCTCTTTTCCTACTAAATATCCGAGTAGTGGTTTGGAGGCTTTGAGTTGATGCCTTATAGATAGTGAGGCTTGTGCAAACTGAAATCAGACATCATGCTGTGAAGAGTGAACCCACTCTTGTATCACGATCACACGGGCATTCAACGGCCGTTGATGGCCGGCCAACTAGGCCTGAACACTTGGGAATGAGGCTCTCACCAGGATGCTTAATCAAAAGTCCCGGGACCAACGTGTTGACCAATATCAGAATGATCAAGAGGAGAAAGAAAAAAACTGCCAACAGCTGAGAAACAAAAATATTACAGTCAATTCGATGATTGTACCATCTGGAGATTGTTGCGGAAGATTGATCGAGCTCCACCACGTGATCTCATTATGGTATCTTATCACCACATGACAAAAGGACTCGTCTGGATTTCCTGGGATAACCTCGAAACAAAACGAATCCCCCTCAGTATGATTATATCGCTGGGAGAGAAAGAGCACAGGAACCCCGATTCCTCCTCCGCCGAGAATCCTCCGCCGATTCAAGAACCATGGGCGCGGCTGACCGAATCCGTCGAACCTAAATTTACGCAGTCACAGCCCACGGATGAACTCGACACGGAAATTAGAGAGGCCCAGGCGCAGCTTGCAAATCTCATACGGCAGCGACGGCTCATTGAGCTCCAGCAGAAGATTTTTGATGAGCAAGTAGCGCTTGAGGTGGCCCGGAACCGGCTTGCGGCCACCAGCAAAGATCGCTCGCCCATTGTCAGTCCTATTGTGAACGACTCGGGCAATACACAACACAGGGTACTTGTTACGCCGATTCAAAACAGGTATAGCAAAGCTAGTATTATCCAAGCTCCCAGCAGTGCTCTTATTGCACCGTCTGAGCAGACTGTCCGTCTCTCTTTCCGTACGCCCCAGCCTAAATTTTTACCCGTTAAAACTGAGAATACCGCTTTGAATGGCCCCGTGAATTCAAAATTGGAAACATTAGGGGTTCTTACTACTGCTAGAATATCGGCCACGTTACCTCACCAAGCCCCCGCCAATCCAAACAACCAAACTTCTCCAGTCCCGAACATACCAGTCTACCATGGGCGCGCTCTCGGGGAATTCGAAAGTTATGCTAGGGGCCTGGAACGTCACTTTGACAAATATCCAGGCTGGTAAATTACTGACGAGCGCAAAATTACCCGGGCCTTAAAGCACGTTGCCTTTAATCTACGGAATGAGTGGAAGCGACAAATACGCGACATGCCCAGTGAGCAGGTTACATTCGGTGGACTTTGCACTTTTCTTATTCACCAGCTCCAAATTGGAGTCTATCCGGAGGTGGCCAAGGCGCGCTACATGGATAGCTACCAACGCCCATTCCAGTCTGTTACTGATTTCTCCAACTGGATACAGCAGTGGGAGTCACATTTCCACAATAATTTGCCAGAGCGTGACCACATACGCCATCTCTCCGAGCATTTGTCGAATAGAGTTCGCGACGAGGCTGACAAAACTAACCTGGACTTCATTCATTATTATGATTTCGTCGTCTACCTGCAAAGGATCGAGGACTCTTTCGGTAAACGTGCCGGACCACTTCCCAAGAAATTTAGCAACCCCAGGAAGCGACCTCACACCGGCAGCTGAGTCAACCCCATCCACCTGATGGGGATTCCGGCAGCTTCTATTGGTATATAATGAATCTTCGCGGTGTCTTCACTTGCAATATACTACCAAACTCTAACATCCCGGGAGCACAGATGGTAATATTTCTAAAAACAAATTTTCGCTCTGCAGTCACCATTCCGACCTACGTTATTTGTTGAGAAAACAATGTTTGGGAAATATCTTATGCTTTCTTGAGGACGCTTTTTTAAGAGTGATGACGTATTCTCTGATCACTCGCCGGAGGTTCTGCCACGCCACAACTTCATGTATATATACAATTTCCTCGGTTCTTGCTTTTTATTATCAAGCCATTCTCGTCCTCTTCCGTTGTGCTTTCATGCACTTCAGTTTCCGTATAACTTGGGTAAAAACTTCTCTCTCCTCAAGAGAGCTGTTGATATGCTGTTTGTATGGCACGGGATTTTAGCGCCAGGAGAATTGAACCACCTACGAGTAAACTGTTGTGCTTACCATCGAATTCACTGTAAAGCTTCTCAATGACAGTGTTAGCGACCGTAGGACAAGGTTGGCACCCGGCTTATGTGGGCATGGGGTGTCTTTTTCTGCCTGCAACCTACGTTGGATTCGGGTTCGGCTCTTTCTCGCTTTTTTTGACATCGATCAAGCTCTGCTATACTTAGTATATCCGGAGGCAACAATAATTAGCCTTACCGGACGAAAGATCGCGAAATTGATTTTCAAGTGGCGCGCAAAATAGCTTGCTTCGATTTTGTACCACGTGCTGAACAATTTTCGCAGCTACATGGACGCCAAGCTTTCGAAATTGACGTGGAGAGATACTATGGAGAATCAATAGCATATGAGCAGGTCCAGCACGTTCTAATACTATCCATAGCATAGCACTGCGCGTATTCGAATACCAGTTATCATGGCCTGGGATGACAGAATTTTCCATAATGTCGTGGAGAGTCGTGATGAGCAGCTACGCTCTTTGCGAGCTGGGAAAACCGGCGAAATCAGACAGCCCATTGTTCTTGATCTAATAAGCTGTGTTTTGGATTTTCGTACAAGTCTCCTTTAGTTCGTCTCCGCGACGTATAATTGTCTCTTTTGCCTTTTAGGATCTAATTTCAGGTTGCTTAGCCAATGTTCCCTTCGAGGTGCTCTTGGTGCTCTTCTCCGGAGGACTTCGTTCAATCTCCAGCGCCGAAAGTTCAAATTCTATAGATCTTGAGGCGAAATTGATCTCCACTAGCAATCGGCGTAAAGTGAGATCATCAATCCCATCGTAGCCGCTTGTCCACCGTTTATGACTTCCATTTACAGTGAGTAAAACCCCGACTGCCGCCATAGAGCGAACCGAATAAAAAGTGAGCCAAGCACAAAGCGAGCCGACAGGTTGGATATCGAGCAGACAGGTTGGATAGCGAGCAGACAGGTTGGATAGCGAGTCGACAGGTGGACAATGAGTTAACAGCATGGACAATGAGTTGACAGGGTGGATAGCGAATTGACAGAGTGGATAGCGAGTAGAGAGGGGCTGGGCTAATCGTTGGGGTAAGAGTGGGGTTTGAAATCAATAGTTCTGCACTTAAAGAACGTTGATTGGTCATTTGTCAATAACCAACAGTGGTACTAGGGGATCGCAACATGTAGGGCGTCGCGCCTGGCGACTCACAGATTTCTTAAGAAATATTGTTACTTTCTGAATTAACATAGTGGCGCTAGTGATGACATAAAGAAAATCGGTATTTGCTGTTTCCGAGCACAGTGATGGCCCTGTTACTAATGATGTGTGTGCACTGAAGCTTATCGAGCGCATCGAAAACAAGGGCGCTTGTAGACCCCTCGAAAGCCCATTGGCCGGCTCTCCGACCTTGTATAGCTAAAGACCATCATCATCGGCGTTCTTTGTTAGTGTTTGCTTTTGCTTGTCCCGTCGTTTGGTGCAACAAGTGATATAAACTACCAAAGGGGCCCTGAGCAAGAACTTTTCCAGCTCACCTTAACATGATTATGGGCCAATAATGGACTCTTCCTTGTTGCAGCCCAGGACAAAGACTGCTCAGTTGAATCAGGTGGATCTTGTTGCTTATGGTGCGTATCAGAGTGGATTTGACTTCAATCGCGATTGGTCTTATTTGCAGCCGCGGTGGGAGGAGCGGGACTATGTTTAGTTCAGACATTGAGAGATTGTCGAGCCCGATAATATCACTATGATAGCATCCTCGCACGAGTATAAATTTTATGCCTAAATAGGAATAAATGATGCAAATCATGTTCTGGAGATAATTTAGGGGGCCAAAAGTTGTAATCTCGACATCCACTTCGACTTCTGCTTTAAAGACATCTCTTCTTTCCTTCATGGATAAACAAGCCTTTCATTTGTTCCCCCGGCTTCCCACTGAGGTAAGATGGGCCATCTGGCGGGAATGTCTCCCACACCGAGTGATAGAAATAGACCAGCCCTGCAATGAACTCGTCTATTACTGGGAGACCCCACCATGTGAACTGAGAACCACATCCACAATTAACCGACATCCGCCGCTCATCAGCCGAGTATGTCGCGAATCGCGCCTGGTCGTCTCTAAGGCTGGTCACAACATCGAGAAAGCGCCCGAAGACTCGAATTGGTTTTATTCCGGTCAGTTTGAAGAACTAAGGGTCGATCCTTCTCGAGATTCAATCCACTTAAATTAGACACCGTGCTATGAACCTCAGTTTCCGAACTTTGGGAGTCCATTTGACCATCTCGCATGGAATACTGCCCAAGTTCGAGGGAAAGCCTCTTTCATGCTTGATTATCTCGAGTCCGATTTTGATGGCGATGTCGAAATGGAAGATAGAGTTGGACCTGGCAGCAATTACACTGCGGCACTCTTGTGATGCGTGTTCTTGTGGTACATACTTCGTTTCAGAGAGCTGCAAGATCGGGCTTGTTTGGGCGATTCGGGGATGCACCTGTTCAGATCGTCGATGTGTCGGACGAACTACGACTGGACGCTTTCTTTCATGCAAATCAATGCGAGTCTGCCAAGCAATTCATCACACACAGGCAAGACTTTCATAGAGACTCTACGGAGATGATCAAGGCCACCCTAAGGGAAAAGCTCGCCGAAAGATTTGGATCAAAAGCACTATCGATTTATCCCTCGATCATATTTCGGGTTTGCCCTCGTTCGTGCAACAGTAGCTAATTCAGGAGCTATTCTTTACTCCACCTTCTCTTCGCTGCTGCCTCCAGACCAGCTGTTACCTCGACGTACACAACCCGTGGGACTGGCTGGCAAATGTGACCCGGAACAGGCCAGGCTGGAACTGGCCAAGCGGAGTGTTCGAGATCGATATCTGCACCAGCATCGAGGAGCAAGTGGACGATTTCAGAATGACCCATCTCCATGGCGATTTGCACAGCTCTTCCGCAGGAAAAACCGGCCGGTATTAAGACATCTGTCCTTTCAAATCCATAGACAGGAAGAGGCCGGCCACGACCGCCTAACTCATGGTACGAAACGTTGGCATCGGCGCCGTGTGCAAGTAGCAACTTGATCAGAGCGACGTTGCCCAGCCTGGCTGCCCGGATAAGAGGCGGCGTCATGTCCTCCGCTCTTAGAAGTTTCGGGTCTAGGGAATTGTGGCTTTGGTATGCCAAGGGATCTTCCGGAAGAGGTCGATCTGACTCTTGGAAGTCGCAGCAGACACCATGTGTCAGAAGAATGGTAGCGGTTTCTGCATCCTCCTGTTCAATCGCGAGGGCAAGCGCTCTTGTGCGGGAAACGCGGTCCGTGGTTTTCTGCACGAGTATCTCAACTAGCATATTGTTTCTTTTTCTGACTGCCTTAAGCAGGGCTGGTCCGTCTCGGACAGAATGCGTCGAGTTGACGTTGGTACCGCGATCCAGGAACAGATTCACAAGATCTAATCTTTCGAACTCAACAGCCCATTCTAGTGCAGAAACAGGTCTCGCGTAGGTCGTATTTGTCAAAAGCTGCGAGTTGGTGGGTGTATACTCGAAGTGCAGAACACTTGCGTCCAAGTTTGGTTTGGTTCCAAGGATTTGTAAGATTACACGATTGCTGTATCTAGCTTGCAATGCAGCCCCAAGTGCGTCCTCTTTCTGGCGCTCACTGGGATATACCGTCGCAGGAGGTGGCGGCTTGCGTCGATAAATTGTCGCTTCGGGCGTAGCAGGAGCTCTTTCGTCGACGGCACAACGATTTTCGAAATAGAATTCTTGAACTTTATGATCCCACACTAGATCCCACCTATCATCCCCGAGGACATTTCCACCGATTACACGAGCTTCTTCTTCTACAGCCAGACTTTCTCTAACCCGCTGTGGCCTGTTTGCCGGGTAGTTGAATATCGCAAGCATGTCACTCAAGTCCGTTTCTTTGTACAGAAATCCTGCAGATTCCCGCGAAAAGACCGTTGTGGCGTCTTGAGGCTTGAAAGGAGTCACAATTTTCTTTTCAAGGCAATCATCCCATTTCAGACGATGGAAAAATGGGTGGGACTTCACTTCGGCGGCTCCATTTGCACCCAAGCGTTTCATGGAATCTTTGTCAAGAAGCCGGGCTAGAAGATCCTTGACGGTTGACGGCAAGCTCTCAGGGAGCTGTAGATCTTCTCCGATAATCTTATGTCGTCTCTCGTTGTGGTCCTTGCTGTAGAACGGGGGAATCCCACTCAACATCTCGTAGAGAATAACCCCCAAATTCCACCAGTCCACAGCTTGGGAAGGCTTTCGATTTTGGAGAAGAGTCTCGGGGGCTGGGTACTCCGGTGTCCCAGGTATAGTGCGATCCTTGTCCCCATCCAGGTTCTGTAGCGAATCTAAGCCAATAATCCGAGGCTTGCATAAGCTAATGTTGCCAGAGGAATCTAAGAGGATGTTCTCAGGCCTCAGAGAGGCGAATGTGACATGTCTGCTATGCAGATATTCCAGGATACAGACCAGCTGAGCGGCATAAAAGCGAGTTCTGTCAACACCAAACCGCCGCTCCTTTTGCAACTGATGAAAAAGGTATCCACCGCTAGCTAGTGGTGAAAGCAAATTTACACCGCTGGTCGACTTGAAGGCGAATTTGGGCGGTGCAATGAAAGGGTGCTGGATCCCAGAGTGGAGAATGCGGCTGGGTATCATGTTGATGCCAACGCCAGATCCAGTATCGACAGTATGATTGTAGCAAGAACCCACAGTCTGCATGCCATAGCTTCGACCGGTGTCTTTCTTTTCAACACAAACGATATCAAGATCCTCAACGTAGACAAGACCATCAACACCACTCTCATTGCAGAAAGACCACACGTTCTTCGTCTCCAAGGTTGGTATTTCTTTCTTTGAGTACAATGTCGAAATCTTCAGGGTCCCCGTACCATTTTGCACGTCTATGCAATACTCCCCATTTTGAGACCCAGGTCCGTTTCTCTGAATCAGGAACGGGTTCACTTTAATCAAACCAAGGGGTATGACTTGG
The DNA here is from genome assembly GCA_030762825.1 of Penicillium turbatum. Lineage (NCBI taxonomy): Eukaryota > Fungi > Ascomycota > Eurotiomycetes > Eurotiales > Aspergillaceae > Penicillium > Penicillium turbatum. The sequence continues at coordinate 1,995,544 of JAUJYX010000007.1, read as the reverse complement.
CTTTCATACCCTTCCGATGACATCGATTCATCACCCTTCTTGTCCCTGGCAAACAGGGACACTGTCATTTCAGAGGAAGGAGAAGCAGACACATCAAACTGCAGTGGCTGTTTGAACAACCCCCAAGAAATCAATCCAGGAATTTTGACATATGTCGCCTCTGAAGATACCTGGAACCCCTCATACTCTACGATCGCATAGAGCCGCCAACGATATCTCGCTCTGACATCTCGACTTGAGGTGCCTTGAACAGGCCTTTGTGGCTGTTGTAGGTCCGGGTCGTGCGGTAGGCTCAGACGATCAGAGGGGCCAAGGTGAACAGTCAGGACTCCAGGTCCAGGGATGCTATCAGACATTGTGCTATTTGTGTATGTGGAGAAAAGCAGTTTTCCTGGGGGGTGATGAAAGAGAAGGATGAGATTCACATATTATTTCGCAGCCTAGACACGTGATGAAGACCCCTGAGCCATAGCAAGTTCTGATGGACAACCTAGCTACTTCCCCGCACCTGCGTCCGCTTGACTATAGATGATGCCATACTACGTGAGACATCTATGTTTTATGCCGTGCGTGTTCCCAGTGCTTCCGCACCTCCGTTTGCTTTCTCTTATCTCTGTTTGCGGGCTTCTTTCATGGAGATGGGTATATTCTCTCCATGTAAGGCCTCAGCTCTCCAGGTAATAGAGATCAGTCATATTCATTGTATCTTGATTCCTCACTCTACTACCATTTCCATCTGTAGTAGATACCGGGGTAGTGCATCAATATTAAATATAGACAGACCTCAATGATCTGCAAACTACTAAGTAGAAGTCGTCGTGGGACTACTCGTACTCGTCGCCGACCAAGTCATCGGCACATATTCCACATCCGACTCCGCAGTATCCAAGTCCAACTCTTTATAGAAGGTCTGATACTCCTCCAGCTGCTCAGTTGTCCACGACGGGAAAGTCGGCGTGACCAGAGTCTTAAGACTATCTCGCGTATTCAATGGCACCCAATACTCCGCTCCGTCGTCAGCGCTATCATCATGATAGTATTCCACGTCCTCCGTGCCAATGCGCAAGTCTCGCTTAACAGGTGGACCAACACCTCCACCCTCACACGAGATCTTCGGTCCGCCAGCGGAGACAATCGCCCGCTCAACGCACCCAGCCTTCATGAGGAAAGGCAGGGTGAAATAAACATAAGCATAATTATCTGAGCTTTCATCACTCCATTCCCAAGAGGCGATAGCTCCACAGCCGCTTTCCTCGTCGTGTAGCGAGTCGCCGCCATCGGTCACCCAACCATCGATGTTGTAAACCTCAAAGGTGTAGAACAAGACAGTATCCCAGAACATGCAGTCTGCTGTTGGTGTGGGAGTGGGCGTCTCCGTAGTTGTTGTTGTTTTAGTGGTTGAGGTTGTGGTGGTGGACGTGGAGGGGTTCCAGAGAGAGCTGGCGCGAGATATAATTAAGGAATCGATGGAAGATAAATCTGAATCGACGGCCAGTGCCGTCCCGAAGACATCGTTGACCATATTGCCAATGACCATTGTGTAGTCGGCAGGCTCGTCGTCATCATCATCGTCGTCATCATCATCGTCGTCATCATCATCATCATCACCGTTATCGCCGCCACTGCCAGTAGGAACAAACACACCAGGCGGGCAGAAGGGGCAGTCAGGATTACAGAACAAGATGCCTAAAGGTTAAAAAAAAATACAGTTAGTGCTAGGGACGCAAGAGTAGAGAGGTAACGTCAAAAAAACTTACAACTAGTTCCACATCCTGGACATCCCGGCGTAGCCGTAGGAACAGGTGGTGTACCAGGCGACCAAGAAGGCTTCTTGGAGTTTAACACAGGATCCGTGGTCCCAGGATCTGGTGTGGTTGTGGGATGGGGATTGGGTGTGAGGGTGATGGGTACCGGCGGCAAGGTCTGCCCGCCGATAATGGTGGTTTCTCCACCAAGTGTCCTGGTTTCCGTCGAAGGATAGTAGGTTTTGGTGCCACTTGTAATGGCGACCGGGGTAAGTGTCGTTGTCGTGGTTGCTCCAATGATAGAAGTAGTGCCGCTCAACACCCTGAACAGCAGAGTAGGGTTAGTTCATGACTATCTCACGCTTGATATGTAGAAGAAATTGAGATACTCACGGGGTAATGATAATCGTGAAAGGGGGCGGCTGCACCGAGCTGGTCAAGATGATGGGAATGATGCCTCCTGTCGTCGAGGTAGAGGTTGAGCTCGAGCCAGAGCTGGTGGCAGGAAGGGAAACGCCCCAGATATCAATGGCCGTGGTTGTCACTGTAAGAATTTACTTTCGTTAGTGAACTGCCCAATCACATTCACCGAGAAGAGAACGGAGAAATCTGGATAGCTATAGCAACAATTTACCTGGAGGAATTGTGAGTACAGTCAACCAGGACTCGTAGACAAACCACGGATAGGTCGAAGTGGTCCCATCGGAGAGTGTGCTTGTGAGAGTCGTGATGCTCGAATATGAGATAGTTGTCGTCCACAGAGGGAACGTGATGGTGGTGGGAGTCGTCAGAGGCATGGGAGGCCAGATGAGCGAAGCACCAGGAGGAGCAGTCACCACAGGCGAGGCCGAGTTCCAGATATCGGGGTCAACATAGTAGACGCCCCCAGAGGAGTCCGAGTCATTTCCACTTCCACTTGCAGTGCCACTCTCGGACTGCAGGTCGACCGCCCAGTCTGCCGTTCCGAGGAAAGACAGGGACGGGTATAGGGCCTTGCGCGTGTTCTTATTGTCCTCGTCCATGTACGCGACCCACTGTGTGTCATTGAACACGAGAATGTTGGAGTACGAATCGTCATCAAAGAGGTCCTGGGCAGAGGGGTTCTGTTTGAGAATGTTCCCAATCTCGTAGTCGGAGATGTAACCGGAAGTGTTGGTGCACTGGCCTATAGATATACTAAAAGAGCCGAATTATAAGTTTCCGACCGAACTATAATATTTTTATATTAATCTAGATAAGTATCTAATAAACCTAAAATTCGGTTAGCCTATACTTTTAGCTAACGGCTATAATATCTATATTTAAACGAAATAACTACTTTATAGCTAGGGATAATCTCTACGCTAGTAGATATATAGAAGGAGGGCCTTAGAATAGCTAAAAGTATAATACTCTATTTATCTAGGACTTAATCGGTATACTATTTTAATAGTAATTTCTATTAGTTACTACCTATTATATTATTTATAGTATAGGGGATCGCCTAAAACTTAGCTTAATATCTATTAAAGATAAGTAGGGTTCTAGGTTATAATAAGAAAATTAAATATAAATATATTTAGGGTAATATAAGATTTAGGGTATAGTCTTCTAGTTAAAGAGATATATTCTTAAGTAGTACCTATAATTATATAGGAAGATTATAATATATAGATACTTAAGAAAGTATATAGTAAGGTAATTTATCTCGCTAGGTCCCTATTAGTTACCTAAATAATAAAGTCTAGACTTAGTTAGCTATTAAAAACTCCTATTATATTCCTAAAAAGAGATTATTAATTCTTAGTAGCTCTAGTTATATTTTATAGAATTATATATAAAGTATATATAATACGTAGAGAAATAATATATAGACTACTATAATATATTAAGAGCTTCTAGTTCCTTAAAGCGAATAAGAGCCTAATATATATATCGAAATTTTTATAGGTAACCTATAACCTTACCGACTATACTACCTATAGTAGTAGCTAGCTATTCTACTAATATATATTCGTCGTAATAGAGTAGTAGTAATCTAGAATAAGGTATACTATAGTACGTAGTTATTTTATATTTATAAGTACTAGATATTAATATACCTAGATATACTACTTATAGTTTGTTTCGTGTCTTAGCTCGTATATATATTTATTAATAAATATTGTTAATTTGGCTTTAGGGATTAATATAACAATCCTAGAAGCGTTAAAAGTAATTCTAGGAGCTAGCTATTCCCTAGGAACTTCTCTTTAGCTCCTAGGACTAGTTATTATTTCTAGGAAACTAATTTCTACCCCTAGGATCTTCACTCTACGATCCTAACTGGTCACGAACTGGCTCTGGGAATACAATGGCTAGATCTGGGCGCTGTTGCGCTCCTAGGACCCTACTTCTGGATCTGGATTGCGCGTTTTCATATTATCACTTCGTTGGTGCTTCTAAGGATTTCCACCTCCTTCGCGGCCCAAATATACTCATAAACAAGGGATGCTTCATTTTTGTAACCCAAAAGACGATACGCTAAAGCTTTATTATATAAAGCCCGAAGGAAAGACTTGGGTGATCTTTCTCTTGATCGAAGCCCGTGTAGCACCTCTTCTCGTCGCACCATTCCTTCTTAGATAATCTACGGTGGCTGCTTGACTCGGGCCCCTACCTGCCTGTATCAGCCACGACAGCGGTGTTGTGTACATATTGTCCATGGAGTTGATCTCCACTCCATTGTCCAGCAAAAGCTTCACCGCACGCAATGCACTGTATTGCGCGGCCCAGGAGAGAGGCGTCCGCTTGTTCTGATCGAGGTCATCCTTTGCTGTCCCGTCTTGGAGGAGATAAAGAAGGAGCTCGGCACAGTCACCCATTGCAGCATAGTGAATGAGAGACCTTTTGAAAGGTCCTCGTAGGTTGTATATCCCTTTGTATGTGAGCGTTGCCTGTGCGTCCTGAAGAAATGCGATGACATCTTCATCGAGGCAAATCTCTCTGATACCTTTTAGGCGCTGAAATTCGCCATCAATGACAGTCAAGGAGCGAGGAGGAATTGTTATAGTGACTGTACGTACTCCGGGAAGGCGATGTGGAGAGAGATAAGAAGCTATTTGCTCACCAAGAAAGCGGAAAGATGGGGACTTTTAGCGATGTTGAAATATTCCTCTTTATATAGCAAGTGTTGAAGGTGTACATCCCTTCATATAATAGAAAAGGCTTGTGTGGCAAGGCGAATTGTATAGGTGATGGATATTGCCAATTTACATCGCTATTGATCTTGTCTCCGCGAGGTAAATATTTAAATATTCAGTGATGGATCAAGTTACTGAGGGCTGGCAGGGTACAGACTATTCTTCTTCGATTCGTGCATTCTTGTTCAAGACTCGCCGTCGAAGGCTGGTGGTGAAATATAAAGTGTAGATAGTAGCAATTCGACGAGGGTTGGGAGGAACAGAATGCCTCAGGCTGAGCAGGAATTTGATTTATCTTCTAACGCTAGTTCATGGCAGGCTAGGGAGGCTTTATGGCCAGATGCTAAGTTCTTGAAGCCGTAATGATTGGTGTATCAACAGCCGTGAAACGTTGACACCCCATCACCAAACCCAACGGAACTTCACCGGCGGTTATACTGTATCAAACTAATCAAAAACCCGAGATAGGATTGTGCTCCGAAAGCGCGAGAAATATGACACGACCTGATGAACAGCCGATGGCCAAAGTCGTTGCAGATATAGCAAAAAGAGATGGATGGGCCGGTCGATATTCAGCAGGCAACCACAAGAGGCTGAGCCCGTCATAGGTTATCCAGGAATAGTCGTAATTTAAGCCATACCCATATTGTTCTGGCGATGACGGCGAAGAGTGAGAAGTGGATGGGGCGGAACCAGTGGATTCTGTACTGAATGTACCGAATGATGTGCGTATATGGTTGAGATTGACTTTATCAAATTCAAGGAAGCCAGGGGAGCTGATACAGAGCGTTGAAGCGCACTGGCCAGTGACTAGATCCCAGATCTTGACGGTGTTACCAGCGGCCCCGGATGCGAGTCGGCTTCCATCTAACGACCAGGCAATCGAGAATATCGGTTCAGTATACCCTTCGAGGATTGACACGCACCGGCCGGTGGTCGGATCCCAGATTCTCACCGTCTTATCCCGGGACACTGATACGAGTCGGCTTCCATCTTGCGACCAGGCAATTGAGTTGGCCCAGCCACTATTCCCCTCAAGGGTTGACACGTATTGGCCGGTGGCTAGATCCTAGAATTTGACGGTGCTATCAAAGGATGCTGATGCAAGTCGATTTCCATCTAGTGACCAGGCAATCGAGCCAATCGAGTCGCTATGCCCCTCGAGGATTGATATATACTGGCTAGTGACCGGATCCTAGATCCTAACGGTGTTATCAAGAGATGCTAATACGAGTCGGCTTCTATCTAGCAACCACGCAATCGAATTGACTAAGCTACTATACCCCTTAAGGGTTAATATATATTAGCTAGTGACCGGATCCCAGATCCTAACGGTATTATCAAAGGACGCTAACGCGAGTCGGCTTCTATATTGCGACTAGGCAATTAAGCCAATTGATTCGCTATACCCCTCGAGGGTTGACGTATACTGGCTAGTGACCGGATCCTAGATCCTAACGGTATCATCAAGAGACGCTGATACGAGTCGTTTTCTATCTGGCGACTAGGCAATCGAATTGACTAAGCCGCTATACCCCTCGAGGGTTGACGCGTAGTGGTTAGTAGCCGGATCCTAGATCTTAATAGTGCTATCATCGGACCCTAAGGCCAGTCGGCTTCTATCTAGTGACTAGGCAATCGAATTGACTAAGCTACTATGCCCCTTAAGGGTTAATATACACTAGCCAGTGGCCGGATCCTAGACCCTAATGGTTTTGTCATTTAACGCAGAGGCCAGTTAGCTTCCTACTAGGGACTAGGAAATTGAGTTAATCGAGTAATTATACCCGTAGAGGGTTAATACGCATTGGCCAGTGGCCGGATCCTAGACCCTAACAGTATTATCCTAGGAGGCTGATACGAGTCGGCTCCTATCCTTCGACCAGGTAACCAAGGTGACACAGTGACTATATCCCTCGAGGGTTGACGTGTACTAGTAGGTAGCTAGATCCCAGATCCTAACGGTTTTGTTATAGGACGCTAAGGCTAGTCGGCTTCTATATTGCGACTAGGTAATTGAGCCAATTGATTCGCTATACCCCTCGAGAGTTAACGTATACTGGCTAGTGACCGGATCCCAGATCCTAACGGTGTTATCAAGAGACACTGATACGAGTCGGCTTCTATCTAGCGACTAGGTAATCGAATTGACTAAGCGGCTATATCCCTCGAGGGTTAACGTACACTAGCTAGTGACCGGATCCTAGATCCTAACAGTGTTATTAAGAGACGCTGATACGAGTCGGCTTCTATCTAGTAACCACGTAATCGAATTGACTAAGCCGCTATACCCCTTAAGTGTTAACGCGCACTGGCCAGTAGCCGGATCCCAGATCTTGACGGTATTATCTCGTGATACTAATGCGACTCGGCTTCTATCTCGCAACTAGGCGATCGAGTTAATCGATTGACTATACCCCTCGAGAGTTAACGTACACTAGCTAGTAACCGGATCCTAGATTCTAACAGTGCTATTAAGAGACGCTAATACAAGTAGGCTTCTATCTTATGACTAGACGATTGAAGTAACCCCGTTGCTATACCCCTTAAGGGTTTAAAGATATAAATTTCAATGCTTCTCTATCCCTAGGTCATTTAAAATCCAGTCAGCTCTCGCCTTTTGATAATATATTCTTGTGATACTCTATATTAGGCTGAAGACGAGAGATAAACTATATACTTAAAGGGGGCTACTTTCAATTGCTAGCCTATAATATCTAATAAATCGTAAGGCGTCTCTAACTCGATCTAAAAGGGCCTATAGCTCACTCCTTTTCTATTATATTCAACGGATTATTAGACGCGGAGATACTTTTAAGGTAAGCAACCACTTACCTAAAGTAAGCTATTAAGCTTAAATAAAGCCGATATACCTTAAGATACGTTTCCTAGGATGCTAAAGGCTTCTAGCCAGTGAAGATATTTTAGCTACAAAAAATCATCTACCTATCCTCCCTCAAAGCCAGTATCGCTGTTTTTATTATCTCCACTGTCCTGAAAATGGTTAACCCAATAGATATAGGCGTATCGTGTAGCTACTAATAGATCTAGACAAGGTTACGTGACTTTCTCGATTAAAAGTCTAGGAAGCTTAATATTAAATATATCCCGTCTAAGCGTCTTAGATATAGCTCTTAGGGAATGCGAGAAAATTATATAGTGTCTAGCTTCCTTACCTTTAGGAAAGATCTCCTTTTAGGCCTCTCTAAGTAGAAATTCCTATATAGACTAGTAGACGAAAACTATAGTGCCTTCGCGCAAAGTCAAGGACGAGCTATATATCTCTATAATATCTAATAGGGCTTCGGAATCACTAGTAATATTATTAGGTAACTCAATCAAGGAGATAAGTTTATTGAGCGTAATAGGTCGATACACTGTTAATATAACGGCTAGTATTTACTTATAGATCTCGGTATCTTCTGACTTATAAACCTAATCGAGTATCCGATTATATAGGGTATTAAGTCCGGTAGGCAACGCTTTTAGCTTTTTAAGTGTATACCACCGCGGTATTCTAAGAAGCTCTTAGCAGACTAAGGCTACCTATAGGAAGGTACCTTACGAATTTAACGCTAAGTGACGTAATATCGTATAGCGAACTTTATCTCTATACTTTTTCACGTTCGCTAAATAGTAAGCCCTATACTAAATGAATTTATTCACTACTTCGGAGATAGGTGTCTTATTTAGTTCCAATAAAATCGGGACCGTCTAGGTTGCTGTGCCGAGACGCTCTTCGATATCAGGCCAATTACGGCTCGAGACAATCCACTTCACGTATAGGTAAACGGGTGAATTTTCAATAATCTAGACAATTAAGTCTAGAAGAAAAGGGAGATCTACTGTACATTCGTCCAGCGTATCGATCATTAAGTAGGTATCTATTAAGGTTGGGTCTCGTAGGATATCCTTAAAAATCCTCGAGAGGGCGTTCCATACGTTGATATCCTCAAATAGGGCCTTTCCCGCTTGGTCGTATCGACTCCGTACATAGGCGAGAAGAGATAGCTGCTCCTAGATAAGTAAATATATCAAGCCTCGGAGAACGGCCGTCGCATTATCGAGTCGTGCGTCAGTAGCTTGACAGAAAAAGAACGAGATATTCACAATAGCCCCAATTGATCGTGTCAGCTCCTCAATAATACCGCACAGAAGCATTGTCTTGCCTTTTCCGGGATCACCTCTGATCCAAAGGAGACGGCTGCTTTGGTTGGCTTGCCATTGCTTATACTCCTCGTTGTCTAGAATCCAGCAGTATGAGTCCTTGAACAATCCTCCGTTGGTGTTCTTAATACGGTCTTTATCGTCGCGGGGATTAGTTGCTCGCAGATCCCGCAGGCACGCTTGATTCAATGATGATTCCAGTTGTACTAAGGCAGTCACACGAATTAGGCACGTTCCATTAGAATTATCTTCTCCCACTTACGGAACTGAGTAGTGATATGACCATTGTTCTGCCCCACTTGGATTCCAGTGTTTTGACCGGTATATGATATCTTAGATGCCATGATTGTAGTTAGGCCCTTCTAGGAGTGAGTAGTGATGAACGCACGGGTGAGTCGCCAACCTACCCCGCTACCAGGTGACCTATCAAGCTACGCTAGCAATGACCCACCAGGTCAGATTTTCAAGCTCCTCGTTCAGTCGAAGAGGCAAGACTTGTACACTTTCTTTGGTTGTTACTACTACCTAGTGGTAGTTGCGCAAACCTAGCCATGATCTGTTTATCCAGTCTAGGTGACAAAAAATGGATGCTGTCAAAGTTACGATAAGGATAGTGAATTGTCGGGAGTCGTACGATGGTTTCAGGTACAGTGACTGGACATAAGTTTTTACACCCCTGGCCCCACACCCCCAATATAATATACTGCCGGTCAAAAACCCCATTGAATTCTAATATAGTATGGCGCATACAACCTGTTTTAGATAGGCGGTATAAATCTATAGTGACGGTGAGCTGGGTGGGGCTATAGGGGTGTAGAAACTTATGTCCACTGACTGTATATTACGGAGAAGTTAATCATGTGATTTAGTCTTACAGTACATTTCGTCGACTTGAAATTCGCTAAAGCACACAGAGTAGCGTGTTTCAGGATTGGGTCTGACCCAGAACCTGTAAAGTAAACAACGATACAGCGTAGAAACATGTCCGGATTAACATTATAAAGTGGCCTAACGATATTAGTACTAGTGTGTTCTCGGCGCCGATTTTAAAAATAAAGTTGATTATGTATAGTGTCAAGCTGATTTAGCCTTCTGCTATATTGGATATCGATGTACAATAGACTGTACAAAACATCACTGTCATATGATACCGAGCGATTCTGGGGCAATACTGGGGACTGTAGCGCGAGCAGGTACATTACAGAAAAGCAACGAGAACTTGTGCCACGTGGCGACGGAACCGACTTCCGATATGAATTTTGAACAATGGCGGGACGGGCCGCGATGCGAACCCCTGAACCGCCCGACCGCGACGAACATGAAGATTCACCGCCACGATTGTCGAGACCGAGGCGCACCACCAGACCACCAAATAGTTATGCTCGAGAGCAGGAGATCGGCAACGATCAGAGAAAGACACGCTCTCAACAGAGGAAGAAAACCCAAGACAAGCCAGTAACCCAACGTGACGCGGTAACTTCGGACGACTCTCCGACAGAGAGCGACGACCTGAGTGCCGCCAAACTCGTGAAGGAGCTTATCAAACTCAGGCGAGAGATCAGGCGGCGAGATGAATTGCACAAGGAAGAACTTCAGAAAGTTAAAGAAGAATTTAGTGCCGCCCTCGCTGAAGTCTGACACGATCTGCAGGCCCTGACAGATAGACCCCCGACACTGCAATCCCACTCCGAATCATGCGCTCAGAACAGCCACGATGAGATCCTCCGCGAAATTCAATCCCTGCGTGATGCAATCAGCCCTTCTGCTTAAACAGCAATATGCCCAGGAGCACTACAAATGGCTCATGTTGTCTTCCTACCAGGAACAACATGAGGGCCCGAACTTGGCCAATGCAGGCCTGCATAACCTTAATGCCATGGGTGGCATGGGCCCCCACTCACATGGTATGCAGGAGACCGGTGCAAATACCAAACCCAAGCTCATCAAGCGCCTCGCACAGAACCATGAGATCAAAACGATGCGTAACAAGGCAAGGAACGAGGCCAATGCTAAGCGGATCTGTCAGCAAAAAGTCGCCGAACATCGGCTAAACATTCAAATTCTAGATGCCGAGCTTCAAATGACCTGGAAGAAACTCACATTCTACTACTTCGCGGATTCGTACATCAACTTCAACTCTTTGGTCGCCGACTTGTTTAAGACCTATAAGACTCGAATCTGGATGTCCGCCATCAACCCTGCCGCATTCGTGTTGCCGCGGACAGCCGGCCAGCAGGACCCGGCGGGTTGAGCAACCCGCTTTACACCACAGACCCGACCAATGTCATTCGGCGAGATCCAATCAAACTCCGCCTCGGGATTAGGGAACTCAGCCGCGCCATCTAGGATATTCTCCGTAGCATGCAGCGAGTTGCTGGCAAAATAGGCCGGACGCACCGCGACAAAGTGGTTAGTGCTAAAAGCCTCCCCCAGGTTTATCTCCACCTGGGCATGCTTTCACGAAATGAAAACTGTGGGTGGCACGGCGCAAATATCCCCCTCAACCGTGAAGCTGCTCACGAAGGCCACAAAATTGATCGCGGCTTCTTTCAATGACTCGATGCTGGCACGCATGGCGTCGGAGATGCCGAAGACTGCGTAGACGAAGGCGCTCTTGGCACCAGTCTTGCAGACTGCAGCAGTCTGCCTTGGTGGTCTCGGTCACGGTGAAGTCTGCTTGGAGTCTTTCTACGGTTATGCTGCTGAAACCTGGGGTTGAAGACGGGCATATGGAGGTGCTGAATATTCCTCGGGCGCGCTAGTAAAGTTGCGACCGTCTTTTGTCGATGGTAAGTATCGGTTCCGAGAGATGCAGTATCATGTATGCACTAGTACTAGAATTAACTAGACCTCGCCACAACCGGTTCATGGGTAGGCAAATCCCAACCGCACCCCCCAACCGCGCTAATTATGGTTAGGCAGAATGCCAACCGCACCGCACCGCAAACCCGCATGGTTAGACCGCGGTCAACCGCAGAAAAACCGTTTTGCATAACTGACCTAATTAGGCCATGCCAAGCTGCATAAACTTGCTGATTCATATTAATAAATTACCGTTATCTACAACTGTTTTGGTTTGCAAGGGTCAACACAATATTCCCGGTGATATTCATATATCATCGCAAGAAAATTTTAGGAAAATTGGTTGTATCGAGTAGAACGTGAGTTTGAGATTGCATCTTACCAGTCTTTAAGCTATCCAAATGTCGCGGTGGGCGGTGGTGGCAGGAATCGTCGATAATATATTATTTGGTAGTAGAAATATATATTGACCATAAAATTACAAGTGGTGCGCATTCACCGTCACAACACATTTCTATTATCCTTACACGTTAGGATTTTCCCAAGATAATTTGAGAGCGATCAAGAGCGCGTCATCTCTTTTACCTTAATTCAGATGTCTTAATTCATTAGTATCATTTGTTTAAATTTTGGGTATTTTCTTTCTAAGAAACCAGGGGGTGATGGGTTGACCCCAAATCGCCCGTAATCGCGGGTGGGTGCGGTTTTTTTCTAAGCAACCGCGGGTAAACCGCGGGTGCACCCGCGGTCAACCGCATATCTGTAATTATCAGAACCAATCAGCATATAATAAAAGGAAATGTGGGGCTAGATTTTGTGATAGCTTCGCATGTTTTCTAAAACGACGGACCATTTTAGTCTAATCCACCTAAGCTACGATTTGAAGAATCTTCTGTAAGTTTTCTACTCCCTTCATCCTTCGGTATCTCCATACAATATTTCACTATGCCTCAAATATCTGATGCTTACCATTCGTCTTCGTACGGCGGAGATGTACCAGACTTGAACTTCCTTTCATCAGATGATAGGCTCTTGGATCTACCCTATCGCCAAGAAGCCTTGAATTCGGTATCGGACGTTGATTTCCTTCGATCTCAAACACCGCCTCTGATTCCCTCCTCCCTCGATCGCGTCGGACCAGATCGAAGGAAGCTTTTCGTCCTCTATACCGATATGGCAAATGATGACTTCGTGAAGTGGTGGCTACAAACCGACTTTGGAAAGAAGAAGAGGATACGTTGGGAGACATCAAGGCATCAATCCGACATATGGCAGTATTTTGAGCAAGTCGCTTCCAGTGGCGACGGCGCGCCTAAAATAATGTGCAAGAGGTGCCATAAAGTACTCGAGCATCCACAGATTAGTCGCAATGGAACCTCCACCATGAGAACCCATATTAAAGGTGTCACTTGTCAACAGACGATGGGCAACAAGGGGGCTCCAAAACAAGATATCAAACGGTTAATGCAAGACGCTGTATGATTTAATGTTCTACCCTTTTGTGAACCATTCTAATATGTATCTTTCATAGGCTCACCATGCGTCGAGAACTTCTCTTTTTACCCAAGAACTCTGGGAGGAGCAGCTTATAAACTTTATTGCTGTGTCCCGACTTCCATTTCAGCTAGTTGAGCACCCACAGTTTCGAAGGCTGATCAAGATGGCCCAACTTGCCCCAACATGTCCCGAAATCCCCTCTGCAAAAACAATGCCCCGTCGGTTACAAAGTACTGTGAAGGAGCGACAGCAGAATATCCTTCGGGAGCTTCCCGATGGGGCAAAGCTCTCAATTGCATTGGATTGCTGGACATCTCCCTTCCAGCAGGCATTTTTGGCTATTACCGGCTACTTTCTTGATAAAGACTGGGAGTATCGTGAGATCCTCCTTGGCTTCGAACCGCTTCATGGAACCCACTCTGGTGCCAACCTTAGTACAGTTCTTTTCGACCTCTTTCAACAACATAAGATCACAGAGCGAGTACTTGCAATTACGACGGATAATGCATCAAATAATCAAACACTAATGTCAAGTATCCATGAATCAGTGCAATCGCTAGGTGTTGCTGAAAACGCGACCATTGTTCGGACTCCATGTATTGCCCATGTGATTCAGCTCAGCCTCAACCAACTCCTAGGCAAGATGAAAGCCATTCCGAAGAATGAAACGACGGATACAGTCTGGTGGGAAGCTCGGTCTCAATCAGTTCGAGTGGATGCAAGGGAGCAAAAGCGAGAGATTGTTGACACCTTAAACAAGGTAGGATATTGATCATCGTTTTCCTTTTACCTTTCTCTACTAAATTTACCCCTTTCTAGGTTCGAAACCTTGCTATCTACATTAATGCGAGCCCCCAACGCCGAGAAACATTCTGCAGTCTCCAGACTGAATCGCCAAAGCTTGTGCCAATTCAAGACGTCCGAACGCGCTGGAATTCAACCTTTCTGATGCTACGACGGGCTAAGCGACTGCAGTCCGCCTTCAACAGATTCTGCTCTGAATATCGACTTACTGATCTAATGCTTTATCATGAGGAATGGCGCCAGATTGGCTACCTTCTTTGGATCACTCAACCATTCTTCAAATTTACGACTGCTCTCTCGAAGACAAAGGATGTCACGATTCATCTTGTCTTCAAGATTTATAACAATCTTTTTGAGCATCTTGATGGCTCGATTGCACAGCTTCAGCGAAAGAAAGTCCCTTGGAAGCAAAATATGCTTACCGCTCTCAAAGCTGCACGACAAAAACTTCGGGATTACTACGCCAAAACTGAGGATATGCATGGCCATCTTTATGCAATTGGCACTATTCTTGCTCCTGATACTAAGCTACAATTCTTCTGTGGCCCAAAGTGGGAGGATAACTGGCGTGGAATCTACCGCCAAAGCATAGAAGACTACTTTGAGCCCTATAAGCAGAATCTTGCCGAAACACAGGAATCAGCACAGGCTCAATCTTCAATCATGGTAAACTCGGAGATCGATATTCTCCTCAATGGACCAAGCCATCAGCCATCGGGCCAACGCGATGAGCTAAAACAATATCTTGAGAGTGGTAAGTCACATATATACACTGATATAGGGCCGAGTTCTAATCAATATCTTCTTTAGACACAATCAGGGTTTCTCCTCGTACATTTTGGAAGGAGAACCAACAAAGATACCCAGCTCTTAAAAACCTCGCTCGAGATATTCTCTCAATTCCTGCAACCGGTGCAGGCGTCGAGCGACTTTTCAACTCTGCTCGGGACATCTGCCATTATCGTCGAGGGTCATTAAATGCCTCTACTATCCAAGAACTCATGATGTTTATGTGTACGTCGAAGTTCGATGTTGAAGAGGAGAAGTTTTCCTTCATGAAGGAGTATCTTTCAATCCAAGAGATCGAAGCAGCCAACGAGGAGAGAGATACGCATACTCAGGATGATCTCGACCCAATCAGTGACAACGAGGAAGATGATCAAGTTAATGAAGTTGATCGACTCGGAGTGGTTATCCATGAACACCTTCCTACACCGCCACCACTCCCACTTACCCAAGGTAGAAGACCAAGAATTTCCTTGGTAGGGAGTAAGAGAAGTGCTCAAAAAATGAATGGATCAGAGGATGAAGCCGAGCCTCCTCTGCCTGCTCCAGCAGACAGCACCCAGGTGACCCGTTACTCAACGCGAGTTTCTAAGCGTCGCGAAGAGGATAGTGATTTTGAATACTATAAGTAGATTTAATTATCCAATTCAAATATTTTAAATATTAACTTGCTTGATTTTGAATTCTCCTACAATCAGCATGAAAAGCCAAAAATCTATAGTCGCAGGTTATCCTGCCTGTAACCTAAATACTGTAAAATTACAGCCCAAAAATGCATAAAATATCCAGGTCCCGGGCTCCCAATTGTTTGACCTATTTGTCAAACTGCGGGTAACCCGCGGTTAACCACATGCGGTTTCTGGCAGCGGCATAACCAACCGCAGTCAGGAGAATCCCTACCCTCAACCGCGTTTTTGCGGTTACCTAACCGCACCGCAGCGGTCAGACCGCGGTTGCTGACGAGCTCTAGAATTAACCAATGAGGCCATTGCCCAATACTTGAGATGTGTATTTCTATATAGATCTGATAGTAAAATAAAGGGGCTCCCATATGCGATTCAGCAGTTGATGCCTTGGGAATGAGGAAGCAGTGGGTGTTGAATGAAACAAATTGCGAGATTCCTCTCCAATTTTACCGACACAGAATACTACATAAAGTTTTTGGTGCGGCAGAGTATGGCAGAAAACAGCGGTGAATAAGGGGTGGTCACAGACTTCTGCGGCGCCACTGTACGTCACTGTTATGGAATGATCAACAAGGCCGCTTGTTTAAAAGATGAATTCTCCATTATCAACCCAGCTTCAAGCAGTAAAGACCCTCAACACCATATTGCGACAGCTGTATTTATAAATTGCTCACTATTACCCTAGACTACCACTCCTGATCTCCAGGCCTGTCGGGATTCCTATTCTTTTCCTAGTCGCCACCATAAAAATGGCTTGTCGGCATACGCAGAGAGAAGCTATGGCAGCATCTGACAACCCGCTACCAGATTCCTTTTCTTCTGTTACTCCAAGACGCTCTTCCTCATATCCTTCGTCAACCGACAGTAATCACGGACTTTCGGAGCCAAGCAATGCAAACAGGACTTCATACGAGAAACACCTCGATTACGACCACCAGGTCCAGACAGCCTCGACAGAGCTTCTTAACGATTCTCGAGTGACATCGGCCTCTCCAAGTGGCAGATGCCTTTTGAACATACTTATGGAAACCGAACAAGATCTGAGGAAGCAACGAAGAGAAAGGCTCAGCACGGGTGGCCCTAAGTGAGCGAGTCTGATACTCTGCTTGATACTGGACGAAACGATATGGCAAGCTTTGATATATTTGTGGGACATGAAGACCTCTCAATTTGAGCCCTCGATACTCTGGCCCTTAAAGGTAGGTACGCTCGTCACCCCTGGTAGTTCAAACCCTTGCTAATGACGCTGTCTCAATGCATAGATTTGCACTCTCTTTACATTCACTTTGTTGCTTCGTTAGCTACTGGATACGGACTATCACTACTGGGAGGTTTCACACCTGATATGGCTGCAACGACAAGCCAAATCACACAGGCGCCATTGGACCCGAGCGAGACGCCTAGGCCCTAATTTAGAGAAGAGACTGCCAGAGCCAGCGAGCGGCCAGAAGTGCGAAAGATACAATAGTCGAAGAAAATACTTGGCTGTCTTCAGCTGCACCTGGTTGTTTCCTATAGATGTTACTGGGTCAATACATGCCGTGACCAAAAATTACTGAACATTGGGAACTTTGAGTAGAGAAGAGTTACGAGCCAACAGCGATCGCGCGACCTAGGGTAATTCTCACCCGGTTTCTTACCCGGTTTCTCACCCTTCTCACCCAGGGCCGCGCGACCGACAAGTGTTAATCACTCGTTTCTCCACCAGGCTAAGCTGAAATAATTACTAAAGTTGGCGTTCGGCATGTGGCTTATGTGTAGGGCTGTTCCCGATATCGGATTTTACCGATAATTCCGATACAAACCTGTACCGATATTATCGGCCGTTAATTATCGGTATAGGTTTTTAGTAGCCGATAAAAAAACCGATAACTTTAGAAGATATTAGTAGTAGCCGATAATTTATCGGTTTTCTTATCGGCTACTAAAAACCTGCGCCGATAATATCGGTAGACCTGTAAGCTAGCCTAATTAGGCTTGTTCATAAGTTATAACTGGTTACTGCATGCATATATATATATATATATATCGTCCATGCATGTATTGCCTCTTTTGAATAGTCCAACGATCTTAAAGTCTTAATCCTACTCTGCTCCTAGTTAATGCAATAACTAACTATAGCTAACGAATCAATGAATTCATCCAACGAACTAACCAAACTATGCAATAATTTCACTAGTTAACTAAACAATATCTTTCATCAACATCAACATCCTCATAGTATCTGCCCCTAAACTATACCTTCGAACTCCCAAAAGATCTCTCCCTCCACTAAATAATCTCTCAACTGACACCTCTGAAGCTGGGATCGCAAGAAATTCCCTTGCAGCCTCTGCCATTTGAGGGTATTCACCCTTATGGGTACGCCACCAATTGCAGAGCCAGTCTGGATCCTCTGCGCCTGTGACAGTAACCCGAGGACCATCAAAGTACTGATCAATATCAGAAACAAATTGATATTCCTGAGGCTGTAGCTTTTTCAGCATCCATAACCGCATTGTTTTGCGATTGAGAGAATCTTCCTGAGTCAAGTCTGGAATCGACTGTGGATTCGAGTCTAGATTTGCCTGTGAAAGCGAGGATGGAATTGATTGTGGAAGTGGTGGATATCTCTTATGGAGCATCCGACGAGTCTCCCGTATAATCAATTGGGCAGACTCTTGATCTACCATCTCATGAAGTATGAGATCACCTTTGAGCTGAGGATCAAGCATCAATGCCGTATAATAAGCTTCAGAGGTATCCATGAAGTCATAGTACTTTTGGTACTTCTTCATGCCTGCCCTTATTGCATTGGCAATATTATCATCATATCCCACCAAGGCATCATCCCGTAAAAGATCATGAAGCTTATAGTAAATTGGGACAGTGAGACTGATTTGTGGCCTTGATATAGATACCAAGTGCGTCAAGTCATTAAAGGTTTTGAGAGCTTTATGAATCTGACAAAGTCGTTCCCATTCTGCATTGGTAAAAGGAGGAATTTCACCCTGTACAGCACAGAATCGATTGATCTGAGCTCGGGCTTGTATCCCATCATTAAGCATTCGAAAGGTAGAATTCCACCGTGTTTCCCATCATACTGAATGAATTTGTCATCGAGCTTCATCTCATCACAGATTGACTTCCAGTCTTGCCTCCGTTGAGGACTGCGAGAAATCCAAATAGCAAGAATCCGGAGTTTAGCTAATGCTGATTGAGATGAGATAGATGGAGAGCTTGATGATGAGGTCAATTAAGAATTGCCGGGTTGTAGATTATCACAGATCGAATTGGCCTATGAAACACTTCCAGCTTTCAAAAAACGAAGAGTAGCTTTCACGATGAGGTTCAAGATATGGCCAGACAGCGAATATAGCTATTAGGTCCAGAAAATCGAATTGGTTGTAAAGAATTCTGATTCTGTTCCAAAAGATACCATAACGCAGAAACCATCTCTTGAACATTTGAGGCATTATCCCCAGTAATTGTAGTCAACTTTGACGTGAGATCCAATTCCACTAAGGCCTTGTGAACCACAGTAGCAATCAATGTTCTCCCCTGTATGAGGTCCAAAGATTTCACAGAACTCTAGAGTCTCTTCACGATAGTGAAAATCCTCTGTAAGCCAGTGGCCAATGATACCAAGGATAGGATAGTGATTCTGACTTGTCCATATATCAAGAGATAATGCAATTGTTTTGCATGTAGTAGCTAAGTCCTCCTTCAACAAAGATCGTTGGGTTTTGAATTGCTCTTGTAATCGTCGACTCACAGTTGATGGAGATGTGAATGATAGAGTGATTCCTGGAATATACTCCAAGATTTGCTGAAAAGCCTGAGATTCAATGACTAGAAAAGCTTGCTTGTCTTGAATAATCCATCGAAGTATGTTCCGTTCAAGATGCTCTTGGATTGAGAGATTCCCTTGTTTTTTGAAGACTTGGCGGATATCTTTTTGCTTTGAAGTTGAACTTTGAGGTGGAAGAACTAAATGTTTTCTCTCAAGATGACGCTGCATATTCGAGGTTGATGACTGCCTTTGTGATTCCGAGGTTTTCCAATTACATTGTAGACCAGTTTTCTCATCGATGACTGTACATTGGATATCCATGTCGACAGTCCTTGGTTTCCCTGTACGGAGGACTTTCCACTCACGCGATACCTCAGTTGTAGAGAAGTTATCCCAAATCCAATCGGTAGTGCTGGGCGAGGTTTCTTGATTTTCCGGGTAAAGGTTTGTGAGGCTGATTCATGAGGTGAAATCTCTGAGAAGGCTAGAGATTCTTGATCGGTAGAGGGAGAATTGAATTGCCATGGCGACTGTGAAAAAAATTGAGATATATCAGATTCAGTGATTTGGACTGATGGTAGAACTAATTCAGGGGAATCAGGGCCACCATTGAGCAATTCATACTCAACTCGTGCCTGCCTTCGTGTAGTTATTTGCAGGTCCTCATTGCCATTGTATGCCATGACGAAGATATAATCAGGATGCTTGGGAAGTTGGAAGTTGGTAGTAGGGGGGTGGGGGGTGTGTGGTTGGAACTTGGAAGGCAGCAGGATTTTAAGAAAAATTTTCAAGGTAGTACTATTAATTATACAAGTAATATCAGCTGAAATCCGATATTATCGGCCGTTAGTTATCGGTAGACAATTTTGTGAGCCGATACGATAACCGATATTATTTTGAAGCTATTTGTAGTAGCCGATTCGATACCCGATATGGAGAAATTCTGCCGATATCGTATCGGGAGCACCCCTAGATATATTTGGTGAAAGTGACGGCGATTATGCCAGTAGTGACCCGAAACTTGCCTTTTTTGAATGATAGGAGGTGAAGATATCAGAAGAGTGTCACATTATGAATGCACCCCAAGCGAACGGCATGTGCCCGGGCGCGAAGACTCAATTTGTGAGAAATCATAGGCTGGTGATTGCGCCAATGGAAATTTCGAGTATCCATATATGGCTCCGCGCCTTTCACGTATCCTCATACCTCCATCCATGTTGTGCCAATCCAAGACGTTTGCCTCGTCGACTAATTTAATCTTGAAGCCTTCCTCGGATAATGAATAAAATTTAGCATCCGATAAAGAAGAAAGTTCCATTTTG
Organism: Penicillium turbatum; assembly: GCA_030762825.1. Taxonomy (NCBI): domain Eukaryota; kingdom Fungi; phylum Ascomycota; class Eurotiomycetes; order Eurotiales; family Aspergillaceae; genus Penicillium; species Penicillium turbatum. The sequence goes on along the minus strand of JAUJYX010000007.1, from coordinate 1,974,802 downwards.
TGAATTTGACAATTTTGATGGTAGAATCGGCGAAGATCTATCTAGTTTCGCTCCAACGATTATCCTTCGGAATGCAAAAGACATGGAAGATGTTGTGCAGGTCTTTGCTTCTTCGATTAATCTTGGAAGACTCGAATACTGGTCCCTAACACCACGAAGAGGTACCTGCTCGTCGCTAGAGGCCTTGTTATCGCAGCGATCTCCTGCGAAGCACACTTGGTTGAAGCCAGATCGGGGTCTAGCAAGCGACATCTGAAACCAGACCTGGTAAAGGCATCTCCACCATCATCAGAGGAAGACCATGATGGAGAGCAGTTGCGAACATGTCGTGAGTTATATCGTATTTGACCATCTTGAGGTCAGCTTTAACCTGACGAACTTTGTTGGTGTACTCAGTCACGGATGAGCAGTCTTCAAGATTGAGTACATTCGGTTGATTCAACAGGTTGTCACGCGCTCGCTCATTGGTGACTGCGTACCGCTTTTGGATGAAGCCATAGGCCTCCTTGGCGTCTGTGCAATCTTCGATTCAATCTTGATGCCATCAGAGACCATCATCCCAGAGATCATGCGGTCGTGGTCCTCGCAGAGGGTATTCCCTTCAGCCCACGGGAGAGCTCGATTATCTCGGGACGTTTCTCGGTCGCAGCCATTTTGAACAGGATATTGGAGAGTATGAAATACAAGAATGCTGGCCTTGGAATATATATGGGCCGGAGTGACATCGCGGGGGGATTTGCCGACAATTCGCCGGTGAGTGGGGATTCCGTCCCATAAAGGGATGGGCGGCCAACTACATGGATTCTGTGCAAATCTACATTCAACGTTGGACAAGAAGAGAATTTGAGCTTTCATGGAATACTTGGCTCTTTTGTATATACAGTGGTCCTACAGCATGTCAGCTGAGCAATCCGTTGTTGCACCGAGACGCAGGATCGCTGGGGCCCATATTATGTATGAAATTTCTGAATGCGTCGTACAATCTCTTCCACATCTACCCAGATCCGTTGTCGATTTCGCAATCCTTTCAAATTGGTCCAGTTCTGCTTGATCGCTCTGAAAACATGGTGCCAGTTCGTTTCCACCTTAGACAATCTGATCTGCCCTGGTACGACAGATAAATAGGGAATCCGATACTCAGCGGCCTTTGCTGCTTCGATATGATTCATGTAAGAATCCCGGGTCAAGACCATGGCATACCTATCCCGTGCTTTGGATGTGGCCTTGATTTCAGCCGTCGTTAGCATTGTCCAGAGCGAAGGCTCATGTACGCATTCTGATTCATCCCAAGCTTCCCATAACCATGGCATTTCCTTGCGCACTAGGCTGTACCACAAATTGTTTGGAAGATTGGCAAAGGTTTTGCATGTCATTGACAGGCGAGCAATATCCTCAGATTGCAGGAAGCCGATGATCAAGAGGCGAAGCTCCAAGGGAAGAGATGAAATGTGGTCGCCAGGTGGAGGGGCAGATGAAGTGGTATGATTTGCGAAAGGCCGAGAGCGTTCAAAATTCTGCTTTGCGTTTGATAGGCTAGAATGATTTGCATCTTTTACTCCGCCGAGAAGAATCGGCGGCAGTCCCGGGACATAGAGTGGATTGGCAACCAGATACTCACAACCAGGCTCATGACGCCACCACTGCTCTCGTGAATGTTTAACATCATCAGATCGAGGGAATGATTGGAAACAATCCCAATCAATCCCTGCGTTGCGCCAGGCCATGAGCCCAGCCACATTGACTCGCTTGAATTGGATTTTGGACTGCCGACAGAAGATATCAAAGCACCAAGGATGGAATGGCATCGCGATACCGTTTGGGATTGCATCTTGTGGCTACCAGGGTTAACTTCGTTACACGGAGTCGTTGTTGAGATAGGCCAGGGCTGTTGAAAAAGAAACTTACATTCCAGTCCACATTGTCTGCCTGTATGTTTTCCGGCTCACCCCGAGCAGGCCACGCAGTCGGGTAATCCTCACGCGATGGGGTCCCATCACAAATTCCAAATCGCGACCAGCTCCCAGTAGCTTCCCAAGGTTCGCGTAGCTCGTCTGGCTGTCCCTCTCCACTCTGTATGTTTTTATGAACCATGAACTGGGCAGTACGACAGTCTCTTGTCTCCTCGGGCGAGATAGCATCAACCGAGTAGCCGCCGGTTGGGTTATCCCAGTATCCAGTGTGCTCTTCACGATCTATGCCTCTGGGGTCAATGGTATTTGAGGACCATTCGTGGTACCATTGCTCTTCTGTGTCAGTTTGGGTGTCATGACTGATTTCTTCACTGTCGTGGGAATTTTCAGAGTGATCACTCATAGTGTCCATGGTTTCATAATCGGAATCATATTCATATGGATCATGTTGCTCATTTTCGCCCTCATGAATATGGTCGGGGTCGTGTGCGATGTCATCATCGCCAGTAAAATCGATCGAATCTGCCGGGTCGACAATCGGTTGATCTTGCTTGTCACCAGGCTGGGCTACAACAGGTATGTCTAGCTCTGCAGATTTCAATTGAAAGAAAATGTTGAAGCTTACACCGCAAAGTTGGCAGTGAAACTACCAATGTCAGAAATCTTGTGTCAGAATAGGGCCATAACACAGCTCTACCTCGGAATAACCTGCTCGTTGTTAGCTAGTATGCTCCTTGCGCCCGCTAGTCTGTCGACTTACCCATTTTGTATTAGCGGACGACGAACGACTTTTATGATGTTTACCAAATTGGGAGACCAGAGTAGATAATATAGTAGAAAATGGCGAAATGTTCCTCCGTATCCGACCCCACCCTTTAGACTAGAGTGAGTCTAAAGCCTCTGATTGGTCAATTTGAGGCTGTCTGCCTATGTCTGCCTAGAAAGGGTCCAATCTGATTCAATGATGTTTTGAAAGTCGTTCATAGTGATTTTTGCACCTCAGAAAGATTGCTTCGCCTTTCATTTGGACCTACCCATTTCCTCAGAATCAATGTTTTCTAGAACATCACTTAGTTCCAGCTCGTTGAGGTTGATCTTTTCAACTTGCCGTTAACCGTTTTTCCTGCGCAAACCGACCGACCCATTGTTGAACATTTTGTGAGATGTAAACGTGAAATTTTCTGCCAATCTGTGACCTCATTTTTTACTGAATAAATCACATTAACCGCCTCAGTCTAGTCTTCACCTTTGAAGGCGTTGACCCTTCACGCAAGCCGCTACTCTTCATGGCCCACCAGGACGTCGTCCCGATCAACGGTCCATCAGACTGGACTCACCGGACTGGGATGAGATGCTTGACGAACTTGAACGTTGAACCGAACAAAGAAGCTTCTGCTGACATTACGGTTGCTGGAACAGGTATAGTGGTTGCAGATGGTAATATTACCGTTCCTAGCTCTATAATTATCTTTCGAGAGAGGCTAAGCGAGCGTGTGATGAGATTTCAAAGTGTTTTGAACAAGTGTAAATTCTGTGGTACATAAAATAAGTTGCCATCTAGTAGTCTAATGAACAATGATCAAGCCGCGTCAACACCAACCCCAATGTAAATAATAATGCTCCGCAGTTTAAGTAGTGGTAGTTCTCTTCTTAGCCCGAACATAGAAGTTCAACGGGCGGATCAATTGGAACTCAGGATCATACTCGACAGCCTCGAGACCCTCCCGGGTGAACTCATAGCGCGAGACAAGTTCCGACAACAAGATCTTAACCTCAAGCAAGGCAAAGTTGAATCCAATATATCCACGAGGGCCAGTAGCGAAAGGAATATAAGCGTAACGGTGCTTATTCTTGGTCTCATCGGAAGACCAGCGATCGGGGTCGAAATGGAAGGGATCGCGCTAGACTTCGGGGTTGGTATAAATAGCGTATAGGCTGGGAAGAATCACGCTGTTAGGAGGGAGACAGTAGCCACCGGGTAGAATAACGTCGGTTTTGGTTATACGGCCGGGCTGGAAGGAGGCGTTATATAGGCGCTAGGTTTCCTTAACGAAGTAGTCGAGGAAGGATAGGCTGTGAGTAAACTCAGGGGTCTATTTAACGTTACCCTTAGCGATACCGCGCTTATATAGTTATTCGTATAGATAGTCTTAGGCGCCTTCGTAAGTGATAAGGCAGTAAAGGAGCTATAATATTAGAGCCGAGGTCGTTATAAATCTAGTACCGGTAACGATAAGTATATTAGCGACGATTAGGCCTTTAGGGAACTTTTAGCCGTTTTCGTCGACGGTATTAAGGAGATAGTCGACTATATATAATACCTTAGTTACGGCCTAGGCTATAGGTATACTGTTAATACTAGATCCCTTAAGAAGCTTAATCTTCTCCTAGAGAAGAGTATAAATTATCTTCTAAATAAGCTTAAGACGGGCGGGGTCGCCGAAGGGTAGGTAGCGGTACTATTTACCTCGAGAGGTAATCTTCTTATTAAGAGATAGTAAGCTAGCGATATTAGTGATAATAGGGTATAAAGGAGCGTCGATAGCGGTAAAATACTCGAAGTCGGCGTTTAGGGAGAACTTTCCGATAGTTTACGAGGTAAGCTTCACTATATACTAGTATATATTCTAGGACTAGCCGCGAGTATTAAGTTTATCGAAAACTACGAAGGATTTACGTATATAATCTTATATTAATAGGGTATAGTAGCGGACTACTTTAGGGCCTATCGCGGGCGGTAAGAACTTATAGACTAGCCGCTAGTTCTCGGTCTTAGTATCTCCAATAAAGATAGCTATATTATCCTTAATACCCTAGAGAGGGTGGTTCTCGTTAATCTTCTTAGTTATATAGATAGACTCGGTTAGGGCGATAGCTACGACTTCAGGGCTATTAGTTAGGTATGTAGTCTTACCTATATTAGTAGTCTTGATTATATAGCTATATTTACGGAATAGCCGATAGTAGTTGCCTAGGTGGTCGGGGAAGATCTCGTAGAAGCTACCGACGAGAGGTAAGCCTATAGGACCTTAGGGGTTTTAAACTACTTAGCCATCGATACGGAGACCAATAGGTGAGGTTCGTGATAAGGGTACGCGCAAAATTTCCTCGACTGTGGAGAGATCTTATTCGTTTTCACCGTGGTAGAAGGTTAAGCCTAAGAATATTAGTATATATCGTCTCAATAGATAAACGATATATACCTAGGGGCGCGGCTATATATAATACTGCTCCTATAGCATACTTAATATCTTCCAGCTTCCACTTAGCATCAAGTGTCACAGACTAGGCTATTAATACTTCGTCCCCGATCAAGTAGAACAGGGGATCAGAGTTCTGTGGTGGTGCTAGTGTAATAGGCATAATTGATGATTGTTGGTTGATAGGGCAAATCGTCTAAGACCATCAAGCTGTTCTTAAATATCTAGATTCGGGCCGAGCTCATTGGTAAACTGCAAGCCCGAGTTATCCAGGGCCAGTAGAGCCTAGCTACCAGTTTAGAAGACGATCAGCATTGCTTAAATCCGATATCCGGGCGAATTTCGCACGAAAGGATGTTCAGTGGATCGTCGTTCTAATAAAAGACATGTGATTAGCCCTTTGGGCCAGTGGAGCCCAGCTGCCAGTTTAGAAGACGATCAGCATTGCTTAAATCCGATGTCCGGGCGAAATTCGCACGAAAGGATACTCAGTGGATTGTCGTTCCAATAAGAGGCAAGTGATTAGCCCTTTTCGGGTCAATTTGCCGTTTCACTGGCTGTTCACTGGCTCTCGGGCCGAGTGGAGTGGATTGGTCGCATCTTATATATGAATGTTTTGGTCTCTTCGTCTTTTGTGCCAAATAATTGTTTCACAATGTATACCCTTAAAGAAGTGCAACAACACAATAAGCCAGACGATGTCTGGATCGTTATTCACAACAAAATCTACGATGTGACTAAATACCTTAAAGACCACCCTAGTGGCAGTGCTATCTTGATTGAGGTCGCTAGTACAGATACCACTAAGGCATTCGAAGAGACTAGTCACTCTGACGAGGCCCGCGATAAGTTGGCCCAATTTTTTGTTAGCGACTTACCCGACGAGGTATATTTCTTTATATCCTTTATATTTAGACTTAACTAATCGGACTTAATTAGGAACACGCCGAATCTATTAAGATTTACTATCTAAACTTTAAATAAGTTACGTAGACCGCTATCGTCACTATCAAGAACCCTACTTCTAGTCGTGTTCGTTCTGTGGCCCTCTCCTTACTTAAGCTCGGAGTGACCGGCGCTCTAGGAGGAGTGGCTTTTACTAGTTATACCAATAGATAGGGACAATTCATATCTATCTTTAAGAAGCTATTAGAGAATACTTCGGCTATTATTTCCAATCGCCCTAACTCCTCTAGCCAGTTTTAGTCTAGCTTTAGTATCGCTAGTGTCGCTTAGCTTACCCTTATATATAGATTAGCCGTATAGATTTCGTATAAGCTTAACGTCTAAGAAGATTTCACCTACCACGTGCCTTATTGTACCTCTCACCCTAATAGGCTTATCTTCCGTAAGAAGCTAGCATCTACCACTGTTAAGAAAGCTCCCACTAAGGCTATCACCTAACCCCCTCTTAACCCGCGCCAGTTTAGAAGCTTCCCTCTTACCCACAAAGAAGTCGTCTCCCCCAATATCTACCGCTTTACTTTCGGTCTTCCCAACTTAGACGATATTCTCGGTCTCCCTATAGGCCAGTATATTACCCTACGCGCCACTATCAATAGAAAGAGCGTATCTCGTTCCTATACCCCTATCTCTAACAACACCAATCTAGGCCGTATTAAGCTTTTAATCAAGGTCTACCCCTAGGGCTAGATAACTAAGTACCTCGAGTAAATATAAATCGGTGACACTATCGAGATCCGTGGCCCTAAGGGCGCTATATAATATACTATATCCTATACTAACCACATCGGTATAATCGCTAGTAGTACCGGTATCACCCCTATATACTAGCTTATCCGTGCTATCTACGATGATAAGTCCGACACTACCAAGATAAGCTTACTATACGCTAACAATACCGAGGAGGATATTTTATTACGCAAGGAGCTTGACACCTTTGCCCGTGAGAACCCGCACAAGTTCTCTGTCCAGTATATACTTTCGCAGGCTAGTAAGGACTGGGCTAGTCACCGTGGCTTTATCTCTTAGGATCTGATCCAGACTTACTTACCGCTTGCCGATGCAGAGAATAAGACGCTGCTATGCGGCCCCCCACCTATGATTAACGCCATAAAGAAGACACTCTCTGTGCTGGGCTGGAAGGATCCCAACGCAGTTTCCAAGGCTACTGATCAGGTCTTCTTGTTCTAAGGGCATTGTGTGAGCATTAGGCGTTTGGATGTGGATTCGATGAATTGTACAGAAATTAGAATTTGATAGACAATATAGAGATAGAGATATAATATCAACAACTAGTGCATTCACAGTCAAATCTCGCTCCTTTGATCTAAGACCATTAAAAGCATTAAGCGAAAGCTGTAACTATGTGGTGAATATAACTAACGTATTTCACATGCGAGTGGGCCACCCCAAAACATATAGTAAATGCGAAAAATTACAACTTGATATCTTAACAACGGTGGTCTATTTGGAGATTTACTAATAGCTCAATGCTTTTTAGGGGAAATCTAGCCTCTCTAAAGACTTTGGCAAATCTTTATGACTTTGTGATTGAGATATATATATTTCTGGCTTTGAGCAACGTAATTTTCAATACCATGATAATGCAGCTTTTCAATTTTCTTGAAACTGATATATAGTGTTTAGAATTTTTACCGATAGCTATCGAATGATAATGAAATCAAACAACGTGGTTGTTGAGATATAAGGTTGTAAAACATCGCATTTACTATGTGTTTTGGGGTGGCCCACTCGCTTGTGTGGCCTACAGTCAGTGGACATAAATTCTTGCACCCCCGATAGCCCCACCAAGTTCACCGCCACTATAGATATTTACCGCCTACCTAAAGCGCGTAGCATAGAACCAGATTTACTCCATATGCGGAATAACGACACCACAAATGAGATTCTAGTAGCAACTGCGCAGCAGGCATGGGATGAATTAGAGATACGGCACCTAGAGCACCTCTCAGAGACGATGCTGTATCGGATGAAAGCTATTATCGAGAGCCAGTGCTGGTATACACTATACTAGATTTCGTAGTTATGAATTCATGGAGGTTTTTGACTGGCAGTATATTATATAATCAGGGGGTGTGGGGCTAAGGGGTGTAAGAATTTATGTCCAGTCACTGTACTCGCATGTGAAATACGTTAAGTGGGAGTTGGTGCCTCAGGTTGGAAGCTATCGTTCAGCGCATAGCTAGGGTTCAGGGCCCCACTTTGTATTGAATCCAGTTTTTACATGTCGAATACTAAGTCTCAATACTCGGTTTGATACAGAGTATTTTTGCCGGGAATATCCTCGGACCGTGAAGCCAGAAATCCCACACAAAAGTGCATATATTGATTAGTCCGATTGTCAGTTGAAATTCCTGTTTTCGTCGTATTATATTAGTTAGAGAGTTACATATCACTGAATTTACCATACATTGTTGTACTGCCAGATTTCTGTCACAAGACACCGGTTTTTGACTCCTGACTCCGACAGCTATATGACGTCGTCGACTCTCAATTTTTGGCTTCGGCTAGAACAATCCATTATATCCCGAGAACTCTGTTGTAGTTCAACGGCTAACATCAATATTAATCAGAATCATAGCCAATAGTGACGAATAGTCCTTGATAATCAATATCAAGTGGAGTCCGGTATAGCCGGCAATCAGCCACCAAATAAAAACTAAAAATCTTGTTGGCGAGAAACTTTGTTAATCGTTTTCCAACGTTCATCCGAACGGTTTCCGTAGCATCTCCGTAGCGAGTCCGAGGCCGAACATTCCTTCTCGCCCGAACTCATTCCGATATAGTAGATCCCGAGTCTACCAACTTGACAATTACATAGCGACAAAGCAGCCGTGATATCCGTTTGGATGTGTTTCCCCTGGTAACAGTTGCCCGTAATATGCCGGGTTCCGGCGGCGGAGCTCAAGCACATAGCTCATGGCCCTCTGGTTGGGTGTCTTGCAAAGTGCTAGAAGCCTATCGATAGAGATCCAAAATGCCGTGAGATTAAAGATATATCTATATATAAGAGAGGCCTGTACTAGTCCTGGTAAACTTCTCCCAAATCAAAGTCTATATTATTTCCCACGTCCTATCTCTATACACATACACATACGTCTAATATCTACATCACCACACCTTTTTGTCCTCTCATATTTCCACCCACCACACAAATGGCCGTTAAGCCCAGAACCGACCGCCCCGTTGCGATCATCGGCGGCGGCGTCCTCGGCCGCCGCATTGCTTGCACTTTCATCGCAGCCGGCTACCACATCAACATCCGGGATCCCTCGCCGGTCGCCCTCCGCGATGCCACCGAGTACATTGAAACCCACAAGGTCGAATTCTCATTGATGCCCCGCATCCACAAGGCTCACGCGGATACAATAGAAAGCACCGAGGCAGCGGGAGCTCAGGTCTGCCAGGCCGACCTGGAGGCGTGCACTGACGCGCAGTTTGGCGTCTGCAAGACTTTCACCGATATAGAGCCGGCTGTCTCCAATGCCTAGCTAATCATCGAGGCTATGCCTAAGATCCTGCAGTTGAAGATTGATACTCTGGCCGAGCTGGATCAACTCGCTCCTAAGGATTGTTACATCGGTTCTAACAGCTCGTCTTTTAAGTCGAAGCTAATACTTGTTAACGTTACTCCCGAGCGCTATCAGAATATCTTCAATATTCACTATACTATACCTCCTGCTATCCGCACCGTCGAGCTAATAACCTCCGGTATAACCGATCCTAAGATCTTCCTATACTTAGAGACTGTCTTAGGCGAGTGTGGTATATTACCTATAACTACTCGTCGCGAATCGACTAGGTATATATTATAAAATAGAAATCTATTTTCGCACTATAGCGAACTAACTTAAATCTCCGTATAGATTCGTCTTTAACCGCCTCTAGGTAGTAGTTAAGCGCGAAATTATATATATCCTCTCTAAGGGCGTTAGCGACGCTAGCGAAATCGATCTCCTTTAGGAATATATATTTAAGAACGGCCCTCTTCCCTATAAATTGATAGACTAGATCGGTCTAGATACCGTCGCCTTTATCGAGGACAACTATATTTAGGAGAAGGGATACGACCCCGTTCCTACTGTCGACTAGCTACGCCGCGAATATATCGAGAAGGGCTGTCTCGGAAAAAAGAGCGATAAGGGTAGTCTCTACCCTATTATCCCTAAGTCCTCTTCTACCGAAGCTACCCTCGCCAACCCCTACGGTACCGCTAAGGATATCTACCTCCTAGATATCGGTCTCGGCGGTAACGCTAAGGATCTATCTTAGGTGTAATTAAACGGTAAAATCCTACGCCTAAACCTCGCTACCTAGAAGTTAACCCCCGTTATAGTCGGCTAGAACCTACCTAACGGAATCGATATATCACTATCGACCTAACGTATCTTCTAGACTAATATAGGCCGCAGCACTACCTCCTATAACGGCTCCGTCTGGTCCGCTAATTTAACCGGCAGCGACGTTAAATATATAGTCCCCGTTAGCAACGTATACACCCCTAAGTAGCTTATCGCCGTTGAGTCCCGTAAGTAAATCTACTTCTGTGACCGCGAGGGCACCAGTATCTACCGCTGTGATTACGATAGTAGCAACTATATAATCCTACTTTAGCGCTATATAGACTCCAATATGAATCTCTTCGACCAGATAACCAACTAGTGTATAGGTGTTTCTATCGATACTAAGCACGGAATTCTTTACTGGACCTAGAAGGGCCCCAGCAAGGCTAGCCGTGGTTAGATCTTCTCTGCTGGTCTAGATATCCCTGCTGGCGAGACTACCGAGAACCGGACCGATATCAAGCGTCTATAGAACAACCTACCCGAGCCTATTGATATCGAGATTGATGCTGAGACTCAGACCCTGTACTGGACTGATCGTGGTGAGCACCCCATAGGCTGCACCCTAAACCGCGCCTACGTTGGTGGCGAAGAAATCGATATTGAGAAGATCATTTTGGCGCGTCACTTCCACGAGCCAATTGGCCTGAAGTTGGATAAGGCCAAGAACATTGTCTATGTAACTGATCTCGGCGGTAGCCTGTACTCCGTGTCGCTGGAAGATAGAGTCAAGACAGAGCTTGTGCGCAACGATGCTTGCTACACTGGTCTCACTCTTGCTTAGAAAATAGCATTTATTTTAACAATACCAGCCATAGTGGCGCTCTCTTATGGATCAACTTAACATATTTAATATAAAAGACACCGCGTTAACTCGATGTGACAATTTGTGCCGCTCATTACATCGGTAGGTATTGTTCATCTAGTTGGTGCGATAAGCATGTCTTAGTTATTTCAATGTGATCCCTTTAGACTCAATACGCAACCAGAATGCAGCGACTAACGTTAAAGCCTTCATTAATTTTAACACTATTGTTTGGTTTCCTAGTCATCAAGAAGACGTGCGACCTCACGAAATGATACTAGCTTTAACAGAAACAAATCAACCCCTACTACTCGTGCGTCCTCCACATTAGGAACAATTCCCATTGTCGCTTTTTTCCGGCTTATAAGCTTTCCACTTGTTGACATGCTGCTGTGCGGACACTCCTTTTGGTGGTGTATTGATAAGTCGAGGAGTGTTGAAAGGTTTGGAATTAGGATTGCTGTTTGAATTGGCAGTTCGCTGCGTTACAGTCTTTGCATTATTGACCGCCGAAGAAATAAGGCCTGGTGTGTCGGCATTGGTGGACTTGATATAGTCCACGATTGCTATACTATACCGGATTTGGCGTACTCACATATCAGACTTTAAGGTCAAATAATACGTCTCTAAAGGTATTCATTTCCAAGATGCGATGAAATGCCACATTGCCGGTAGCAACGATTGTGACCTGACGTTGCAAAACTGCTGACCCATTGAAATGGGTTAGAAATCCGGCCCCTCGGAGGGGCTCAAGGTGCAGAATAAGTTGAGACCATACCCGCTCCGGGTCTGCGTCAAAGTCCATCAGCAAAACAAGAGTTTGTCATGAACCATCTAAAAAAACCTGGAACCTCTTCCTCTTGTGGGTGTGTTCCGAGGGGTAAAGTTTCCAGATTCCTATCGTACTCTCGAATCATCCTCAGCAGATGATCAATATAGAGACCCTGAATGTTAGTTGCTCATGACAGCATATGAAGGTTTGGTCCAATCAAAAGCTCATTTAGAGCGGGGAAAAGAGTCATTTCGATGTTCATACAGCCTGAAGAGCTCGCAGATTGCAATGAAATGCGACGTCCACGGGCGTTGTTTGAATAACAGGTGATAGGAATAGTATGGCGTGTGCAATGGGAGAATGCCGAGAATTCTTTTTGAAGCATATCAAAGCTCTCGAGGCAGACACCCCCATGCTCTCGAAAAAAAGCATCACCGGCTTGCCGGACCCAGTACAGAAGGTTGAGGATGCCGCTGGATTAAGCAAAGGGATCAGTTGTGTTCAGCTTGAAAGTATAGGGAAGTTAGAGAACAATTATTACAAAACAACCAACAGCCCCCAGCAAAAGCACCGTGCTGCTCGACAAGACAATAATCGTTTGGAAAGGCCAGGGTTGCAGCATTTGACGCTGTAAAAAATAAAATCAGGATCAGACGAATCCCTTTCAGATCTTGTCCCGAGCGACAGAAGATAAAGATACTCAGGAAGTCATCCCTATAGACAATCTCCTAGACCCGTCAAATGAAAATAACGCTACAGGTGGATGGGAGGAAACAGAAGACACTGAAGGAGATGAACTTCCCAAAGCGGAAGTAATGTATATCGATCATTATAGAAATATTAGTCATCCGACCACCTCCGGCACCATTGAATTATAGCACATAAATTCTGCTGGATGGTAGGCTATACTATAAGCGAGACTTGACTGTAGCTGGTAACGCCTTCTATTGTTTCTTTTGTAATCTGCTGGGGAAGAGATGGATCGTCGAGCGGGTATCTGTGATTATGTAGGAAGAGTGCAATATATAGATGCTTGAGAAACCACGTAGTGGGGCTTTTTATCTCGCTTGGTCCCTATCACATTACATGTCTGAGCAACGAAGTTTGGGCTTAGCTGGCTCCCAAAATTTCTCATCTCATTCATGAAAAGAGGTTATTAATTCCTGGGAGCTCTAGTCGCATTTGTCAGGGTTATATATGAAGCATACACGATGAGTGGAGATATGATCTGCGGAACCCACATGGTGCATCTGGGTTCCTCGCGAGGAAGCCTCGCTATTTTTCTTCCCCGCGCTACTTCATGTATCTAGAGTCAACCATAGCTGTTCTTAATATTGATTAATCAACTGGAGGACGTTGTCCTCCTCTATGTATACATGAGACCCTCACATCTAGACCTTAGAGCACTGGGAACCCTCAAATGGTTCCTAGAAGTGTGTCAATGCCCCGGGAGACCGAACTCTGTTCGGTACCACAAGTCGCATCCAGAGCCTTGAGCGTTGAAGAAAATCCCAGCCTAACACGCACATCAAAAGTTCCATAGACAACCCGGGATTTGCCGACTATGCTACCTACCACAGTAGCTAGCATGGTCGTCGTAATTTACAGCCACAGGTGCAATTGGTTTGAGGAGGAGTGATCTGGAGCAGCGGGGGTGTGGCAGAAAAGAAATGGACTCGAATAGAGAAGTTATCGTGAATTACTCACACGTGATGCAATATGACCAGACACTCGGCATTATAATTTGAAAAGCAGGCAGGTGAGAGCATGGCCGTGAGATATAGAACAAACGAATGAGATATGGAGTGTTTGGAGCAAGCTTCGCATCTAAAAAAATTACCCCTGATCAATAACAACCCCACCAAAGGTGACCGTTCAACCTTGTAAGCGCTAGGTGTAAGTTCACCCTAGCCAAAACATTCATTCCTCTGAACTACAACACTAAGAAACGCAAACGGTATCAATTGGAGCAAGAAGATAAAGAGGAGACTCCACATGTGGTCATGGACGGAAGGAAAGCACTATCAAAGTCCGTTATATGTGGCAAATTTGGGTGTACGCGAAGATCTTGTAAATAATAGTGATTTCTTTCCTTCTCTATTTCAATTTGCTTCGCTATCTTGCTGTAGTTATTCTAAGACGAATCACATGACATTTGTTCTTACCTAATCGGGTATATTACATAATTTGCGATGTCCCAATCAATTCCCACTCGGCATCCCACGGAGCTCGATCGCAACAACTTTGGCTGAATGAAGGCAGATGAAATTCACTATACTATCCTTGAATTAAACCAATAATCCTTGAAAGCAAATGGATAGCTTCGACTCTCATCCTAATCCATATCCATATGACACAACACGTGTCAGCGAACTCCTCAAACGCAAGCGTCGTGTCCGTGGTATCAAGTCTTGTTTTCCTTGTCGACATAGGAAAGTGAGATGTGATGGTGACTTGCCTTGCGAGAGTTGTGTGGTAAGGGGTCACCCTGAGCTTTGCTGTGGGCCTTGTCCTGGAACAGGTGGTGGCTCACGGGCTGGACCGATTGTTTCTGATGGTCAGGTTGGATCTCGTGAGAGCCGTTCTTTGACTGGAGTTCCAGACGGAGGCGGGGCTGAGGAAGATAGTTTATGGGGAGAACAGAGTGGAAGGCATGTTCATTTTCTTTCTTTTTTCTTCATGCTTGAGCATCGACCAGGATTGGTCGGTACACACTCTACCTCCCCAAGATCTAGCCAAAGAAATACACCGTTTGATATCAAGGCAAAGTCCCACCCAAGCTGACAATTTTACCAGTGGTATACCCGAAAAGGATCGCGCCGAATATGAAAATGAGTCTACTACAGCTCATACAGTCGGCATCGACCTTATGATCAAACGAGTGGAAAATATCGAAGAGCAAATCTCTTCTCTCAAAGCCGATCTTCAACAAACTCGTTACAGCACCAGTATGAGACCTAAAGTAATCGGTTCTCAGGCCAGCCCAGAATCCCCTATACGGCTGAACCGGCACTCAACTAGGCCTTTCGTTCCCGCAAAATCCCTAGGGAAAAGTTTCATCGAGAGCGCCACAGGAGCTACCATCTTCTTGGGCAGTTATTCTGATCCACCGGCAGCATTGGGCTATCGAAACGTATCCGGTGACGCAATACTCTCTGGTAACCTTTTCTTGGATCAAGTCGTGCCTCGGACGTATCTATTTACGAGCCTATAGGGACCTGATGTTGACGTAGGTGAAATCTGTCGGACCCTACCTAGCGACTCCGATATTATTCGGTATGTACTACCTCGAACCATTGATTATATTATACCTGGATATAAAACTTTACAGGAGACCTTTATTGAATATAGATTGCTCGCAGGTATTGGCAGATCTATCAAACAACCGTCTACCCCTTCTACCTAGCTCTAGTAACGCACAAGCAATTCAATTCGTCTCTCTTTGCGTTTCTCGACCGGCGAGCCGGACTCCAGCTCGAGAACGAGATATCGAAGTTCGACGATTTGGATTCGTCATAGCTAGCACTATTGTTCGCTGTGCTAGCTTGTGGAGTTCAATTCTCGAATGATCCGATTAAGGAACGGGATCTACGGTCTAAGGTTTTTAGTATAGTTTCCAGAACATTTCATTTTTATCTATAGGTGGTAAAAAGCAGGAAATGTAGGCTAATAAGTACCGATATCACTAGTCTATTCGTCTTTCCAGTGCCTTCGCACTTCAAACTTCTTCAACAATACCGACATGAATCAGATCTAGGCCATGGTATTGATAGGTCATTGTTTACGCAACAATCTTGATATAAATAGTGCTCGGATTTTGATAGGTAGGTTTATGAAACTCATCCAAGAATGATAATGCAAGTTCATTTGCTTAATCGATTGTAGGTGCGACAATGCGTCTCGCGCAGAGTATTGGACTGTATGAGGAGACCGTTCAACCAGACTCACCGAGTGCAGCAGTCAATCATTTCCAAAGAAAGCGACTCTGGTATATATATCCCATCCTTTCTCTACTCCTGTAGTTGAACTAACAAGAAATAACAACAAAGGTGGATACTACTCTGGTAAGACACCTTTCTCTCCTTCACCTACGACAGACCCCCGAGCACAATAAAGCTAAGCAGCAGCATCCTATACGACCCCTCAACCGGAGGAGGGCCGGGTAATCACTTATTCGCCGAGTCAGTCTTTATACTATACCAAATCCTCCTCGAACGCGCACGAGAAGACGACGATGTTGAAACCATAACCGCCATAGTAGCCTACAAGCACCGTATAGTTGAAATTCTAGACGAAGATATTGCTGCACCATTCCTTATTGATAAGTTCCGCTGCCGTACCCTCTAGGATCATCTTGAGCGATTAGCACTGCGAATTCACGTTTGTTATAGTATTACGAGGCTTTGTCGATTGACGCTAGAGACAACGTTAGGTCCAGCTCCAGACAATATTAATGCAGAAACATTGAAAAAGGAATGCACAAGCCGCGCCGCAGAAGCGGTCGAATCCTTCCTGGATATGTACCGTCTCTTATCAATTCTCTGTCGCTTATGGGTATTTGTTCACAACGCCGTGAGCTGTGCGCTTACGCTGTAGAGTCTTGGGGCCACTGAAATGTATAGTTCCCGGGCGGAGACGCTTTTAAAGCGATTACTAGTTGTTCTTGAGCGTAAGGAAAGTCAGTCTTCGTGGGAGGATAGTGATACTAATGTGAGATATTTTGGGCCTTATTCTCGGGCGTTAAGGGCTTTGAGGGACACTATTGTTTAGGGATTTCAATAGTCAATTGCTTTGCTGGATTAATCCTAGCTTAAGTCATGAGTATAAATATAAGTATAGTGGTGGTGATAGCGGAGAAGGAAGAATAATAATAAAAATAAAAAACTTGAGAAATTCTGTATTCAGGGAACAAACAGCAGGCAGTCAACGATATCCGGAGCAGTAAATCGCTAGCTAATTAATTATAGACTGCTCAGTAAAAAGGGGGCCTAGTATTGGAATGATCAAGGTAGTTTACTCTCACTCACCACGCAACACCGCCCATAGAACACTACCGATCCCGTTGAGTAAGGTATTTTCTGTCATTAATCATTGGAATCAGGTAGTGTTTGAAACTAGTCTCTTATATTGAATATTCTGCAGCAACTCATAAACTGTTGCCATCCTTGATATCAAAGTTTGAGGGTAAAAAAAGAATATAGAAAAAGGGCGCCATCATAAAACGAACTACTGCCAGGTGAATCATCGAGCGCTATCTCAAGTCAGGACGCGAGGTAGCGCTTTACAGTGACCAAGCAAGACCTTTTTGATCAGCCTGGTCTGCGCTCGCTTTCACCACACCAATTATACAAATTCTAGCATTCAGCACAGCGAATAGATTACCATCAGGGGTAAAATCCTCTTAGCAACCCATAACATATAAGACCGGTCATTCGGATAAGGCGCGGGACGAGCTAGCCAAGTGTCACGTTGGAGATCTACCCTTATAAGTATATCATCCCTTAGAAAAGCTTAATAGATGCTCAGCTAACATTGTCCGTTTAGGAGCACGCCAAAACCGTGGAGGTTTATCGTCCGAACTTTGAGCAGGTTGCTCAAGCAGTTGCTGTGTCACTCAAGAAGTTCTCATCTGGTCATCTAGGCAATTTAGCCCGCGCTGTGATCAAGCTCAGTCTCACTGGCGCTTTGGGAACGGTGGCTGTCACTGGTTATCGTCACGGATAGGGACCACTGCTTCAGTCATTGCAGAAGCTGTCCAGCCACGCCCGGACATTTCTCTCCAACCGCTCAGATTCGTCTGGCCAATTTTGGTCTGGATTCGGCATCGCCAGCATAGCGCAGTTGTCGCTGACAGTCTATTTGACAATGTGGATTTCCACAAAGATGGATGTCCAGCAGGAATTCACCCACTATTCTCCACACCGCACAACCGGTCCAGAATGGACCAAATCATCATTCGTAAAAGACTTCCCTCGTCTACCAAGAGCAATACACTCCCCAAAGTGAAAAAGAGATCACCTTTAGACCCACGTAAAAGGAAAAACTTCCCAATCATCCGCAAAGACATCGTGTCGCCCGACGTCTACCGCTTCGTCTTCGGCCTCCCTCATGAAGACGATATCCTAGGCCTCCCAACAGGCCAGCACATTGCCCTTCGAGCCACCATCAACGGCAAGAGAATTTCCCGCTCCTATACACCCGTCTCCAATAACACAGACCTAGGTCGCATCGACCTCTTAGTAAAAATCTACCCACAAGGCAAAATAACCAAGCATCTTGTAAGAATGGAAATCGGCGACTTCATTGAAATACGTGGCCCCAAGGGCGCAGTGCAATGCGCAACCTCATATGCGAAGCACACCATCATGATTGCAGGTGATACCGGAATAACACCCATGTACCAACTCATCCGAGCAATCTGTGATGATGAGAGGGACACCACACAAATCAGCCTGCTCTATGCAAACAACACCGAGGGAAATCCTTGCTGCGACAGAAGCTCGTTAAATTTGCCAAGAAGTATCCAAAGAAGTTTCAGGTGCAGTACGTTCTTTCGCGCGGAGGGATGGAAGGATCATCGGGGATTCGTTTCTCAGGGTTTGATTCAGAAGTATCTAGCGTCGGCGGATCAGAGCAATAAGATGTTTCCTTGTGGAACGCCGCCTATGATTAATGCCAAGAAGGTCCTTATTGGACTTGGATGGAAGGAGCCGGGTGCTCTTTCTAAGGCTACAGATCAGGTGTTCTTATTCTAGTCTCGAGTGGTCTTTGAGTCCCTTGGTGTCGGGTCGGGAGGATGGCATGAAGTGCTGGAGTTTTCTTGTGGTATACTTTCGATAGATTGTACATAGAGTTTTGCGTGTGATAGACAAAATATAGAAATGGACTGGCAATGTTGTTCAAAGGGTTTACTGATCTTGTGGAGTATCGGTCACATACTGCCGGATAGAGAAGTTAACAAAGTAATGCTAAGATACTCTCAAGAGGTTATGATATTTCCAGCATCAATCCTATTATGCTAAGAAATTGCGACGATCCATCATAGGCAGTAGTACAGGGCTTCCTTATACTTACACGTCAACCAAAAACGCGATAGGAGGTCAAAACATCGTAGAGCAATTATTATTGTTTTGGCAGCACCCTTTATCCTAAGCATACGCCTTATTCAGGAATTGAGTGATATATCTAGTCGATGGTAGCAAGCCTCTTTAACTTTCAGCATGAGATGCAATATAACTCTTATCTCGCCCACTATGTTCCAGGGGAAGAAGGTTGTTTTTGTTTGGGGACCGGCGGCAGAATGATATTGACAGAACGCTGTCTGCTGCATGACCTTAAACATATCAAAAAAGACGCGGAGCGCTATCTCATGTCAAGACAAGAGATTGAACTCCGCAAAAGGTGAGCCGCATCGTCATTTTCGCCCAGCTTATCACGTCCCAATTAACGCCATCAAAATCCCGGCTAACATGTAAGCTCAATTTCATGAAATAGAGCCAATCCCGGCAGCAGAATAACTAAAATAGTATTGAATATTATCTCACGAAATCCCTGCACAAAAAGTGAGCCCCACATCTATTACCTCTTTTCAAAGCCATAGTAATCATCCCGAGGTCCTAGGCCCCATCGGCACATCCACGGGTCCCCGTCGCCCATCCGAACTAAATCCGAGCCGTTCCCGTCCCGAGTCCGAGGCGACTAGATACCGTGCCTCTCGTTACCGACAGCCGTGGAACCTCGTCAGCCCCCTCGTTCGATTGGTGATTTACCTCACTTCGTAGGAAATGGAGGCTTTATTTCTGAGTCGGGTTACCCGTTTTCTCTGGATTCGGTTATCCTTCATTCGAGAATAAAGTTAAAGGCAAACTCATTTTCGTTGCCGAGTTGTATCCCAGGAAAAGTTTCGATACAGACAGAGTTTGCCTTGGTCTTTTTGCCTCGAGGGACATATTCTTTGCTGTTGATTGACAAACTTCCGAACACTCCCACAGGAAGACAAATACTATTTTCTTTCGTATCTGTTTAGCTTACTGTATTTGTTGCCAGCTAGCTTAGGATCTGCTTTCAACCATAAGGCAACCCTCACTGTTCGGTGAATCAACGCGGCCGGTCAAGAATCAATTTTGAACCGGGAAATTTAACAAAGTCCCGCTAGTGACCAGGTAACTAATATAGCTCAAGTAGATATTTTCTATAGGCGATAAACTCATATACTATTGGTGTTTAGTGGCTTTTATATTCAACGTTGATATAAACGTTGATATCAACTTTCTAACACCATTCATCACCCGTACATCGTCAAAGGTGGTTATCTAAGGATACTCAGCGAATATATCAGCACGATAATACTAAGCTATTGTGGACGAGGCTAAAGGCCCTAGTGCTCCTAGAAGCACCAACGAGACTCCGCCGGTTGTATTCTTTATTGTGGCTTTCGGCGCGGTTGAATCATAGCGCAATAAAAACCCCGAGACTTCGGAAATATATCTCCCTTCCGTATATTTCTATTTATGATTAACTCCAATCTAGCAGCTAAGTTGCTCCGGGGAATGCGCTTTAAATCAATTAGTGCTTCGGGTACTATATAGATATAGCAACTAGATTAAAATATCGTTGATTCGATCATTATATTAGTCTATATACCGTGATTAAGGCAATAAATCAACAACTATAGTTATCCTAGGAGCCGGCGCTAATATTAGTAACCCTCGGAAACTTAATAGTAGATATATCTTTTATAGTAGATATTAAATATTTAAAAGCTTATAACTATCCTATAGTAGATACTATAATACCCTTCTTTACTCTAATAACTTACTAGTAAAGCACTATCACTAGTAAAACTAAGTAATTATTATAGATTTACTTCTATTAGTAGCTCGAGGAACTATATAATATCTCTAAGCGCGATAAAGACTAAAAATCAAGACCTAGCCCTACTAAACGCGAGAAAAAGAGTAGCTAACTCCTTAAACCTCCTATAAAAGTAATATCGATACTTATCCTTTATATCTTAAATATAAGGCCACTTATAATTAGCGGCCTAAGAGATATATCGAAAGAGATCCCTTATCCTTATAATAATAAGTAGGAAATTAGTTAGCGATATAATCTAATACCTATAAACGCTATCCGACCGAATCTTAATCGCCGATACTATCTCCTCTACGTAGTAGGTTACGATATATCTCACTATATAATTACTATAGAGTAGATATAAAGATATCCTTATAAGGGAAGAGATAGAAATAAATAATATATCTAAGTTTAATTTCCTACCGATAAAGCTAGAAGAGAGGTACCGGAAGTATACTACTATAGATAAAGGGCGGCTATATAACTAAGGGGCTATTCCTTCTTATTAGTTTATTAGTATATTTTAATAGAATAACTAGTTTTTAAAAATAAAGGAGTAAATATATATACCTAAATATTACTATATTAACTAAGATAAACTAATAGAGTATTATTTATAGACTATAATAGACTCTAGTATTAGTAAGATAAAAAAGCCTAGAGCGTTAAGACCTAAATTAACCGCGCTAGTATTTATTAGATAATAGTATAAGGGCGACTTACTATACTAAAAGTCGAGCTTCTAAGTTAAAGGTATACCTAACTATAAATAAGTCTACCGAACTCTTTCTTTTTATCTAGCTAATATACTAGTTATAGCGTTAACTAGATACTAGTCGCTTATAAGTTATAAGTGATTATTCGATAGCTATATAAGTAGAGCTCCTAATATATATTGTAAAAATTAGTAGTAAGTTTAATATTTTATAGCCCTATTAATTACTAGAATAAATATACTATATTTTCCCTATATATTTATTAATATAAGTATATTATAGGCGAAATACCCTAATAGAGGCTATCGTTATAGAGAAGTTATTATAGACTCTCGCTCGTTTAATAGCTTCTATCTTTTTATTTTTATCTCGTTTTTAATCGTAGGTAACCTAGAACTTATCCTTAGGTAGTATTTTCTTACTAGGAAACACTTTTATAGATAATATAGTCCTAGGGAGGCTAAGTTAGGGGGCTAATATACTAAGTAGTGTAGCTATATATCGATTCGTATAAGAATCCTTAATTAGCTTAAGACTTATATTTATAACAGCTTAATAGCTTACTATTAGTTATAAAAGGTTATCGGTACTAGTAACTATTTTAATATAAGCCCTATAGCTTATTAGCCTTATCTTATAATAGTTGGTCGAAGCTACTATTCCTATCATTAACTAGAGTCTAATCCCTAATACTATATATATAATAAATTAAATTCCACTTCTTCTCTTAATTCTTACTTATATTAAATTAGGTAAAATATACTTCTATTATTATATTATCTAACCTATTTAAAGTTAATATAATATATAACCTTAGCACTATTAAAGCTCAATCTTAGCTCCCTATTTCGATATCGGCCCCTATTACCTATAAGAGTTATATAGCGGCTACTATAAAACTAACCGGACCTTATTACTATAATAGATTAAAGATTATTATAGGGCCTCCTAAGAGCCTTTATCTTCCCTACTTATATAGACTAGAAAATATTATATCTATTTTAGTTATAAAATAGGAGTCGCTATAGGATACCTATTAGAAAGTTATTACTTATAAGATCGCTAGTAAAATTATAATTACTATATACTATATCTATCTATCTTATATAGTAGCTATCTAGATATATATAAAAGAGAATACTTAAAGATTAATATATAGATTCGGATATCTAGAATATAAGAACGTTCTCTCCTTATATAAATACTATATATATAAAGATCTTATATTCTTCTTAGTTAATAACTTACTACTAATACTTATATATATTATCGCTTTTCTATTTATTTATCCTAGCGAGATAGAATTAGGATCTATAATCTACTAGGTTAGTCTCTTATACCCTTTTAATAAGCTTTTCTAACTTTTTAGATCCTTAATAGTACCTACTATTTAGTTTTATTTAGCCTTATATACTAATTACTAGCCTATAATAATATATTATTTAGAATTAATAGGATTATTAAGATAGGTTAGTTAGTAGCTATATCTTTATATTATCTAACTAATATTTTATAGTAAGTTTAGACCTTTATATAGATTATACGCTAAAGCAATCTAAAGCTGTATATATTACGGCCCTCCTATCGATTACAATATAGCTTATATAGAAATATAATAAAGATTAAGGCGTTATTAGCGTAGATAATCTAGAGCGATAGCCAATCGATTCTACCGCTATAGGCTTTTTATCTACTACCGAGATAGTAGGGTTAATTAAATCCCTAAGAGATATAAGTTCTCCTAGTAAGGAGAAGTATTTTACTAATATCTAGTAGTAACCCCTATTGGCGGGGAAGTACCGCCTAAGCGATAATCTAGTCGTTCTTGTAAGAGTAGCTCTGCTCTCTAGTAATTTAAAATATATTTATAACCCCGATTTTTGAAAGTGCTAAGGGACAAATATATAGTGTATAACTCTCGGATATTCGTAAATCCTCGTTATCGTCGCACGGCTTCACCAATATATAATATTCTACGCGTCTCCTATAGTCTCTTACTATATATTAGGGTCCTTTATTTCTTCTACAATATAACTCATTGTTTTTTTCTGCTCATCGCCTGCTAATATTGCGATCTAGTGAGCTCACTACTAAATTTTTAACGTTACGTTGTTCGCAAAAACTTGAAGTCTGACATTGAATACCGTGGCCCTCTGTTGAGATACACAACCTTTGGAAAGCCAAGTTTAAAGGATTTCACGCGGCTAGACTCTATTCGATGATAAAATCTTATATATATATACTGTTAGAAGAGCTTACAATATCTCTACTAAAAAGACTAAGCTCTTCAAACCCCAAAATTTGAGATCGCAACGGTATTGAATTGCCAGATATCTATAATAGATATATTTTAAGCAGCTACCGTATCAGCGTGATTTATCTTTCGCAGTGTATAAAAATACTAAAAGTTAAGGATTTTTAAATACAGTAAAACCACGTAGCCTAGATAAATAGTAAATTGTTGGGAGGCCCCGATTTAAATAATTCCCGCCTTAGAAGAAGCGAACATAACTTGGGTTGCTGTTCTTCGGCCAAACCCTTTTGTTGCAATTCAATTTATTTATAGATTCATTGATTCAAATTCTGCCAGTTTCCCGAAAAAATAAAGCACAGGAGTGATATAAAGCTGGCTATACGAAAAGTAAGGTAATCGGACGCCACAGAAAGTCGTACAGTGTAAATTCCCCGGGGATACAGAGAGGATCTAAATCAGTTTCACTAATAACTTATAGAGATTCTTTCTCGGACCATTCAATCTCTTCGCTAGCTTTCCCTCCCGGCTTTTCTACCCCGCTCCTTTATATGTCCCTTCCAATCCCAAATCGTTTTCCGAAGTACCGATAGTGTTCCATATTTCTCGTTTCCACTTGCGACGCATCGGCTGGCCATAGAATTCGTCTCTCAAATAGCGTATGTATTTTATCGTCCTGCTGGGCCCTATTTCCGTAACCTCTACACTCTCCACCTTCATTTTTAAACCTAGAAGAGCTCTTAGAAGGGTTTCATCTAAATCTCCTTCAACTTTTAGGTTAATAAGGATTATCTAGGTATTGTACCACACTTTTTCTAAGAGCTTAGTTCCCCTTCTTCCCGTAAATCTATAGACGAGCTCCCTTCGGAGCCAAGATAGGTGGGGCCGTTTACGAATTTGATGGTAGCAGACTCCGTGGTACTTCGTAGTATCCGACAACGCACGTTTTATGGTCTCTTCTAGAAGTTGGATTTGGAGTTGTACAGATTCTCTGGTAACTCTATATTGTTTACCTTTAATATGGATGTAGTAGACCATCTTTTCGGTTGCTGTAACAGGTCCAGGATAATTTCTTATCTTAAAAAGTTCTCGTTATGTCTGCTAAATTTTATAATAACTACAATTAACTACAGTATATACACTCCTACCGTAGCATTTTTACTAGACTTATAACGGCACACTCATAAAGATGTTGGATAAATATATCGATTGTTTAAGTAAGCTTAATAAGAGGCTCTAGTAGTGAGACTGCCATCCACTAATCTGTCCAATTGCTCGCAAAAATATGACTGTTCCTCTATTTCCGGTTATCGGGTGAAAGGTGAGGAGTCATATTATTACGTATGGCTCTGAAACTCCTTAGACAAGGGGAAGCCACATCTATTTCAAACGATATTCAAAGAAGGCTGTTCAGCGGTCTATTTTCGGTCGGTATAATGATTTTGTAAGGGCTTTTACCACTATACCTTACCTTCCTGTTAAATTAAGTATAACCCTTTTTTTTGGATTTCTTCTTTTTGCTTTCCACTTTGGATTGAGCGATGAAACCTTTTGTTTCTCTTATAAGAATCTATAAGGTCTACGTAAACCTACTTTAAAGGAGTTTTTGTGACTCGCACTACGACCGAGAAAGTCTTACAGATATAGGATAGTTAGGAATTTCAGCTAAATAACATTTTATTAAGTCAAAAATAGCCTATATAGACTTAATTTAAGCTATTTGATATTCGGGTTTATAGCGCGCCAAGCGTATATAACCGTCCCAAGTTGGCTATATATAAGTGTTCGTGTTATTATATTGATAATAAGTCGAAAATATATAAAATATTCTCCTTTCAAGGCTCCTTAAAATGAGTTAATGCCATCAACGATCGAAATTATATTAAAAGTTGCCTGTCTTATACAGCTTTTTCTTTTCGATAGACGCAATATCTTTTTCAAGCTGTCGTCCTCATTTACTGTCTTTTTCCTTTCTGAGCATAGACACACAATCAGTGAGTTAATAAAAGGTCGAGACCAATGTCAATGATAGATTCAGAGGCGTTGTTCTTTCCGATCTATATCTCTACGGTACTAGATCATAAGTATAAATGGTTAGAACTTTTCCAGCCTCCACCAATCGTCACAGCCATTGCTCGCACTGGAATAACCCCAAGCGCTCTCCGGTCCGGCCGCTAAAATTCCAAAAATAATTCTGAGCTGGTACCGCTACTGTATGATGGCTCTGAACCACCACTAGGAAAGAGCACTTACTATTATACACGCACCTACGCAATATTAATACCTCCAATCCCCCCGAGACGGACCCAGACTCTTCGAATGCGGATACGAGATATATACCACGGAGTACATATATCGTTGCTATTTGAACCATACGACGACCGCGGCCGGCTCAATTATTATAGCTGGATGCGATAGATGCGAAAGGCCCCGGCTAAAAAGGTAGCTAGGCTGGATTGGATGCGACGCCTTCGCCCGAAGCCTCATCGGTATGTTTAGCTAGTGGCAACCTATAAGCACAAGCTAAGCCCTCAACGAAGATTCTAAAATGTGCCTCGCTATCTAAGGCGAGGGAATATAACACTGGAACGCGATTGGTTTCCTCGGGGACTAGAGCTTGTACTACGTTAATCTGATTATTAATTGGGGCGTACTTGTTGTGTTAAGTCAAGTTACGATGATAATATCGAAGAAAAAAGTAGTTTTGATTTAGCTAAATATGTATTAAGTCCTCGTCCTTACACGAACCCAATAGAGAATAGAGCCCTTGGATTCTGAGAACACTGGGTTTGAAATAATAAATATATATAGATTTGTATCCGCTATCTTCTGGCTTTTGAGTATGGAACGAATATAACTTAAATTAGTATTTCCTAAATACTTCATTTTGAAGGCTCAAGGTAGCCTCAGGGTAGGTTTCAGGTGGCTCCAGGCCGGCACCAGGCCGGCACCAGGCAGGCTCCAGGTAGGCTCCGGGTAGGTTCCAGCTAGGCTCAGGGTGGGCTCAAGGTGGGCTCAAGATAGGCTCAAGGTAGGCTCAGGGTAGGCTCAGGGTAGGCTCAAGGTAGGCTCAGGGTGGGCTCTAGGTGGGCTCAGGGTAGGCTCAGGGTAGGCTCAGGGTAGGCTCAAGGTAGGCTCAGGGTAGGCTCCAGGTAGGCTCAGGGTAGGCTCAGGGTAGGCTCAGGGTAGGCTCAGGGTAGGCTTAGGGTTGATTCAGCCATGGCAGAACCGGGTGTGAACTCCGATAGGGGGAAATTCTATGAGTTCCCCGCACTGTATTGTCACAATTGGTTATTCGTCACCCGTCAAATATCGCTATATATTTTGTATAGTAATTTATACTATACCGGAAGAACTATACCATAATATATAGTAATCATTTTATATCGACCAATAGAGCTCTCAAAAACGGGAGGGTATTGATAGGCTTAGCGTAATTATAGACCGTGGATTCTGAACAATATTAAATTATCCGTAAGGCGTAGAGTGTATATTACCGGTTCGAAGACGCCTAGAAACTGGTACCCGTTTTATTCGTCGCTTGCAATCTAGCCCTATACTGTGATACTATGCTATAGTCTTAAGATTCGGACTCGTAATTTATAACTACCTAGAGGATTCGGAAACAGAGGGAAAACCTATACTAAATTATTAGATAAAGGATATATTGATGCACTGGTGGCCCCGTCGGTTAAAAAAAACGTAGCCTAACTCTAGTTTAAGGCTTTAAGCAAACTAACACGGCCTAGCGTAAGACGAGTATTATAAAAAATATAGCTATAACCAGTAAAGAAACGAATACCGCGATATAAGAACGTGGTATATATAAGGATACTCCGTACCTTACACTAACAATATTTTTACTCAAAATTGACTAAATTTATAGAAGCGAAAACTAAATATTCTTTTTACACAGTAAGTACTAGCCCTACTAAAACCAAAATAAGTCTATAGATCCTAATAAATATAATAGATATCGGGCCTATAACCCTGAAATAATAGCCCGGTAGTATCTTTATAAAGTGAGAAAAGACTATTTCGTAATTATACTATACTAAGGGCTATTTTAGAAGAGCGGGAGATAGTTCTATATACCCTTTCTATATAGTTTAGTAGCGTAGACTTTAACTGTAACTTCTCTCTATAGATAAGGCACTTATAGCGTATATTATTTAAAAATAGCTTAATATATATATTAATAAAGTATCTACTAAGGGAACTAGTATTTTTGTACTTCTCTAGTCGCTTATATTCTAGTAGCCTAGAATTACTAAGGTAAATAAAGTAAATCGTTAGTCGCTCTTTTAGAGATTTAACGTAAACTAAAGCGATAGCCTTAGAAAAAGTAGCGTCGCTCTTATCTAAAGGGGGTGAATTCTACCTTTTAGGTAGGGGGGTAGCTAGTAGGATATCGATAGTATCGGTAGAGCGTTTTTAGGTACTATAAGACTAGGAGGTTATACCCTCTTCTATATTATAAACCGTAATTACTATATTAATTATAGCAATATAACACTTATATTCTTTCTTAATCGTTATATCTAGTATAGTTAGAATAGTATCGATAAGTATTATATACTATAGTATTATATAGCCTACTTACTCTAGTATAACTAATACTTCTTCGTTAATAACCTTTCTAGAAAGTTAATATTTACTATCGATTACTAGCTACTTATTCTTATAACGCTCTAGGTTCTTATAAATTAAGCGGTACTATTATCGCCCTTTCTCGTTCTATAGTTACTTAACTCTACGATTATACTACTTATCTATATAATCGAATTTTTAGTATAACTTTTTTATACTTTTCTCTTAAGCTTTCTATCGCTTATAGATCGTTTAGGAATAAAGGGAGTCCCTCTATAAAATATTATTACTAAACTCCTATTATAATATAGCCTAAGTATTTTTATAGGCGGCCTTTTTAATATCTTAAATCCGTTTCTATACCTACTTTCTCTCTTCTAGAGTATAGATATTGGGAATTTTATTAATACTATTTAAATCCTTTAGTCGATAGGGTCTATAGAGATTAATAGACTAACTTATTAAGTAGGTAAACTATATAAACTACTTCTAAATAGGTAGGCCCTATATAATTACCTAGGTATCTATATAAATACCTACGCTATAGTACTGAATAAAAGTATTAATACTAGTATACTATAGTATTATATTCTATAGTTTATTAGATATATCTACTAATTAAAGGGAAGTATTAGCCTAGGATCTTATTATATATAATATCTTACTTATAGCTATTGTTAAACGCTTTTACTACGCTATATTAGAGGTAATAGGGCTTTATAACTTCTGTAAAACCTATAATTTTACTACTTTATTTTATTTAGTAACTTAGCTATCCTTTAGTAAGTTTTTCTTCTAGTATAATTCGAATCCTACTAGGCTCCTATAGTACTTAGTAAAATATATTTTAATCGAGAATTTTATCTTTTAACTCTAATTCCTACTTACTAAGTCTATAGAGGACCTAGAGATAGTATAATTTCTTAGGGTAATCTATTATAGGGCTATCTTTAGATAGACTTTTAAATATACTAATCCTAAAGAGTATATCTAGTAGAAAAATATAAGGACTAAGAACTAGGGTAGGATTAAAGATAATTTCCGGAATTAGGAATATATTCCTATTTCTAAATAATAAGTAAGTTTTAACTAGGTCTATTAACGGAAGAACTTCGGTATATAGAATTATATAGGGAAATTAGATATAAATTAAATAAAGAAAGAAGGAAGTAAAAGATAGGGGATATTCTTACGACTCTTTTAGGCTAAGAAATATTTTTATAAATTCCGGCCTTAAATAAATAAATAGTTAGGGTTATCTACTATTTAGATCTCGAACTAATATTAACTTAAGGTCCTAGAAGCGAAGTTTTAATAGTGCCCCTAGATAGTTACCAATAATAGTAGCTAGTTAGTAGAAAAGAAGGAGTTATATCCGGTACTAACTATAAGAAAAGGTTATTTCTATTATAGATAGAACTACTTATATAAACTTAGCTATATCTTCGATATATATAGTCACTTTCGGTCGACCTTTTAGAGAAAGGCTTTTTTCTATTATAACTATTATAAATACCTATTAAAAGTTAGCCTAGTTAATTCTTTATCGATATAGATATTTAATTAGGATCTTATATTATAGATCTTAATATAGATATCTTTACTAACGCTATATCTAACCTCGGCCTTATAGATTAGATATTACTACTTCTAGAATATATTAAGCGTACTTTTAGTATTTACTCCCGCGGTATAATATCTATCCTTTCCCTATCGCTAGTTATACTGCTAAGAGAAGAGAGCCTTAAGGAAGTAGACTATCTTTTTAGTATTAGAGAGCTAGAATAAATATTCTACCGGATCGCGCTTTATACCTTTATAGAATCTAAAATAATTAGTAAGCTAAGTAAGGTAGAGCGATACTATAGTAAAGTCTTACTAGTCCTAGAAATATTATATATTATCTAAATACCTTTAGGTATTTAGGCTATAGCGTTTCTATCGAAGCTAGGAGATATTAAGAGACTTAGCTTCGTAGAGGTAGTATTTTAGTAGAAGTTACTCCTCTATATCTTCTAAAACCTACTTATCTTCGAACTTATCTTTAGACTTATCTTTAGACTCGCTGTTTAAGTCGAAGACACTAGGCTTAGTAGAGGAATTAGTATCGGAAGTGTAGTCCGAAAAAACCTTAGAATAGCCTAGGCTAGTATCGCTCTTATCGTCGGACGGAATAGAACTATAAGATACTATAGTAGTAGGAGGTAGGTACGATCGAAGAAGGTAAAAAGAACGAACGTAAGTTAGAGAATAGGTAAATAGTAGAGACTAGTTCTCTCTTTACACTTAAGTGACTATACCGTTAAAGAGACCGACCTAAGAGTGGAAGGGTTGCTTAGTAGTAAGAAAGAACATTGTGTCCGGGCTATAGCAGTCGATATTTATAAAAACTAAGGGAAGAAGGGAACCAAGGAGGGGAGCCATCTTCGGTTCCTCTCCTTTAGGAGGATAGGTCGGCGGCGGCGGTTGCCATAGCGCAAGTGGTCTCGGTCGGGCCCAGGCACCAGGCACAGCCCACGCAAAGCATGGGTGGCAGTAGAGAGAGTTGGCCGTGGGCATTGAGGCACGTGATGCCAAGCCCGGCGACAGTGAGTGGAAGGCTTAAAACGGCCTCCGAGGCGGCCATTTCTGGCCTCCCATTCACCGTGTCATTCTTATTTTAAGTAAAACTTCACTCTAATTTTAAGAAATATTAAAAAAATAATAGTAAGAAACTAAAACCCAGTCTATCCCTTAGTCTAAAACCTCTTTAAGGTCGCTATCCGATATCACTTTATACTCCTCTATCTTATTGTTATTATTACCCTCCCTATCACTATTACCCTCCCTATTATTATTACCCTCCCTATCACTATCGCCCTCTAACCTATTAGTAAAGTAATTAAATAGATTATATTATATTCGGTATAAGAGTTTACCGCACTCTATTAAGTAGTTAAAAAGTTATTTATATCTAATTTATATCTATTAAACTTATCTTTTCGCACTTTATCGCGCTTATAGCTCTTATATAGGAAGTATATATAGGGGTTCGTTAGATAAATAGTCTCTATTATATAAGATAGGTTTATCTATTAGATAAACGATTAGTATAGTAAGTATAAGTAGTTTATAATTACTTATTATAACTACTCCTCTTAGTGTTTTAATAGGGAGGTCCGGTTTTAGTCGAGCTACTATATACTAGTTATAGGCGGCTATAATACCTTTAAACCACTCTATAGTATAAAATTAGTTAAACTAATAGGATAATAAATTTATAATCGCTTAGCTATACTAATAGATTCGGCCGCTACTTTATCTATAGGCTAGCCGACTATATTAAATATAAGATTATAATAAATCTCTAGGTACTTTATATAATAATAGGCCTTTAGGTTTATAAAGTTCCTATACTATATGTATTAATTAGTTAGAAACTACTTTAGTATAACCTTTATAATATATAAAGTAAATAGGTAACTTACTATATTAGTATAGCTAGGTACGTAGTAGTATACCTTATTATCGTAGAGGAGGTACTAGGTAAGTACCTAAGATAGGGTAAATTAGTTAGTATTAACTTTATAATAAGTTATTATAACTTAAACTCACATTTTAGCCGATATCTAGGAGCTAGAGATCGGTATACTTAGTAGCTATATAGGCTTTCTAGGCGTTTAAGTCCTTTACCGCTAGTATACTAAGCTATCGGTAGATAATAATACTTAATTATAAAGGGGATATAGCTCGCTTTTATACTATAAATTTATAAATTACACTTTATATATTTAAGAGCTTATAAATAAAGAGATATATTTTTATCTATACTAAGTAAAATATTTAATTTATCCTATTTATTCTCTAATTTATTATATTATTAATAGAATATTTATATCTATGATTTTATATTAATCTTACTTCTATTAAGCGGTTTTATATCTAGCTACTAAATAGGGGTAGCGGGTATAGGTATTTAAAGAAACCGCTAATAGAAATCTACAATTAATTATCAATTAATTATTAATTAATTAGTAATTAATTAGGCTCTTAATTATAGATTTCTATTAGCGGTTTTATATCTAGCCACTAAATAGGGGAGGCGGGTATAGGTATTTAAAGAAACCGCTAAGATAAATCTATAATAATAGGTTTAACTTATTATAAAGTAATTAAATCTTTTAGTATATATACTAATATAAAGTCTATATATCGAGTTTAACTAATTAAAAAGTGCTTTAGTATATATATTAGATATTCGCGCGCTTTAGCTAGCTAACTTATTAAAGAAGTAGCTACTAATAAAATAAAATAAAGGAAATAGGCTATATAATATAGTATAGTAATAAGTTAGGAACCTATTACTCGGTCTTATTAGCGGCCGAAATAAGGTCTAGGATAGGGATATTAGAGTCTCTAGTCTTAGGCTCTTTATCGGTACTAATAATAGGTATAAGAGCGAACTCTACTAGGTAGTTATACTCTTTAAGGTATATAAGGGTTCTATAAGCTAATTAATAATAAATTAATAATAAGTTTATAGTAGTGATATTAGGGCACTTACCTTTTCCTTCTCTAGCTATTTCATAAGAGATATATAGGAACTTTTTATTAGGGAAGCGCTCTAATAGTTCCTTATATAGATAGGTTCGGTTTACCTATAGAGATTAGTATTAGATTTAATTAATTAGTAATAAGTTAAACTTATAATACTCTTCCTATTTATATATCGAAGTAGAAGTTTAAGCTTCTAGGCTTACAATATAGTAGAGCGTTTATTAACTACTTTTATAACGGAGCGGTAGAATTCTAATAATATTATTAGTTAGTAATAATAAATGCGTAATTAGTTAAACTTACCTTTAGCCTAGTTAGTTATATATAATATAGGGCGGCCACCTTTACCTTCCTTAGTTCGAATATTAAGGTTATTATACACTTCTGGATACTTTTTCTTTATATATAGTTTAAGGTTTATAAAAGAAGAGAACCGGGTCTAATTCATTAATAATCAGTTTCCTTACCCTATATATAAGGGTATATAGACTCACTTTATTGGCATATTAAGCGACGCAGTAGAAGGTTTCACTATAGTAAATAATAAATTTGTCGGCCTTTATAATAGTGAAATTAGCAAAATAACTCATTAATAATCACTTATACCCCTTATTATAGACTCACTCGGGATTTAAGTATAGGTAGCTACTTAAGATCAGTAAGCTAGAGCTATAGGTAGGCATTATATGTCACGAGTATGAGGATTATTGCTTACGTAAATTGGGCTCGTTGAGCGGGTCCAAAAGTTAGATTGTTTGTTGTCTAAGCCTAAGGCAGAAAGCCTCAATAAAAGGCTTCTCTTAGATAGTTTCTCTTCTTCTTTCTTTTTCTTCCCTACGTTTAGTTTTTTAAATAAAAAGCACTCTTTTTTCTTAAAAGATTTAGCTTGTAATATAAAACTAAATATTACCTCTTTTTTCTATTAAAGTAGCGCTATATAGGCTATTATTGTGATTAGCCTTAGCTTATCTTTAACCCTATAACCTAAATTAAAGAACTAAACCCGATAAACAAACTAAACCGAAGACCTATAGTCACTAACTATATTAATAAATTAGAATAGCCCCCTTAGAAGTTAGTAAGAAGTATAGCGGATTATAGGTAGTAAATAAACCTAATAACGAACCTAAAACCCCTATAAATCCCCCTATAACTACTAATCCTAACCCTAATAATAGCGAAGATAGTAGACTTAAACTAGAGAGCTCCTATTTAAAGACTTATTAGCTTAACTTATTAACTATTATAAAGTAGCTCTTAAAGGTTAAGTTAAAGGATTACTATAATAAACTAGTCTTAGTCTATAAAAAGCTTAAATATAAGTTTTATAAACTTAAGAAATATAACTTAGAGTTTAAAGATAAGAATAATAATTAAGATAGTATTACTAATAAAAGGGATAAAGCGATAGCTTATTATTATAGAGCGATTATATAGCGAAATAAAGCCTAGACTACCTTTAATACCTTTTATATAGTTAAAGCTAAAGTATTTAGTTATATAGCTATAGTTATTATTAAAAAGGATATAGCTATTATAGAAAGGGATACTATAATTATAAAGTAAAATAAGATAGCTATAAAATTTTTTAATCTTTAAAACTATATATTAATTATAGAGATAGCTATATAGAAGAAGTCTATAAAGATATTAAATACTTTAATATTTAATAATAGAAAGGATATTTATTTTAAAACCTAGGAAACTATTATCTATTAGAAATTTAAAATAAATATTAATTACTATCTACTATCTATATATTATAAGCTTTATATATAAAGTTACTATAAAGGAAAGGCTTAGCTTTATATTATACCCTATATAAAAGCTAACTTAACAAACCTATATAAAGATATTAAAGATATAATTACCTATTTAAAAACTATTTTTATAAATCTAAATTACTAAGCTAAAGCTTATATTACTTATTATAAGCTAAAAATAAAAGTAAAGAATAGTTTTATCGATTTTCTTACTAAATTTATATAGCTTACTAAAGAAGCTATTATTATTAAAGAAAACTAAAAGTATAATCTATACTTAAAATTTCTATATTTACTATAAAGTTAAATAATATAGATAGTAAATATTAATATAGTTTCTTTTAACTCCTTTACTTAGACTTATTAGAGTATATTATATAAGATTAATCTTTAGTAGGAATCGAGAACTATTCTTTATATCTATACTATAACTACCTTAGGAAGTAGTATAGAGGCTAATATTAGTACTATTAATTTAACTTTAAACCCCTATATAAAGTATAAAGGAAATATAGGATATATACCGCTATTAGCTATTAAATATATAGTCTTAATAAAGGAAAGAAAATACTTTAATTATAAGGAATAAAGATATATAATATATAACTACTCTAAGAAATTATTATCGAAGCCTATTACCCCTATTATTACTATAACTTAGACTTCTATAGATCTAATAGCTCTTAAAGACCTTATAATTAATAATTTAGGAAAAGCCTCTACCTAGGTAAAGTCTCCTTCCTAGGTAGATTAAAGATATTACTCTTTATATTAAATTTATAGAAGTTATTAAGAAACCCCTAAGATAGTCTAATTTTTAATATAGAATTTATATTAAATAGATAATCCTTTTCTATTTTAGTATTTAGTAATACTAAAATAGATAATTTAATTTTTATTAACTTCTCCCTAATAGGATTATTTAGATAATATAGATTTAAAACCTAATAACTCTCTAGGAGTTATTCTATAAATAGTTTTAATAAAAAGCCTTTTTAATCTATTATTTATATAGTAATTCTAATAGGAATCGATAGATATATTTAATAATAATAACTAATATTAATAGTAGATCTTAGGAAATATAATATAATTATTAGAAGATTATAGTTTATAGAGTATAATATTTTATTAGACTATTATTATTACTAAATAATTTAGCTTTATAAAATATCTTTATTTAAAGAAGTAACTAGTAAAATAGCTCTTTTAATATCTATTATAATTCTAAAAAACCTTTAAAATATTACTTATTAGATTAATACTAACTAATATAATAAAGCCCTTAAATAAAGTATTAATCTATAGCTAGACTAAGTTAGAGGATATATTATACCTTTATAGTATTACTAAGAAAATCTAAATAAAATATAATAAAATCTTAATAATATAGGTCTATTACTACTATTAGAACTTTTAAATATATTAAATATATTTAATATATTTAATATTAATATAATTAGTATTAATAGCTATTAAAAGCTTAAAATAAAGTCCTTTTTAGATCTAAAAATAGAAGTCTTTATAATATATCTAAGTAAAATTAACTAGGTTCTTAAAATAAAAATTAGTAGTATATTAAGAGATCTAAAGATAGATAAAATTCTTTAGATATTATCTATAGAATATTATAATCTAACCGATATTTTCTTAAAAAGAAAGTTAGATAAGCTTCCTCTATATTAAAAGAGAGTTAATTATAATATTATATTAAAAGTAGAAGGCTAGCCTAGTTATTATCCTCTATATAAATTATTAGCTAAAGAGCTTTAAAAAGTAAAGAAATATATTTTAATAAATCTTAATAAAGGGTTTATTATTCTAAGCTTAGCGCTATATATCTTACTAATTCTAATAATTAAAAAGCTAAAAGGTAGATTATATTTCTATATCGATTACTAAATATTAAATATATTTATTAAAAAGGATTATTATCTATTATCTTTAATCGATAAACTCTTATAATAAATAAGTAAAATAAAGTTCTTTATTAAGGTTAATATATAATAAAGCTTCTACTATATTTATATAAAACTAGATATTAAGAATCTAATAACTTTTTAGACTTAATATAGATCTTTTAAATATAGAGTTTTACCTTTTAGTTTAATAAATAAATCTATTATATTTTAATATTTTATAAATAATATTCTTTATAAATATATAAATAAATATATAATTACCTTTATAGATAATATTTTAATCTATAGCGAAAATAAGAAAGATTATTATTAATATATCTAGGAAGTCCTATTTTAACTTTAAATAATAAGACTATAAATAGATATTAAGAAATATAAATTTTTAATTTAATAGATAAAATTCCTAGGTTTTATAATTAATATTAATAAAATATCTATAGACCCTAAAAAAATCTAGATTATTAAAGAATAGATATCTCTAAATACTATAATAGATATCTAATTATTCTTTAGCTTTAGAAATTTTTATTAAAGATTTATATAGAATTATAATAAAATCGCTAAGCTACTATATTATCTAATCTAAAAAGATACTTTATAGAATTAAAATAATAAATATAAAGAAGCCTTTTATAAACTAAAAAGGGCTCTCCTTTTAATATTAATATTATACTATTATAATCTCTAATAATTTATCTAAATAGAAACTAATATATCTAATAAAGTACTAAATATAGCCCTATTATAATACTATAAAGAGGATAATTTTTAATATCTAGTTACCTTTTATTTAAAGGTTATATAATAGATAGAGCTAAACTATAAAATCTAAGATAAAGAACTTTTTATAATAATCTATATTTTATAGGAATAAAGACCTAAATTACTTAGTCTAACCTAAGTAGAGCCTTTTAATATCTTAATAGACTATTAATTATTAAAGTACTTTATAAAGAATTACTAGCTAAATTAATAATAAATATAATAGAGTAAGTTCCTCTCTTAGTTTTATTTCTTAATTAAGTACTATTTTAGAAAAAAGAATATTATTATAGATATATTATTATAGAAAGATACTCTATACTTAGATAATAGTTAATAAACTATTTTACTTCCTAGACTCTATTTTAGAAACCCTATATTTAACCCTAGTACTAACTCTATATAGATTTCTCCCCTTTCTAGTAATATAATAAATAATAAATCTAATAGATTTAGTATTATTAAATAAATAAAGTAAATAAATTATAATAATCTAAACTTTAATAAATTCTAAGAGATAGCTAAAGTAGATAGTATAAACTAGTCTATAGATAATATTAGATTATTACTCTACTATAATAAGCTAAAGATACCTAATTAAGGTAATCTATATATTTAACTCCTTAATAAGATATATTATTAGCTATTAATAGCTTATTCTAGGATTAAAAAGCTTAAAAAGCTAGTCTCTACTAGATATTATTAATATAGATAGACTATAGATATAAAGCGATATATTAATAACTATCTAATATATAAAAGGACTAAGGTATAGAGAGATAGGACCCTAGGTTTACTTTATCTAATTAAAATCCTAAACTACCTATAGGAATATCTTATTATAGATTTCTAGTTATTCTCTAAAGATAAATATAGTTTTAATACTATATTTATAATTATTTATTAACTTATTAAAAGGCCTATTTCGATACCCTATTATAAAGATACTAATATAAAGAAAATAGTCTATTTATTTATTAATAATATTATCTAGGTTATAGGAATCTTAATATTAATTATATTAGATTATAGAGAATAGTTTATTTTAGAATTCTAGACTAAGTTCTATTAAATCCTTAGGATTAAGTAGAGATTATTAATAATATATTATCTAGAAATAGATAGATAAAGCGAAATTACTAATTAATATATAATATAATAACTCTACCTTTATATTAAATATAATTAGGATAATTAATTAGATTACCTTTTAATAGTTAACTTTATAGTATCGATTTTACCTTAGGAAATAACTTAGAAATCTTCTTTCTTTATAAAATAGGGATATAAATCTATAATATTATTTAACTAGTAGGACCGAAATATATTTATAATAAATAAGTAAGAAATATTAAATATATTAGCTTATCTAGAAGAGATTTAGAGTAAAATAAAGGAATAAACTATATATTCCTAAGGATTATAAGCTTAGTAAATAAATAAATATCGCTATAAAATCGATTTTAATATTAATAATCTAATATTTATAATAACTAAGGACTAATTAAAAGATAGACCTAGTAGAAAATTATCTAATATTATTAGTAGGCTATATAAGATTATTAGGAAGGAGGGATTCTTATTTAAATTAGATCTCTCTCTATCGATTAAAGTATATTTAGTCTTTTATATTAATAAATTATAGAGAGTAGTAACGACTAAACTACTATAAAGATAATATTTAAACCTATTATTATCTATTTAGGTTAGAGAAACTAAAGAATAGGAGGTTAAGAAGATCCTAGATATAAAGCTTTATTACTAAAAGCTAGTTTATAGAGTCTAATAGCTTAGGTATAATATCGACTTAATATAGTATCCTACTAGGAATTTTAAGAATTTAGCTAATAAGATCGAGGAATTCTATAATAATTATCTATCGAAGCTAGGACTACCCCTACGCCTATAAATTTAGAAGGAAGCTATAATAGTAGACTAATTACTAGAAGACTATCCTAACGACGATAAAGTGTGACAGAATAGTAATATTTAAGGGACTAAATATAGTTTTGTAGGGGGAGTATTATAAGTATAAGGATTATTGCTTACGTAAATTGGGCTCGTTGAGCGGGTCCAAAAGTCAGATTGTTTGTTGTCTAAGCCTGAGGCAGAAAGCCTCAACAAAAGGCTTCTCTCGGATAGTTTCTCTTCTTCTTTCTTTTTCTTCCCCACGTTTAGTTTTTTGAATAAAAAGCACTCTTTTTTCTTA
This sequence comes from Penicillium turbatum, assembly GCA_030762825.1. Classification (NCBI taxonomy): domain Eukaryota; kingdom Fungi; phylum Ascomycota; class Eurotiomycetes; order Eurotiales; family Aspergillaceae; genus Penicillium; species Penicillium turbatum. The sequence continues at coordinate 1,935,183 of JAUJYX010000007.1, read as the reverse complement.
AAAGATTTGGCTCGTAACATTATAGTCGTCTAGGTTCTTAAGAGACATATTTAGATGGTTTCAATTGAATAGTAATGAATTAGGTATAGCGTGGAAAGAAAGAGAAAGATTGATTGGTTGATATGGTAGTGGGGAAAGTAGGATAGATTACATGTTGGTTTGCTTTATGAATTAATTACGTATTATATAGATTATTGTCACGTGATGTATTCAATTGTGGGACGAAAAAAGTGGGACAGGTGACCTTGGCATTTTCCTTACAGATGGGCTGACCTGTGTCCTGATGGCAAGGTACTCCGTACAGCGGTGCCACTTTTGAAGCTAACTGCATGGTTTCTACGCTAGCTAACTAGTCTGCCTCTAGTGCTGCGTCGGACATTGTAGTAGACGGTAATTGGCCCCTGCTGGTGGGTGGGAACGTACTCGCACGTTTCTGTTCAATCCCGAAAAAACATCGAAGCTAAGATGAAAATAACGACAATGTCTTAGTACACAGTGGTTCGCTTAAGCTAGTCTTTCTTAGAGCGTACAAATGGTACCAGTAGTCCTGGAAAGATAACTTAGGGATGCCTTTCGTCGTGTACCATTAGTATCGTCCCCATCATATCTTGGAAGCTCATCAAGAGTTAGTTTTAGGAGCCATTGAGTGCTTCTATTTCTGTTCTGGGAACCATGGGCTTCCTTTCACGCCCCCGGCTGGTGTATCTTTTATTTTTCCTGTGCTTCCTCATTGCTCAGACAGCAGGACAGGACTGTAGCAAAGAGAACCCCTGTGCAACTGGATGCTGTTCGAAGCATGGTTACTGCGGCACTGGTGATGAGTTCTGTGGTGCAGACTGTGTTGATACCTGCGACTACAAGCTGGGTTGTGATGCTAACAACCTATGTGCACAAGGCTGTTGTAACAAATTTGGATTCTGTGGACTTGGACTAGACTGTAAGTACTCAATGAGAAGTTTTTTGGATCGCTAAATTTTTGGTTTTCAATATCTAATAAAAACCCTTTCTCAGTCTGCGGAGATGACTATATTGCTAGCTGTGAAAGAAAAGCAGAATGTGACCCGGGCTTTAGGTTAGATTGGTCTGAAAAATCGTCTTGTCCTCTAAACGTATGCTGCTCAAAGTTTGGCTTCTGTGGAATAACGTCAGAATTCTGTGGGAAGAAAACAGTGAAACAGCCCTCTTGTAATAATTTAACGTATATATTAGAGCGTGTTGTTGGATACTATGAGACTTAGAGTACTCGGCGTCGATGTAAATAGTTCTAGCCGGAGTAAATTCCTTTGGGAGTTTATACCTATATCAATGTGGCCTTTGCAGTTATTGACCTGGATACGTTCGAGGTTCGACCTTCTTTGACTGTAGATATTAAGCTTTTTAAGCGAGTCGCCGCCTTAAGTAAGAAGATCCTAATCTCAAAGTGTTTATCGCTATTGGAGGTTGGAGCTATAATAACCCTAGCCTAACTGTAACGACATTTTCCGACCTAGCTGTATCGATATCTAATTAAAATAAGTTCTTCGATTCTCTTATAAAGTTTATATCTATATATAATTTAGATAGCGTAGATATTGACTAGGAATATCTAGTAGCGGACGATCGGAGTAGTCGTCTAGAAGACTTTAATAACTTCCCTAAGTTCTTAAAGAATCTTAAAGCGGTACTTAAAAGAACTAGTGGTTGAGATAGTCTTAGTATAACTCTACCTACCTCTTTTTAGTACTTATAATACTTTGATATTGGAAATATAAAGAAAAGTGTAGACTTCTTCAATATTATAATCTACGATCTTTATAGAACTTAGGACAAAGGAAATAAATAGACTAGTGAATTCCTCGACGTATATACTAATCTTACTAAGATTAAAACTTCTCTAGATCTACTATAGCGAAACAATATTCTACCGGATTAGGTAGTTCTTAGAATAGTATTTTACGGTAGAGTATATACGATTGTAGACCTATTATATACTAAGCCTAGGTGCCTTTTTACGTCCGGGGCGGAGGCTAGAGACTACAGTTATAAGGTTAGAATTTTGATAAACTCCGAGATTGACGAGGTTATCGCGGGAAAACACCCTAAAATTATATACGATAAAGATACTGTAGTGAAGATAATTATATAGGATGATAATCAATGGGTATCCTATAATAATATCGATACCTTTAAGCTTAAAGCCGACTTTACCCGAGGGAAATACTTAGGAGGCCTTATAGTATAGGTAGTAAGCTATAACTATACTAATAGGACTTACTCCCTTACCCTAGGAGAAGTAGCCTAACGTAAGTTTAAAGCTCTACCCGATATAATTAAAATAGACGATACAATTAAAATTAAATATAATCAGTGTAAATAGACAAACTGTGGAGACCTCTGCCTAGATAGATAGGTTCTGCTCCGCTGTTATAACGATAATAGATATTATGATGGTGAGTGGATACTTGATGATGGAGGCTGTATCTTCAAAAATTAGGACTATCGTCTGTGCTACCCTCCTGATCAAGATACTCCGACTTGCGGCTGGTATATATTTAACAACGGTGACTGTGAAGGTAAGTGTCTAGATGGTAGTTTTGAACTTGGCGGAACTAACCGTGGATATTCAACTGTATTTAGTAATTACTAAGCTGCCTGCTGTACGAGTAGTTAGAAGAGTACTGCGCTCTATAAGAAATGCGAATAGGGTACTTTATTCGAATGTGATTTATAGAAATGCCTAGTAGAAAAGACCGATGTGCTTCTTAAGTCATATAATGGCAATAGAGGATCGGCTTACGGTGGCGACTGGAGAACCAACCTAAATAAGGAGCGTAAATATTGCTATAATAGCTCTGATAAAAACATGACTTTCGACGACTACGAGTGGCTTAACGACTATAGCGAAATAGGATACTAAGTTATTCCTACCGATGGTGGTAGTGGAAGCGGTAGGAGTGGTTACTACTTCTTAAGCTGTCCTAAGGACAAAGTACGAGTAGCTATGGAGCACTACAATACTTATACCAAAAAGACTGGCTCCCGTGCAAAGTGCTGTTCTCCCAACTACACCACGACCCAAAAAAAGGTAGACCCTATGGTGGAGCTTTGGACGGCTGATCTTAAAGGTTGGTTGAAAAATCCTATATACTCTACCGGCTATAGGTACGGCTACGGTGATACCTTTGGTGTGGGCTACGACAAAAGAGGCTTTATAGATATATTGCCTATAGAATATATACCTCGGTATACCGGCTCCTCGGGAATATCTTTGGAGAAACGTTAAGATCAACAATCATTCTTTACAAGCAATTATATTCTAATTGTTGCGACTGATATCATCTATATATATCGTATAACGAGTAGGATAAACAAAGCCGTCAAGGAAATCAAGGTGTGGAACGACGTAATTGCCGCTCGGTTCACTTATCTAGCGACTTCCACCCTTATACCATTCTTAAGAGATATTATAGGTGAACTATTTTCTGTAATTGCAGAGGATCTTATAGGTCGTATCATTTGTAACCTAGAGTACTGGAACCAGATGATCAAGGATTGTATAGCTCCCAGTACTTTAGATGAAGTCTGCGCTATCAGCGATCTTGACGGTTTTGATAATGAATACTCGATTGACCCCGATACCTACGGAACGAACAGTGTATCAACCAAACGAGCTCTTCACAGTCTGGACAAACGTGATAGAGCTCCCCGGGATTTCACCGTTGATTGCGGTACTAACCCAATTACTGGCCAGCAGCGAATCATGATTATTACATCAGTGGCCTATCTAAATAGTGGCAATGGTGACAACCTTGTAAATGCTAATAGACTAATAGTGCGATTTGCGGTCGCAAATCAACGTGTATGCACTGATACCTCTATTGATCCTAACGCGCCTAACAATCTTTGGACGTGGGTTAGTAAGTGCTCCTAAATCATGATACATTGAATTATTCCTATGGGGCGATATGGTATATATATTAACCCTTCTACTTCTTTATAGCTGAGTATATTTTCGAGCTTCAATTGATTCCTCGCTCAATTGAATTTATGGTTATTGGAACTTTACCTACTGTGTAGGGCTTGCCAGACTTCAGCACTAGGAGCAAACGTATGCCCTGGGACATTGCACAACTACTGAATCAGGATTATTCGACATAGGCCAGCGGTCACACCACAGCAACTGGAACTCTAATTATTCGGATATTTAACAGTCTAGGCTCAAAGATTAACCCCGCTCGATTAGTTAATACTGAAACTCACTTGAACTCGATGAAAGGAAGGGTATGTTACTATGATAAGCCTTCTCTTTGCAATTTTAATGCAGTAAAGAAAAAATCGCTAAATGGTTAATTATAGCTGTTCGCGGGGAAGTAGCCGCTTGGTGATGATACTTGGAGGAATCTAAACGTGGCAGATGAGAGAGCTGGACAGGCTGGGATCAATAAAATACGAATGGTACGCGAAGTCTCCTTCAATCATTTATTTATATGCTAACTTCATTCGTTAAATTCAGGTTATATCTGTGTTCGAGTACTTAAACCAGCAGCTTGTTAACCGTCACCTTGTTGACACATATGGCGCGGCTAATTACGAATTGCGTGTGTTCCAAAAAGTAGTCAACAGTGTGTTCGGGCAAAGAGACTTCAGTGCGCCTAATCTGTTCAGAACTTTCATGACAAATTTCATGTCACGAATGGCTCAGTGGGCCTCCAATTGGCTTAATTCGCGTATTGATGAGCTACTTGTCACATGGCGAGCGGTGCAAAATGCAGCTACCCCGGGATCGCACGCATATCAGGTCGCAACAAACTACACGGGTGATCTGATGGAGCTCAGAGAGTTGGTTCGACTAAGAGTGATTTTTGACGAATCAATCTTCGTTTATATATAGGCACCAGGTAGCTAGTTGCTTCAAGTTGGCTTTTAGCTGACAAAAAGGAGGGAAGTGGGGTATTTTCCAATGATATGACTAGTCTCCCCAATCCCACCTTGGCTGTTTGTCTTCATATCTGCAGATACTAGGAATTCAGTGTTTTGCCTCTGTCTTCCGGCTCATTAATACCCCATCGGCTCTTTCAAGGCTGGACTCGGGACCGTTCTCTAAACAGTAGCACCGATGATATAAAGGAGACCATCCCAAAGTATTTTCGACTGCTACTGACGGAAGAATCATTGATAATTCTAAGCTTCCAAGGTTGAACCTCTGAGATAAACTGCAGATAGTATGTCGTAGTGTGAACTGCGGATATAATACGTCCCGTGCGGGTTGTGTAAAGATTCATGTAAATTACCCTCCTGTGTATTTTTCGGAAACCTTGGCGTTTCCGCAAAAACGCCCGTGGACCCTGTGAGACCTGCGTTTGTCGCGTATTCCAAGGTTGTACTAGGGCCAATAGCTTGAAAACCATGCATGGGTATAAAGACCGGTCGCATCCGCATATATTCCACGCTTTGGTTTCATAGGATCAACCTCGGAAATCCAGCCGTGGACGTGTACAACAACCTTGGAGACGTTGGCAAAGCTATCCCTTTCTGCCCACCATGGCCAAAACACTAGAAGAGTTTGCTCAATTAGAGCCTCTCTGGGACAAAGCAATCCAGCATCCAGCGGATATTTCGCCTGATGAAAAACACCAGCTGATGCAATGGCCGCCTTTAGAAGAGATGCAGGCCAACTCAACCAAATACTTGGGTATGTCACTTGAAAACTTGCTTCAAAAGGCAGCTACGGACCGTCAATCCCTCACATACGCGGAATGTCGTCTGATTCGCGATCATTTCCGCATTACGCCAACTCTTGACAAGGGTGATCGATTCGCGTGGCCGCAGATGCGTCCTGATCTTTACGATAAGCTGAAACAGGCACAAGAAGCAGCTCTTCCACCAATAGAGCTTCAGGCCGTTCAAGCTGTGAATGAGGTATTTTCTCAGAAACAGTATGATGACTTGGAGGCAAGGCATGAAAAGCGAAAACAAGAACCATTCCCAGATCTGCAAGACTGGGTGCGAAGGATTGTCGTTCGAGAAGATGATAAGAGCTGGGGCTATGTCTTTTATCATCAGAAAGGAATGGCCAGACTGTATGAGTTTAAGGCGCTATTTACCGAGGTCCTTGAGATGTCTTTCTTTTTTAAGGGATATGAAGAGATACACGATCACAAATTCGCTCAATTTGTCCCATTCGAGGCCGATGAGAGTGACATCGGCCATTTACAGCAGTGAGTTTTCCTACATAATATTAAAGACATTGCTAACAATCAGCCAGAGACTTTCGTGATCGCCGCGAGAGGGGTGACTTAAAGCCCGGTGTTCTCAAAAATGTGTTCTTCTTGTTGACAGACGAGGCTCATTCAGCTTGTGGCACATATGGCCCAGATATGTACTATGGATGGATATGGACAATTGATCCGGACTGGCCTCTGTCGGGGCCAGATGAGGATGGCTATGATGGCCGCCTCAAAATCAGCATCACCCAGATCTTTTACCGTTTCTACGAATTCATGTCTGATGGTTTCTCACTCAAAGAAATTTGGCAGGATTTCCATTACGTCAATGCTAACAAATTGTACCCAAGCTCTTGGCGGGAGCCAACTTCCTGGGCCATTACCCGACTTGAGAAATCCAAATGGCCATACAATTGATTTGATGCATGTGTCCTTGATGATTGTTATGTACATAGTACTAGATAGTGAGTATCATATAAACATTGAAAATGTGTGATCATCCGTACAAAATGTATTCTTCCTTCCGCCCATCTTTTCAGAGAAAAAGGCGCGTGGGGTGATATCCCATGTTGAAGGCCTGAGGCACCAAGGCCTCCCATATCGCAACCCTTTCTGACTGGAGTGCGCAACAGTGGCAGATCGAATTGGCTGTTATTCGGCGGTGTCGAAATGTATGGTGGGGAAGTCGGGCAATAAGCCATCGGTGAAGAAAACTTAGTTTGTGTACGATGCCCCAGTTCTAGTAGTGTTTCTTGGGGCAACAAATTTCTATTGATGGTAGGTACGAGTAGCGGGTCCACTTAGGAGAACAGGCCTTCTACATCATTCATTGCAAACTTCTCCATGAGGTGGCTGTGTAGATTAGCGATGGAGTGTCTGCTCTCAGGGCACTCAGTGAAAGCACACGACAGCTTGAAAACAATTTGAACAACACCATATATCCAGAGCGCATACCCCAAAACAAGACCAACAGGACCTCGAACAAAACACACTCTCATCATGTTCCAGTGGATCAGGGACTTTTTTGCTGGCAACGCATCTACAAACTGGAGACGCAAACGCGCTAGCAGGGGATACCACAAAAAAGTACGGGCTCGTGAGCGCGAATTGCGACGGACGTACAATAACGAGGATGTCGCGAGCCGATATTTCTACTTCGCTCCAATGGGAAGCGAACAGCAACCGACGAGGGAAGAGATCAGAAAAATTCGCGGAAAGCGCTGAAGAAAAGGGTCGATCGTAACTGTTGTAATTGACTCGGCTATTGGCAACGAATGATGTTGTCTGGTGCTCGCTTCTGGTGTCCATGACACGAAACTCCTCGAGTGCTGTCAAGCTCCCGTAGCCAAATGGCTCTGGAAGCACAGGTCTCCATCAGAAGATCAGCTATAACAAACGGACTGGTCAAAATCATGGCTTGATTTTCAAGGCTCATGGGAACATTTTTGGTAAGCGGTGATTGATGCATTCAACCTGGTTGATTCAAAGTATTGACTATCAATAGAATTACCGGAGTTCTCACCAGCTACTCACTGAAAACTGCCGAAAACTTGGAGCCGACTCTTGTTCGCTCTTTGACTCTCAACGCTTGAGACCTCTCATCTTCTGCTGCCAGGGTTCTGACGGACCAAATACCCTTGACCTTTTACAACTCAATGTGCTTTCCAATTTGTGCATAGCACACGAAAAGAGACCGGCGCAAGTTATGCCTGGAGAAAAAGGCGCGAGAGTATAGCAAAATGTGCGGGGCGGATGTCTGCTTGGGCATACGCATTCGAGAGTCAGGGAAAGTTTTCATATATTCCGCGGACACCTCTGCGTTCTGGTCGTTCCTGAGCTCTCAATTAGTAAGTGCAGGTGGAAATGGGAGATAACAAGTTATCTGACTCTTTCAGGGCTCTTACTATCCAAGGCCAGTTGAAAGGAATGAAACGAGTTTCTAGACGCAACTCTTTGATGAACCACTTTGAGCGGTTTTGAAGGTCGGGTAAGGGTGGGCCAGCAGCGCAGGTGGAGATCTGTGGAGCCCGGTGAAGATCTGGCGGTTGAAGGACAAATCTCATACCCTCAAAGATAAAAGGGCATCAATATGGCTTTCACAAGGACTATGATCAACTTTTTCGCACTCAAAAGAGTAAAGAAGCTCAAATCATTTTAGTCGTTTTGATTATTATTTTTTTGCTTTCCACTTATACTGTATCTTACTTGAGTCGCAAGAAATGAAAAACTGGGCTTGAATTGACCGGATTATTTTTGCTCACATAGATAGGGCTTTCACTTATTGAGCTGTACATATAGAGCAATGCACAATAATAAAAATCTGGGGTTTCCGGATCGTGCAAGTACACACATGAGGATTTCCCACATGTGTAGGTTTACTCAAGTTCATCCATATGTTCCGCATAATTTACCTAGAAAAAAAGAAGGCATTCTCTGGTCACCGTGAAAAGAGTCTGTTTGTCTTCTGCCCCTGTCGAATTTCGCGGTGGTCAAAAAAGCTTATGGTGGGACTATTGATGGACGCTCATGTAGGTGGTTCTTCTGACATACTTGAGCAAAAGCACTGACCAATCATTGGTTTCCTCTACCCGCGCGCGAATGACGATGATGCAGGCCGACTCTTTTTCGCACGCACGCTAACTTCCAGCTCAAGCAATGGCAGGACTCCCAATAAACGCGGCACAATTTTTTAGATGAGCGATTTCTTGCGATAGGCCACAGTTTTCCCTATCCTAAGACAACTGATATCTCCGGGCGAGCGATTTCCTGCGATAGGCCACGGTTTTCCCAATCCTAAGACAACTGCTTTCTCCGGGCGAGCGATTTCCTACGAAAGGCCACGGTTTTCTATCTCCCAAGACAACTCGTTTCTCCAGACGGACGGCTTCCTGCGATAGGCCACGGTTTCAATAGGCGCGATAAACCCCCGCACCGCAGGATACGTCGTTTCCCGCGATAGGTCATGGTTCTTCTGTTCTTTGTAACTATCGAGATTCCATTCTTAGGCAATTCGAGATCTCAGGATACGGCAGACTGTGGGATTTAGAGAATCGTGGCCTATCTTGAGAAAGTGAGTATCCCAAGACAGTAAAATTGGAAATTGTGTACCAATTATAGCTTATCTTACTATACCGAAGCACTGAGTTGGGTCTATAGTGAATTGCCTCTATTGCCGTAGCTATACTAAGAATGTGGTCGACCTACTTTTTTCCTTGCTTTATAGTGTCTTTTTAAGTTTAAGTGTATACAGTTGTGCTTCGGTGACCAGAGGTCGACCAAACTTGCTAGCTCAGGGATGTTAGGCAGTTTAATCCAGACTAGCAAGCTCTGGGCATGACCAGGTATTGGATCCGCCCTCGAAGACAATCCACTGCGGGTTCCAATGGGAAGCTTTTTTTAGGTGGAAGTTCCACCAAAAGCTGAGCCTTAGATCGTGGAGAAAAATTTATGAATGCTGAGATCTGGGGGTAATTGGGTTGGCCGGATAAGGTTGTATCAATCAGTGCTCATCTCAATATACGTCAAGGCCGAGAGTTGACCTTTTCGGTCCGCTTGGAACATCGTCTCACGAAGAACTTCGGGCTAAAGTCGCTGTGCGTAGGCCCAGTGTCTTAGACTACATATGTTTAGTATGTGTTCCAACGCTACCGTCCCTTGGTCATTGTTTCAGTCACCTCCATCAACCAGAGAGCATGGTCACATTTCCCAAACGACCATTTGACAACAGAGACGTATCCAATCGGGACTGGAATCCCCTATAGCCACGTAAGTGACTACTAAAAACTACTTTTGTTATTCATCTGGCTATACGATTCCATGAAAGTGGTTTACTCGCGTGAACAAAGGCACGAAAAGTAAATAGGTATGTTGAGATGAGTAAAAGAGGAGTGCAGCCGATTTTATTTATGACCCATCAATCAAAAGGTCGAAACAACTACGATAGAATTCTATTCCGGTAGCTCTAAAGATCGCGACAAATAAGGTACGCTTAAATAAAATAGTGACCAACCCAAGCATGACCCCGCCAAATGTGTTCAAACAGAAAAAGAAAAAGAAGATAGAAAAAAAAAATTCGTGCAAGGGCCTCTATGATCGGTAAAAAACAAGAATCTGACGTCCATGTTCGAAGGCCAGGACACCCTCGGCATGCCTCCACAAGTGCATCTCGTGCAGGACAGACAAATCTTAAAAATTGTACATTAAAAATTCAGAGGTAATGTGTGTTGTAGAATCGCAGAGCATCTATCTCATATGCAAGTCTTGACTCTGTATACTGATTCACGAGCTGCATGGGAATGATTGCGATACTCTCTATACCAAACAAGGCAGATTTTAGAACCATAAACTCCAACTATCAAAAAGTTATAATGACAAATTGATTAAGCTCGCAATCGTTTTGATCGACGCAGCGGAGGCTTTTTGGAAGCTTTCATGCTGTTCAGTCCCTTGTTCTCTTCCCTTTCTCCACGTTGTGGCTTTTCTGCATGACGGGTTTTCCGAGATGAGCGCTTCACATGCTGAGGTTGGGACTCCGATTCTTGCGCGGGTGCGTTTTCTGTCACCTTTGCCGTGCTCCTCGTCGACCTTCTGATGGGAGTTTCGGCTGAGTTGGGAGAAAGATCTTTAGATGGTGATCTGCCAGAGCAAGAGAGGAGTTCAGTATCTGATAGATTCGGCAAAGCCATCGTTATGGGAAGAGGGGGTGCCTCCAAAAGGCGCGGATCGATATTTTTCAGCTCGAGGTCGATAGACGAGGCGGGAGTCTCGGTCATTTGTCGATTCTCCATCTCGAAAGACACTTCCCTAGATGAAACGTCGCTGCAGCTAGTTGGTGATACCTGTGGGAGATGACACAATTTGATTTTGATATCATATGAATGTTCAGTAGAAGTATGGGCCAAAAATTTGGTGATATCGCTGAACTAAGGGACGTTGCGACAGCTTTCCTAATTGCAGCTTATTCCGTTGCGCGTATAGGCTAGATATATGTCAATTAAGTGGCGACGAAGAGAGTCCTATCGGTGGTAGGGGAATTTATACGGAGGAGGATTCGATAATAATTGGCGAGATAGACCACAGCAAATGATATATACATTCGTTGGACATTCTATAGTGTCTTCTTCGAGGCACGGCAATTCTTCTGACTAATCGAGCAATTTATATTTATTATCAATATCCCAATTGACTCGATTTCCACGCCTACTCGGCTCGTTTAACTATATTAGCGCAACTATGTCCTTAGTAACCTAGATACGTCGAGCGAGTAGTTTGTCCTCGTCAAAATTCTCTATATCGGGCCTATAGAAGTTTTCTACTAAGCGTGCCCGTTCGGTAAATATATAATTGTAACGGGCTGGAGCCCGGCTGTAAGGGAAAGTCATGTAATGTGTGATGTATTGTAAGATCTATCTACTGGAAGAGAGGAAAACAGGTGGAGGGCGGTGAGGCCTCCTCACGTGATAGATGCCCCCTCCAAAAAATGTCGCTGGCCTCAGCGATCTGTATAACAAAACGATCTGCATAATAGAAAGAAGTAAAGCAGGAATAAAACTGCTAACAAAAAACTGCAAGACTAGTAACAAAAACTGTAAACTACTAATAGGAATGGGTATAGAAAGCACGAGCAATACCATAATCCAGAAACGACTCGACCACGGAATCCGAAGATACACGAGGGCAACGAAGGAGCAAGCAAGAAAGAGCAACGGCGGAAAGAATATCTGTGGCGACAGGTAACAAGTGGAATTGCAACAATGACGGGGAAGAAGCACTTCAAGGATCGGTGATTTATAGCGCACGCTGGGCGTCCTTATGAAGGGATTGCGGAATTTCCTCAGTAGTGTTGATTGTATCGAGTAGATCGGTTGTTTCAGCGGTCGCAGTAATTTCCGCGGGTGTCCCGTTATCAGTAGGTGCCTGTCGGACTTCCATTGTATGATTATAGTTGACTGGTTCCTGGTTTGCTGAGATTGCTAGCGGGTTTCCTTCGAATGTAGTAACCAGTAGGGGTGCTTATACGGCCACTATTGCTATTGGCTGCCAAGATGGTTCCGCAATATTCTTCTATTTCACTAGATAATACTAGATTCGTCTCTTGGAGCCTTTTCTTATCGGAAGTAGCTTTTTGTCTCGGATTTCCTCTACCTCGAACGGTAAGGATATATTGTGCACTTCCTCGGGGACTGTTGTTGCGGTTTGTCGGTGCCATAGATCGTCAGGGGCCTGCTCTAGGTGGACCACCGAGATAACTAGGTGAATGTGTAGATTGGGTGGTAGGTCCAACTCGTAGGTAAGATTTCTAACGCGTCGAATGATGCGGAACGGTCCTATTTTTACTGGGGAAAGGCAAGAGCTCCCTTCCAATAAGTACCCTGTGTGACCTGGTTTACGTGTTAAGCGAATATATACGTAGTTTTTCAGCTCGATCGGCTTATATTTGCGGTCGAATTAGAATACTATACGTCCTTGAATATATTGAAGTGCGTCAGCGGCTTCGGCGCGTATCCGTTGGCGTTCGTTAATAAACTTATCGGCCGATTCTATTGGCGTTTATGGTGCTAGCGTAAATTCCGATCTTACGGGGACACTATAGAGTAGCTCAAAGGGTATTTTCTTTATAGAATCACTAATAGATATTATTATAAGGTATTCTATATCGGGAAGTAGTTGCTCCTATATCGATTTATCTAGTATTTAGCATAGTATATAGCGCAATATTGTCTCGATCACTACGTTAGAGCGCTCCGTCTATCTATCCGCGGTAGGGTAGTAGGCTACGGTTAACCCTAGACGGACCTACGCGCGGGTGAAAAGGTATATCTAGAACTTAGAAGTGAACTTACTATCCTAGTCTAAGATAATCACCTATAGTAATCCCTAGGAAGGATATACCCGTTTAAAGTATTTACGCGCCTAGTTAATTGCAGTGTAAGTTGTTTTACCTAGAAGTAACTTAGTAGCCTTAGTGAACTTATCGATAATAGCTATTAATACGTTATAGCCTTTAGGGGATTTTAGCAGCGAGACAATAAAATCCGTTGTGAATACCGATAACGGTTGGCTAGGCGTCGTGATCAGCTATAGCTAGCCGTATAGTAAATAACGCTCTTCCTTTAATACTTTGTAGATAGGATATACCAATATATAGGATTCTACTAAGGCCTTTAAACGAGGAATATATATCGTCTGTCGGAGGCGGTCCTATGTTCTCTATATTCCTAGATAGCCCTTGTGGTTATAGGCTGCTATTAAGACCAACTTATATGCTTTTACGGGAATATATAGCCTTTTAGACGAGTCGCGGACTATATAGAGTAAGCCGGTTGCTATGTCGAGTTTGAAGCCGTTTTTTACGGGATTTCCTAGTTCGCTGTTTAACTACGTAATATCGCGTAAATTTTTGTAGATACGACCGAGATATCGATCTATAGGCAGTGCTAAGACGATAGATTTCCGTAGACCTAGGTCGATAGAGAGGACGTTAATAAGGAATAACGTTGGTATTTCCGCGGGCGGGCGCGATCGTCGGCGGTAAGCAGAAGGGTCGTTATAGCGAGAAGAGTTATAGTGGCAGGACGAGTCGTCGTTACTCCGGCCCTGCCTAGTTAAGGACAGTCTTGAATGTTGTAAGCGGGAGAGAGCGTTAGCGTTTCGATAGACTCGTCCCGGTCGGTGCACGATCTTTATATTGTCTCCGAATTGTGATATAAAAAGCGCCCAGCGCACTAGGCGAGGATTTTTCCTTTGCGGTGCTGCCGATTGTATCAATCCTTTGAGAGCGGAGTGATCTGTGAGTAGGGTGAACTGGTTTCTATCTAAATATTGTCGTAGTTTCCCGATTGCCTATACTGCTACGCTAACTTCTAGCTCCGTCGGCCAGTAATTCCGCTCCGCTGACGATAGTTTCTTAGATAGGAACAGAATTGGACGTTCCTTACCCTCGTCGTCAACTTGATACAATGCCACGCCGAACCTAAACTCCTTCTAGCTATCGGTGTATAATAAGAACGGTTTATTGAAATTAGGCAGGGCGTATATTGGTGCGTGTGCTAATATATCCTTTAATAAGTCCTATACGTCGCGGTAGTCCTTATCGAATTCGAATATTTTTTTGTGAGCGAAACCTTTACGTTTTGGGTTTTTATATAGTGTATCTTTTAGTAACGCTGTTTTGAGTTGTTCGAGAGGTTCTACGATATATAGAAACCTAGGTAAAACTTACGATAGTAGCCGAACAACCCTAACCTAGTCTCTAGGTCGGATAAGGTGCGAGGGTAATCTAGGTTGTTGATAGCTTCTATTTTCTCTTTATCCGTTGCCAACCTAAGTCTTGATACGTAATGGCCTAAAGCTTTAATTGATTTATAACCGAAATAGCACTTAGAAATCTATAGGGTGACGCCTAATCTTTTAAGGAGATCGAGTACCTCGTTTAAGTGCTAGAGGTGTTCCTCTAGAGTCCTTGAAAAGATAATAATATTATCGATATAGACAATAACTATTTTCTATAGGTACGGGCGTAGTATATTTTCTATCCGTTATTAGAAGAATAACGGCGTCGTTGCTAGACCTATCGTGGAGACTCTAAGACGCTTGAGACCTCGATATAATATGACGAAGGTTGTTTTCTATCGATCGGACTCTAGGATAGGTTGTTAGAAAAAACCTTTATAGATATCTATTACTGAGAAAATCATACTACCTCCTAATACTTCGAGGACGTTATCCTATCGTGGTAGCGGGTATAAATTAAGTAATAGCTTATTATTTACTTTCCGTATATTAATAACGAAGCGAGGTTTATTACGCTGCTAGACCACGAATGCCGGTAATACAATTGGGGATATCTCTCCGTCTAGAATAGACTCTATACGACCGGCGTCACGTAAGGGGTTTAGGATCGTATCTACGGTAAGCCGGTCTCGATAGTATATAGAGTATAGTATACCTCGTAGTCCTAGAGAGAGTAGATCGGTTAGCTTATAAGCTTAAGATCCCTAATTTATAGTATATTTATCCGATAATCGGGGTAGAGTACCTTAAGCTATCGCCTCTAGGTAATAATCCCTAGGGATAAGTGCCGACTATAGGGCCCTACTAGTCTATATATAATAATAGATTTCTAGGTAAAGAAAGGTTTAATATAGAATATATTATTATAAAGTGACTATAAACTATACTAGGTAGACCTTACGCTAATAGGTCTTATCGCTAGTAGGTCGAATACCTTATTAGATAGGCTAGCTAAGGTCCTATCGACAATAACTAGCTACCGCTAGAGAACCTAGTAGGTTATAAGGAATTAATTATAGAGTTTAAGGTAAGGTAAGTAGATAAAGAGATATATATAGTCTATTAGCCTATAAATTAGAATCTAATTATACTATTATTCTTCCTATCTAGTTATCTTATACTAATAGGTTTATAATTATATAATTATTTATCCCTAGATTTATTTAACTTCTATTTCTCTTATTCTTTCTCTTTCTTTTACTCTCCTCTACTTTACCTATTCTCTAATACTATATCTATTATTCTTTATCCTATATATCTATTACTCCTTATCTTATATTTTTCTAGCCTAATAATACTATCTTCTAATATAATATAGCCCGCCGCGCTCCTATCCTATTACTATAGCCCTCTAAGGCTATACTCTTATATAAATCTAGAGAGATCCCTACCTATATCTAATTCTTCTAGAAGGCTTATAAGCTTACGCGATATAATATATAAAATTCTAATTACCTAGATCTATTTATAGGCGCGTTTAATCTAACTAATCGCGATAGCTTACCTTTATAGGACGCCTAGCTATTTAATATAGCTATATTTATAATTATTTATATAAATATCCTTCCTAGAAAGGCTTAAAACGTATATTAGCCCTATAATTTTAATACTAATAGAGATATTTACCCCGCTAGAGTTCCTTCTAGTGACCCTATTCTTATCTAGGTAAATAGTCTACTATATATCCCTATATACTATAGATACTATATATTTATTAGTAGTACTCTCGCCTATTACTTTTAGTGCCTCGATTAGAAGGGTATATATAGATCCTTACTATACCTATATTTACTTTTAGAGAGATTATCGCTCCTATATCGGCTATAGTTCTATCCCCTATATAGGCCCTATAGATAGATTTCGACCCTTTCTTTAACGATTATAGCCTTTCCCTAGAGTATCGCTATAACCTAGATAAGTTTATTTTAGTATTTATTAATTAGTAAGCTACTATTATTATAACGCCTTATAACCTTTCCGGCTTTTACCCTATATTTACTTAAAATAGTAATATTATTACCCCTAAACCGGCTAATATAACTAAATCTATATAGAAAGATATAGCTCGACTTAGATATAAACGTTCTACTAATATTTACCCTATCCGATAGTCTATATATATCGCCTAGATTTCCTTTTACCTAACTACTAATTCAATCGTAATTAGTAGTAATATATCGCTAGAGCTAGTTTTAGACTTATATAGTACCGGATTAGATATCGATATATCCGATATTTCTCTATATAGTGATATCGTAGCCTTAGTAACGTCAATATACGATATAATTAGGTCTCTTATAGTATCCTATAATTCGGATATATAAGCCTTCTACGATAAAGTTAATAATATTACCGTATAGGCGAGCGATATATACGCTACCTATAAGTTTCTTAAAACCCTAGTTACCTAGAGCGTAATTATAAGATATTATAATATATAGGTAGCTAAAGTAAGCTATAGTTAGGTATTTAAGAGTATCTAATCGTAGCTATATAACTATAATAGTCTAGTTAAATATATCTTATAGTCGTTTATCGAGTAGCTTAACCTACCCCTACCTTTACCTAACGATTATAGTTCCCCTACAGAGAATATATATATAGCCTATAATAATAATATATAGTAGTATCCCGCTAATATAGAGAGCGGTTTCTTACGTTTCTAATTAGTAGTTTTCTCGGTTTTACTTTATAATTTTATAGGATTTTCGTTTTCCTTATACTTTATAGATTTTATAACTTTTAGGGTTTTCGTTAGCGCTTTACGAATTTTATCTTCGTAGGATTGCGATATACTCTATAGATTTTATTTACTGTTTTCGAGGGATTACTATATTTATATATCGAGGACGACGTCTTTTCGCGGCCGGGGGGACCTATTACACGGCCCTACCTACGACCGTTACACCACGTGATCTCACGTGCTGTGGGCTCGTTTAGTCTAGCCGACGTAGTTAGAATAAAGATCATTCTCCCCTCTCCTTGCTTTGCGGTGACACCGAAGGCTTTATACTATCACAATCTTTGACCATTGTTGACATCCTGATTCCTCGCACATCCGGCGAAAGTTGAACCTGATGGACAGTATCATTCTTGAGCATAGTGCAAAACGCGCGTATCACTTCAAAAAGCGAGTCCGCATCCACTAACGAATGGGGCATAGTGATGTTGATCAAGGTAGCATCACTGAGAAAGGTGACCCTTATAGCGAAATTACTTTTTCGAAATGTTTTAGTGTCGAAAAGAAAAACTTCATCAATCGCTTTTGTTGAGCCACCAAGCACTGTGGGCTGTAGACTGGTGTTGAACATTTTGTGTTCAATTACAGTGCCCAAGAGTTGATCGAGCGATCTGGATTTGAAGTCCACATTGCCACCACAAGTGAACGAGAAGGGAAGTGTCTTCGAAATGATTAGTTCAGAAGCCTTAGGGTTAAAAGTTGCGCAAGAGTCCAACCTTCTTTGATATCTTGCCTCCGAGGATAGGCCATGAGTGAACTAGTTTCTTCGCTGCATCTTCCAGCTTATCGCTACTCAGTACAGTACCGACGGCAACCCCAAGATGAAGGATAAGCAGATCTAGGAAGCAGTTATTGCTGCCCGAAGTGTAGCTCTGATTGGTGAAATGCATCTGGAGATATGATATTGGGCAGGTTTGGAATATAGAAAAAATAAAACCGTTGACTGCTGTACAAGTGCCGATAAAATGACTTCGCACTAGTATGGTTATCGTAAATTACATGTGTGTACCACTTGTACTGAAGTGTTTATAGAGAACGACACTGTCTTATCATACCGTAAACTACATCTTGTATGTTGAATTCTTCCGATAGCTCTCGACTGGTCGCTGTTTTCCGATTTCCTCCTCAGGAAACCAAGATCCATGCAGTCCATACGGCACTCGCTGAGGCAGCAAAATGCGAGCGACTACTTCCTGCATCCCTTTCGCATCGATGACTCATAGCTCGCTACAAGCGTCGGTAGGAGCATTGCCCTCTGTATCGAGCTGAGATTCATCAAAAACAAAGCTCAAAAGCCATCCATCATCTTCTGACGTCCCTCTCTTTCGAGGCACAAAGCTGCACTCTTGAGCATACCACCCAGCGGGCATCTGGAAAACCTTTATAGGATCGTTTGGGTCTTTTGAGGCCAGGATATCCACAACCGATCGGCTATCCACACAGCCTGTCACAGAAACAGGGGGTTGTTGAAGACCCTTCTGAATCAAAACATCGACGTCTAGCTTTACCAAACAATCGATCTTAGTGGCCCGTCCGAGAGCTGCAGTAAATGTGCCATTCACTACGGAACAGCCGTAGACAAACCGAGTTGCAGACATTGCGAGATGTTAGAGCTCAAAAGGTATAGCGGAGAGCGCCCATTGGTGACTAATCGCGTTCGACGTTGAAGTTAAGTCAAAGCGATGTTCTCACTGGATCAATTCTGGAACGGGACAGCGCATCCCAAAAAACTTCGAATCCGCGGTGGGAATACTTGGACAACCGATTTTCATATAATAGCGAGCGACGAGTCAAATCAATCTGATTGATATGTGTAATATATACGGCAATAGCACGTGGTAAGGCGTAGACTTGTCGACCGTCAAATATAGCACACGAAATATTAATATCGAACCCGGTGAGTATCTCGGCCACCGAACGGTAAATCCGAAGCACAATTTATATATAACGATTCGGATATTGCGAGGCAATCGTGATTATATTCCTTATTCGGACGGTAGTGGTCTTATAAAGAATTATATTCTTAATCTTATCCTCGATATACTTAATTTTCTCAATTGCTTATTCCTTACTTAAGCTATATAAGAAAAGGTCTATATCGGAAGCGGGAGCGAACTTTTTATAATACTACTAGCGAAGACTACGCTTCGAGTTTCGGTATTCTTCCGGTATAGATAATAGAGAGGTAATAATAGCACTACCGGCGGTAAGTTGGGGAGCCTACACGTCTCCTGCTGGGAAAGGCAGCGTTGAATTACAAAGCTCACGCTCTTTGTCTCTGAGAAACGACCGATCCTTATATTCTAAGCTGGAGACAACCTAGGCCGGTGAAGTAGAAAGACGAACATGCTGATAGCCGTTTCCCATTGTTCCTTCCAACCTTGGAAGGTTCCATTAGGTCCGTAGTGTCACGTGAGGAGGCCTTACCGCCCTCATTCCGCCGGGTCGAGCCCTTGTTGTCGGCGTCAGGTTCTGGATCTGGCTCCTGGAGGAAGGCATTCCAGTCGGCGACGGCCAGCGCCTTTTTCGGATTGCTCTTGGAGGGTGCTATAGAAGATCAAGGCTCGCTGCAGTGACTGTGAGCGAAGACTGTGATCGAAGGGTGAAGCCGATGAACAGGCTGCAAGGCCCGCCTTTATATCTGTCCTCCATCTCGCGTACCTCGTCGTAGGCTTATAATGGAGCCGCCGGTATACTGTGCTAGACTAGGATACAAAGGACGTAAGTGGAGGCCCGATACGGTAAGGCGTGGACGGCCGTGGATTAGGGGCGCCGACACCAAGATAGAAACATCACGGTAACGGGCGAGAATACCACAGTATCGGGACAAAACAGCACGCACAACCGTGACTTTTCTATCGATACCCCCTAATTATCACGTATCGTTAACACCGATAAGGTCCTAGGATCGAGCCCCAGTCTAGTTAATTTTTCTACCTCTTTTACCCCTCTTAGACTTCAGAATAATTTTTTTCGCCAAGGTACGGATCTCACGAGTTTATTCATCGCGACGCCGTGCGTCGTTCTATAAATGGCCCCGTTGCTCCTCTGGAACTACTTTCCTTTCTGCTCAGCGCGTTCCGCCTCTATATATAGAGTGTTAGTCAGGTATTTATTTTTGCTATTGATCCAAAGCGCCAAGCTCTGCCACTCCGCTATCCCTAGCGCTTAGATCACTAGGTATCATTCTCCCTCAGCTTCTAGTAGAACGCCTATAGTATCCGTAATACGCTGTCCTGTAAAGCTCGATCGAGCGCCTTACGAGACTAGGCTCATAACGCTCGCACTACCTTAGAACCGAAGATGTCTAGCGTTTGTGTAAAGGTATACTGGTTTCAGGTGTAAAGCCTGTCAACCGGGTAAGATACAATGAACTAGGTAGGTAAGTGTGCTGGGAGCAAGTATATTAGGAGGAGAACAAGTTGTATGAATTGCTTCAAGACTAATTCTTACAGGAGTAAGAGGGATCTAGGGGGATCCTAGACTATAGGGAAATATATCTCGATATTTTAGAGTCTAATCTTCCTTAAATTTTCGATAGAATAGACTATAAGTTTATATAGGATAATATCCTAATTTATATAATATATATAATCTAGGATTAGTTAAGAGATTAAAGGATTTATATAATAAAGTAGCCTCTATACTCGCCGGATCTAAACCCTATTAAATATACCTAGGCTAAGCTTAAGGAAATAATCGATAGGCTAGATCTATACCTAGAGGCCTTTACTAGGACCCCTACTTAATTAAAAGACTATTTTTCTAATTTAATCGACTAGATATAGGAGGAGCTAGGGTAGGATTACTTTAATAAGTTAGTAAGGACGATAAATCATAGGGTTAAGGCTATTATCTCCTCTTAGGGGTAGTATACTAAGTATTAGAGTCTATAAATAATACCATTGGATTTATCAAGAAATTGCGATTAAAATGATCCTATTTTTAATGTAATTACTAGCGATAAATTATCTATATTATTTACTTCAAATTCATAGGTTCAGATATATATATTTTTGGTGGGGCGGGTCAACGGAAACTTTTGCGGTAGAACTGTATCTTCCTATATATATACTACCTAGTAATGTCTCTGCGCACGCTCTACATATAGATCCACGTATCTGTGGCCCTAAGTACGCTATATTATCAGAATCCCTCCTATAAGCCTTATAGCCTATAGGTAATTGGTTTAGGGGCTGTATCGCTCTTAGTTAGCATCTCACTCGGCTGCTAGTCTGAAGGAGATGAAATATTCCGGAATGACTACTTTATCTAGGCTCTTATATGTTTATATAAATATAGCTAGCTCCACCTGCTAACGACGGTGGCATGAATTGGTCAAGGGGGGTTGCTTAGCACCGTTAAACCCTGCAAACATGAGGCAGTGCAAACACTGCAAACAGAAGTGATATTCATGGCGGCTAATTGGATGAGGAGTTGCAATCAACTTATAGCTGATCAGAAGAAGTACTAGGTAAGCTTAATTTTTTGGGTGTCGTGGCTAGCATATAAGTAGACTACGTATTTTCTTTCAAATTTCATGGATGCGGTGCTTATTGCTGAGTGACTGCTTCTCGATCAACCAATGTTTTTTTCCGCCACCAATTCTGCCTGTAACGGGCTGGAGCCCGGCCTGGATCACGTGAGGCACGTGCCCGGTTCCCACACAAAACCCCTGAACGCACAATAATAGTTTCCTTTTAGCAAGATTATTGTAAATAGTATATTGGCCTAGCTCAATTGAATCAATTCGGCTATAGCCCCTTATATACAATAATCTTCCGATACCTATCGTTAAACCTATTAGAACGGAACGGAAAAAGCCCTAGAAGCGAAAATCCCTAGGTATAGTAAAATTACCCCTAAATCGATACCGATTCACGGACGACGAAATATTAGAACGGAACGGAAACCTTAAGCTAACTATATAAAACTAATAAGTTATTATTAAGATAGGAGTAAAGACTAGCCTATTAGAGTACTACTTAGATAAATAAAGATTATTATACTTCTATTAATAGATATAGATACTAGATAATAAGTGACTATAAACTAATATTATCTAGAAGATCTATAACTTCTATATTATAGAGTACCCTAGTTAAGATATTATATATTTAATACTATCTTAGTATTTCTTCTAGCCTAAAGTAATAAAAGATATATAATAATTCCTTTAGAATTATATAGTTTATAGAAGGAATATAGTATAGAGAGATATAAAGTATAGATTATTAAAGCCGCTACCGATTCCTTAGCGAATCTAGGTAGAGATCTTAATAGACTTTATTATAGAGCTTCCTCTAGTATAGGAAGATAGTATAATAAATTTATTAGTTATTATAGATCGATTTATAAAGGGAGTAATTCTTATTAGTATAAAGTAGATTATATCGGAGTATATAGCTAAGGCCTTCTTTATATATTTCTATATATATTATAGGCTCCTACTTATAATTATAAGCGACTAAGGACTATAATTTATCGGTAGATTTTAGTAGATTATATATAAAAAACTAGCGATTTAGCGCTAACTATCTACTACTTTCTATCTATAGTTAGATAGTATAACTAAGAGAGTAAACTAGGAAGTAGAGTATATTATATATATATTGATAATCTACGCTTAAGATA
This sequence comes from Penicillium turbatum, assembly GCA_030762825.1. Lineage (NCBI taxonomy): Eukaryota > Fungi > Ascomycota > Eurotiomycetes > Eurotiales > Aspergillaceae > Penicillium > Penicillium turbatum. The sequence goes on along the minus strand of JAUJYX010000007.1, from coordinate 1,912,314 downwards.
ATTAGAAAAGCCTACTACCGATAGTAATAATCGTAATTAATAACTATAATATATTATCTATAGGACTCTTACCTTTCTTCTTTACTTATAGTTATTATATTAACCCCCTAGAAATCGAAGATAGTAATACTAGATCCTATTATATAATATAACTAATAGTTACTAGGAAATTATTTATAGACTAACTATAAGAAGCTACCGACTAGGTATAATTAGTAATTATATTTATATAGGAAATATAGTAGGAGTATATAAATCGGACTTACTAAGCTATATTAATATATTAAGTAGGTAATTAAGTTTAGCTGAACTTATAAAATATATAATCGTAGTGACTATTAAAGAAGTTTAACTAGGTTTATATATAGTACTACGGGCGGGCGGCGACCCTAAAGGATCGGTCGCACGCAATTTTGCGGAGTGAGCGAGAGCTACGCGAGTCCGTTACGCTGTAAGGTAGTGGTATTTTTAGCAGAACTTCGAGCGGCTTCGGCGGGGTATAGGTAGTAATTTTTAAGGACTGATTCTCACTAATCAGGGGGGGTACCCCCCCCCCTGAGACCCCCCCCCCCCCCCCCCCCCCCCCCCCCCCCCCCGGCCTACGGACGCAAGATGAAGTGTTGGGTGGCCGAACTTCGAGCCGCTTTAGTATAGTATTTTTAAGGACTAATAGATAAGGAAGCTTAGGAGAATAAATTTCTAATAGGCAGAATATAACGAATCGGCGTGAAATTTTTTTTGGGGGGCGGCAGAATCTAGGCGGTGCGCTTATCGATAAGCTGATTAAATTCAAATTGATGCTCGTATCGGACCAATCAGAGCTCTGGAAATCCCAGCAATTAGAGTTCTGGAAATTGACCGTATGGTAAGGGGTGCTATATTTAATGCTTCGCTCGCTTCGCTCACTCCGCAATTAGGTCGAAGAAGTACCGATACTATATACTATAAAGCTAAATATACCTACTAGAGTATACCCTATCTTTTATATTAAGTTAATCTAACTAGTAGTATCGGACCTATTTCCCTCGTAAATCGTAGACAATTTATAGCCGCCCCCTATACTAGTTAATAGCGAGCTAGAGTACGAAGTTAAGGAGATATTAGCGATATATAAAAGGAGAGTTAGGAGAGGCTTATAGATAGAAGTATTAGTGAAATAGGCTAGTTATATAGAGACTATATAGGAGAGGCTAGATATTGTTAGAGAGTGCTCTATACTAGATATATATAAGTAGCGATTTAGTCCTATTTCGAGGCCTACCTAGCCCGAACTCGATACTGATAGCGATATCGTACCGATCATAACGCTGAAAGTGAGGAGGGGGGTATTGTAACGGGCTGGAGCCCGGCCTGGATCACGTGAGGCACGTGCCCGGTTCCCACACAAAACCCCTGAACGCACAACAATAGTTTCCTTTTAGCAAGATTATTGTAAACAGCATGTTGGCCTAGCTCAATTGAATCAATTCGGCTACAGCCCCTCACACTGCCCCTTTGGACCTAGGGGCCTTAACGCTGAGTTGCTATAAGTATAAGTAATAGGGTAGAAAGCGCAAGACTCGGGCTTGTAACCTATTAATACTACGGGCTATAGTATACAGAGTAATAGAAGAGTGTAGGCAGTGAATCAATTGATGAAGTAGCTAAGTGTATACACGAAGAAAGAGGTGAGACGGGATGCTAGCTTGAGGAGCACGGTCGGGTTCGGAGCAATATTGACCCGGACCGAGCTCGGTCTTCAACACCAATAGCAATACGCAAGTTCTTCACATCGACAATAAACCCTAGAAGTCCATAATCTGAAACGCAAAGCCTGTTTATCCCTTCGATGCCTGTCGCACCCCTACTGTTATTTTGATCCGGTCAAGTTCCGTTCCTGTAGCCACATTTCCAGGCTAAAGCTCCTATTTCGCAACTCTTCGGGGTCTCCCCTCCACTCAAAGGCAAAACCCTCGACTTCCTTTTCTCCGGTATCAAGAAAGTCAATCAAAATATATCCCAGATCATAATAATCGGAATAGTAGGCAAGAAGCCGATCCCAATGCTCCCGCAGACGAATTTTGTAGGCTAAGCCGTTAACTGGTTGAAATGGCTTTCCACTGACAAGGGCTGGGTACTCTCCCTAGAGCTTGGTCGTGTAGCCTATCACTCTAGCTGGTCGCATTTGTGGAGGCTCAGACAATTGCAGAACTCTGGTAAGTGTGGAGGAGTCTATCAGTGTCCCGTAGAAGAAGAAATAACCTTCACTGAAAGCCGTCTGCGGCCAGTCTGTTTCGGAATATCTAGGGGACCTAGCTTGGGATGAGAAACGTAACTGTGGATCTTCCGAAGCCTTATATTCGAGATACTTGCGAACCATGAGTGATGGCGGGGGAAGTGGTCTTCGGTTCTCGCTCATTCTGGTTAGGCCTTGACATATCCCGCGGGACAAGATTTTTTTTAGTCCCATAACCTGGTCCCACGAACTCCCACGGGACTTCACACTTTTACGCTAGCATAATTTCACCAAGCCTTTTTTTTTTCGGCTGCACAAAGCGGCCAAGAAATTAGATACACTACCGTAATTTATGGGTTTATCACCCCCGTCATAAAAACCTCTCTTCCCACCCCCTGATTTCAACGCTGTATCTCGACCTCAACATCACAACAAAAATATACTAACCATATATTTCGCATATAGCAAACAAAACAGCAAACAAAACAGCAAACAAAACAGCAAACAAAACAGCAAACAAAACAGCAAACAAAATAGTAAACAAAATAGCAAACAAAACAGCAAATAGACAGCAAACGAGATAGCAAACGAGATAGCAAACGTAGAGAGCAAACAAGAGAGCAAACAAGACAGCAAATAGACAGCAAATGAGACAGCAAATAAGACAGCAAACAAGATAGTAAACAAGACAGCAAATAGACAGCAAATGAGACAGCAAATAAGACAGCAAACAAGATAGTAAACGTAGACAGCAAATATTGATAGTAAACACAATATATTTCTAATATAAGCTGTTCTAGTTATATACAACTATAGGGTGTAGAAAACAGGGCTTCCCGTTCGCTCAGCCGTACTTAAGCTACACGTCGGTGAGTTAGTAGTTAGGTGGGTGACTACCAGCGAATCCTCACTATTATATATTTGTATTTTTATATTTTTTTAGATAGTAAACGCAGACAGGAAACGCGACCGTAGACAGTAAATAAGACAGCAAATAAGACAGCAAATAAGACAGCAAATAAGACAGCAAATAAGACAGCAAATAAGATAGCAAACAAGACAGCAAATAAGACAGCAAACAAGACAGCAAACAAGACAGCAAACAAGACAGCAAACAAGACAGCAAATAAGACAGCAAATAAGACAGCAAACAAGACAGCAAACAAGACAGTAAACGCGACAGTAGACAGTAAACGCAGACAGTAAACGCAGACAGTAAACGCAGACAGTAAACGCAGACAGTAAACGCAGACAGTAAACGCAGACAGTAAACGCAGACAGTAAACGCAGACAGTAAACGCAGACAGTAAACGCAGACAGTAAACGCAGACAGTAAACGCAGACAGTAAATATAGATAGTAGACACAGAGAGAGATAATAGAGACAGAGGTAAATTTAGAAAAGTATATACAATTAGAAGTATCTATAAATTAATCTATATAATAATTTACTTCAGACTATAAATATATATATATCCCAGGTAGATGACTGAATGCTAGCTCCAGGGCTCTCACTGTAAGCTGAATACGCAAAAAAACAGGGCATTTCCGCACAACTTATACAGGTCATGTGCTTCGACACTTTTTCCCTGTTTGCAGTGTTTGTTGAGAATTTTTTAGTCCCGCGGGAGTCCCGTGGGACGATATGGACCCTTTGGACACCCCGGTCCCCACTCCCGCGGGAGTGGTCCCGCGGGATATGTCAAGGCCTACCTTTAGATTCAATCTATATTAATTACTATATAATTAAGATTAAATACTCTTCTCTCTTCTTATTACTTAAAGTTATTACTTACTTAATAGTTAATACTCTTTAAAGATTCTATTAAAATAGCTAATATAGAAGGGTATAGCGCGATTAGAGAAACGTTTAATATTCCTAAGGTTTATAATATAGTGCATCCTTACCCTAAGTATAGGTATATATATAGTAAGTTTATCTATTACTAGTTAAATAATATATAAAGTATATACTAAATATATATAGGGCCTATCCCCGATAATAACCTAGGCTAGAAGCTAGCCGCGTAGTATACTATATAAGCTACTAGAATCACTAACTATAGTATTACGGCTATAGATATTTAGGCTACCCTACCCCTAAACCTATATATTATATTAAATAAAGTAAATACTAGGGTATATAATATATATATAGGAAGCGGGTAAATATACGGCCTAGTGTTCCTAGATAGCGCGTCTATACGATACTATTTACGACTAGACTATCTTAGCGTAACTAAATTAGTTAACTATCGCTAGATAACTACTTAAGAGATATTAACTAGGCGTAATATAATTAAACGGTAGATTATTACTTATAGTTAGTAAAATATATAATATATTTATAAGCCTAGCTATAGCCCTACGAATAGTAACCTTAGTTTCTAGTAAAATGCCTTAGAGCGTATTATATAAGTTCTTATTATATTAATACTTCAATATTATATATATATAGAGTATATACTAACCTAATATATAGGAGGACCGATCTACAATTCGTAGCTTAATATAGTACTTATTTCTATCGATTTCTAATACCGCGTAGCTGTTACGAGCCAAATCTTTTAAGAAAAAAAGAGTGCTTTTCATTCAAAAAAATAAACGTGGGGAAGAAAAAGAAAGAAGAAGAGAAACTATCTAAGAGAAGCCTTTTGTTGAGGCTTCCTGCCTCAGGCTTGAATAACAAACAAACAATCTATAATCCTTATACTCGTGATACTCCCCCTGCAAAACTATATTTAGTCCCTTAAATGTTGTTATTCCGTCACACTTTGTCGTCGTTAGGATAGTCTTCTAGTAATTAGTCTACTATTATAGCTTCCTTCTAAGCCTATAGGCGTAGGGGTAGTCCTAGTTTAGATAGGTAATTATTATAGAATTCCTCGATCTTATTAACTAAATTCTTAAAATTCCTAGTAGGATATTATATTAAGTCGATATTATACCTAAGCTATTAGACTCTATAAACTAGCTTTAGGTAATAAAGTTTTATATCTAGGATCTTCTTAACCTCCTATTCTTTGGTTTCTCTAACCTAAATAGGTAGTAGTAGGTCTAAGTATTACCTTTATAGTAGTTTAGTTATTACTACTCTCTATAATTTATTAGTATAAAAGACTAAGTAAATCTTAATCGATAGAAGGAGATCTAACTTAAATAAGAATCCCTCCTTCCTAATAATCTTATATAGCCTATTAGCGATATTAGATAATTTCCTACTAGGTCTATCCTTTAACTAGTCCTTAGTCGTTATAAATATTAGATTATTAACGTTAAAATCGATCTCTTAATAATATCTATTTATTTATTAAGCTTATAGTCCTTAGGAATATATAGCTTATTTCTTTATCTTACTCTAGATCTCTTCTAGATAAGCTAATATATCTAATATTTCTTATTAATTTACTATAAGTATATTTCGGTCCTATTAGTTAAATAATATTATAGATTTATATCTCTATTCTATAAAGAAAGGAAACTTCTAAGTTATTTCCTAAGGTAAAATTAATATTATAAAGTTAACTATTAAAAGGTAATCTAACTAGTTATCTTAATTATATTTAATATAAAGATAGAGTCACTATACTATATATTAATTAGTAATTTTACTTTATCTATCTATTTCTAGGTAATATACTATTAATAATCTCTTTTTAATCCTAAGGATTTAATAGAACTTAGTCTATAATTCTAAGATAAACTATCCTCTATAATCTAAGATAATTAATATTAAGATCCCTATAATCTAGATAATATTATTAATAAATAGATAGACTATCTTCTTTATATTAATATCCTTATAATAGGGTATCGAAATAGGCCTTTTAATAAGTTAATAAATAATTATAAATATAGTATTAAAACTATATTTATCTTTAGAGAATAACTAAAAATCTATAATAAAATACTCCTATAGGTAGTTTAGGATTTTAATTAGGTAGAGTAAATCTAGTATCCTATCTCTCTATACCTTAGTCCTTTTATATATTAGATAGTTATTAATATATCGCTTTATATCTATAGCCTATCTATATTAATAATACCTAGTAGAGACTAGCTTTTTAAGCTTTTTAATCCTAGGGTAAGCTACTAATAGCTAGTAATATATCTTATTAAAGAGTTAAGTACGTAGATTATCTTAATTAGGTATCTCTAGCTTATTATAATAGAGTAATAATCTATTATTATCTATAGACTAGCTTATACTATCTACCCTAGCTATCTCCTAGAATTTATTAAAGCTTAGATTATTATAATTTACTTACTTTACTTATTTAATAATACTAAATCTATTAGGTTTATTATCTAAAAGGGGAGAAATCTATATAGGGTTAGTACTAGGGTTAACTATAGGGTTTTTAAAATAGATTCTAAGAAGTAAGGTAGCTTATTAATTATTATCTAAGTATATAATATCTTTCTATAATAGTATATCTATAATAATATTCTTTTTTCTAGGGTAATATTTAATTAAAAAATAAAACTAGGAGAGGAATTTACTCTATTATATTTATTATTAATTTAGTTAGTAATTCTTTATAAAGTACTTTAATAATTAATAGTCTATTAAGATATTAAAAAGCTCTATTTAAGTTAGACTAAGTAATTTAGATCTCTATTCCTATAAAATATAGACTATTATAAAAAGTTCTTTATCTTAGACTTTATAGTTTAGCTCTATCTATTATATAATCTTTAAGTAAAAAATAACTAAGTACTAAAAGTTATCCTCTTTATAGGACTATAATAGGGCTATATCTAGTACTCTATTAGATATATTAGTTTCTATTTAAATAAGTTATTAGAGATTATAATAATATAATATTAGTACTAAAAGGAGAGCCTTCTTTAGTTTATAAAAAGCTTCTTTATATTTATTATCTTAATTCTATAGAGTATTCTTTTAGGTTAGATAGTATAGTAGCTTAGCGATTCTACTATAATCTTATATAAACTTTTAATAAAAATTTCTAAAGCTAAAGAATAACTAGATATCTATTATAGTATTTAGAGATATCTATTCTTTAATAATCTAGATTTTTTTAGGGTCTATAGATATTCTATTAATATTAATAATAAAATCTAAGAATTTAATCTACTAAACTAAGAATTTATACTTTTTAATATCTATTTATAGTCTTATTATTTAAAGTTAGAGTAGGACTTCCTAGATATATTAATAATAATCCTTTTTATTTTTACTATAGATTAAAATATTATCTATAAAGGTAATTATATATTTATCTATATATTTATAAAGAATATTACTTATAAAATATTAAAATATAATAGGTCTATTTATTAAATTAAAAGGTAAAATTCTATATTTAAAAGATCTATATTAAGTTTAAAAAGTTATTAGATCTTTAATATCTAGTTTTATATAAATATAGTAGAAGCCCTATTATATATTAATATTAATAAAGAACTTTACTTTATTTATTTATTATAAGACTTTATCGATTAAAGATAATAGATAGTAATCCTTTTTAGTAAATATATTTAGCTTTTAATAATTAATATAGAAATATAATCTACCTCCTAGCTTCTTTATTATTAGAATTAATAAGATATATAGCGCTAAGCTTAGAATAATAAACCCTTTATTAAGATTTATTAAGATATATTTCTTTACTTTTTAAAGCTCTTTAGCTAATAGTTTATATAGAGGATAGTACCTAGGCTAGGCTTCTACCTCTAATATAATATTATAATTAACTCCCTTTTAGTATAGAGAAAGCTTATCTAACTTTCTTTTTAAGAAAATATTAGCTAAATTATAATATTCTATAGATAATATCTAAAGAATTTTATCTATCTTTAGGTCTTTTAATATATTATTAATTTTTATTTTAAAAATCTAATCGATTTCGTTTAGATATATTATAAAGACTTCTATTTTTAGATCTAAAAAGGACTTTATTTTAAGCCTTTAGTAGCTACTAATACTAATTATATTAATATTAAATATATTTAATATATTTAAGAGTTCTAATAGTAGTAATAGACCTATACTATTAAGATTCTATTATATTATATCTAGATTTTCTTAGTAATACTATAAAGATATAATATATCCTCTAACTTAGTCTAGCTATAGATTAATACTTTATTTAAGGGCTTTATTATATTAATTAGTATTAATCTAATAAATAATATTTTAAAGGCTTTTTAGAATTATAATAGATATTAAAAGAGCTATTTTACTAGCTATTTCCTTAAATAAAGATATTTTATAAAGCTAAATTATTTAGTAATAGTAATAATCTAGTAAAATATTATCCTCTATAAACTATAATCTTCTAATAATTATATTATATTTCCTAAGATCTACTATTAGTATTAGTTAATATTATTAGATATATCTATCGATTCCTATTAATAGAATTACTATATAAATAATATATTAAAAGGGCTTTCTATTAAAACTATTTATAGAATAACTCCTAGGGAGTTATTAGGTTTTAAATCTATACTATCTAAGTAATCTTACTAAAGAGGAATTAATAAAAATTAAACTATCTACTTTAGTATTACTAAGTACTAAAATAGAAAAGGATTATCTATTTAATATAAGTCCTATATTAAAAACTCGACTATCTTAAAGGTTTCCTAATAACTTCTATAAATTTAATATAAAGAGTAATACCTTTAATCTATCTAGGAAGGAGATTTTACCTAGGTAGAGGCTTTTCCTAAATTATTAGTTATAGGGTCTTTAAAAGCTATTAAATCTATAGGAGTCTAAATTATAGCGATAATAAGGGTAATAGGCTTCGATAATAACTTCTTAGGATAGTTATATATTATATATCCTTAATCTTTATAATTAAAGTATTTTCCTTCCTTTATTAAGACTATATATTTAGTAGCTAATAGTAATATATATCCTATACTTCCTTTATACTTTATATAGGGGTTTAAGGTTAAATTAATAGTATTAGTCCCTATATTACTTCCTAAGGTAATTATAGCGTAGATATAAGGAATAGTTCTCGATTCCTACTAAAGATTAATCTTATATAATATATTCTAATAAATCTAAATAAAGGAGTTAAAGGAAACTATATTAATATTTATAGCCTATATTATTTAACTTTATAGTAGATATAGAAGATTTAAGTATAGATTATACTTTTAGTTTTCTTTAATAATAATAGCTTCTTTAATAAGCTATATAAATTTAGTAAAAAAGTCGATAAAGCTATCTTTTAGTTTTAGTTTTAGTTTATAATAAGTAATATAAGCTTTAACTTAGCGATTTAGGTTTATAAAAATAGTTATTAAATAGGTAATTATATCTTTAATATCTTTATATAGGTTTATTAAATTAGCTCTTATATAAGGTATAATATAAAGCTAGGCCTTTCCTTTATAGTGACTTTATATATAGAGCTTATAGTATATAGATAATAAATAGTAATTAATATTTACTTTAAGTTTCTAATAGATAATAGTTTCCTAGGTCTTAAAATAAATATCCTTTCTATTATTAAATATTAGGGTATCTAATATCTTTATAGACTTCTTTTATATAGCTACCTCTATAATTAATATATAGTTTTAAAGATTAAAAAATTTTATAGCTATCTTATTTTATTTTATAATTATAGTATCCTTTTCTATAATAGCTATATAACTAACTACTTTAGCTTTAGCTATATAAAAGGTATTAAAGGTAGTCTAGGCTTTATTTCGCTATTTAATTACTCTATAATAATAAGCTATCGCTTTATCTCTTTTATTAGTAATATTATCCTAATTATTATTCTTATCTTTAAATTCTAAGTTATATTTCTTAAGTTTATAAAACTTATATTTAAACTTCTTATAAACTAAGACTAGTTTATTATAGTAAGCCTTTAGCTTAACCTTTAAAAGCTACTTTATAATAGTTAGCGAGTTAAGCTAGTAAGTCTTTAAATAGGAGCTCTCTAGTTTAAGTCTACTATCTTCGCTATCGCTAAGGTTAGGATTAGTAATTATAGGGGGATTTATAGGGGTTTTAGGTTCGTTATTGGGTTTATTTACTACCTATAATCTACTATACTTCTTACTAACTTCTAGAGGGGCTATTCTAATTTATTAATATAGTCGGCGACTATAGGTCTTCGGTTTAGTTTATTTATTAGGTTTAGTTCTTCGGTTCGGTTCGGGTTATAGGGTTAAAGACAAGCTAAGGCTAATCACAATAATAGCCTATATAGCGCTACTTTAATAGAAAAAAGAGGTAACGTTTAGTTTTATATTACGAGCTAAATCTTTTAAGAAAAAGAGTGCTTTTCATTCAAAAAACTAAACGTGGAGAAGAAGAAAAAGAAAGAAGAAGAGAAACTATCTGAGAGAAGCCTTTTATTGAGGCTTTCTGCCTCAGGCTTCGACAACAAACAATCCGACTTTTGGACCCGCTCAACGAGCCCAATTTACGTAAGCAATCCTCATACTCGTGACACAAGACAGCAAACAAGACAGTAAACGCAGATAGTAGACGCGGAGACAGAGATTATAGAGACAGAGGTAAATTTAGAAAAGTATATATAATTAGAAGTATCTATGAATTGATCTCTATAATAATTTACTTCAGACTATGAATATATATATATCCCAGGTGGATGAGTAAATGCTAGCTCCAGCCCGGGCTCTCACTGAAAGCTGAATACCCAAAAAAACAGGGCATTTCTGCACAACTTATGCAGGTCATGTGCTTCGACACTTTTCCCCTGTTTGCAGTGTTTGTTGAGAATTTTTTAGTCCCGCGGGAGTCCCGTGGGACGATATGGACCCTTTGGACACCCCGGTCCCCACTCCCGTGGGAGTTGCTGGGACTCCCACGGGGTCCCACGCCCCACTCCCGCGGGAGTGGTCCCGCGGGATATGTCAAGGCCTAGTTTAGCCAAGAGAGGCAGTTTAGCGACTTGACTCAGGGGATAGCGCGCCTGCGCTAAAAGAAAGGGCTGATAACCTGTTAGAGAACTAGGGGCACAGCAGAAAAAGTCTTGATTCGTCACTCTCAAGACAAGGGCCCAAGAGGGGTCAGAGAGAGAGAAAGAGAGAGAGAGAGGAAGAACTATCTGCAAATAAATACCCAGGTGTTGGGCAAACACGAGGCAGTGCAAACACTGCAAACAATAACAATACTAGCCCCTGGCCAAACCAATTACTATACCCACCACTCACATCGGCGGACTGGCAGGGGGCGCCGAAACCTCTGCCTTTGTCAATATTGACCTCGAGTTCACATCCACAGCGGGACACACCTTCGATATATCAGCCGAGGTCTATATTATCGAAAACCTAAGCTGTAACCTACTTCTCGGAGTAAACTTCTTAAAATCAAACGGCGCTGTGATCGACTTGAAAAACGATCTTATAAGGTTCACAAACGCACGGACAAGCATCCGACTATTATACGAAGCGAAGCGCAAGACCAAAAAGGTACCGGTATACCTAGCCTCACACGAACCGGTGACTATTAATCCTAGTACACAACAGGGAGTCTAGGTCACGGTCGGCCGCCGACCTATACAACGGCCGCCGCCGAGCCACAAAACCTACCTGTTTCGACCAGAGGCAAAAATCAACCTATTAACAGACACCTTCGCGTCGGCACTATAGGCCCTAGTAAAGGTAGACTAGACTGCTATACCGATTGCGAACTTCGGCATGACTCCCGTTAAGTTTCGTCTACGATGTCGACTGGGTTATATAGAAGAACTACCGTCCGCTATATATTACCTTCGAACGGACCTTTCTGCTGAAGAAAGAAGCCACAAAACCATACACCAACCCTTCTCTGCCGACAAAGCCGCAAGCGATCCGTATAATAATCAAGATCCACTGCCTTTTTAAGCGGGATTCACCGACGACGCTCGCGGTGACGTTGAACGAGCTAACGTCTCCACCGAATTTAGCCCTTCCTTTATAGACTAGGTTAAGGAAGTCCTACGGAAGCACAATAGGCTGTTTCGCTCTCAGCTAGGACTTCTCTTAGGCGATACCCAGATACCAATTCTATTTAAGGACGACAACCTTAAACTATCCTATATATCTTAGAGCTAGCTTAGGTAGTAATATAGCCGACTTATTAGTATAATAACTATAGCCTAGGCGAAGGTAGATATAGTTACCTAATCGGAAAAAAATAGCGTAGTATCGCCGATTAAAATAATACTTTATATATATAGTAATATATACTACAGAATACTTAGTATTAGCCTAAATAGAGAAATCTTATATACCGATATCGTTAGATTAAAAGTACTAAGGTTATCTTAGATCGATTCTATAGAGTAGTTTATATAATAAGTATCTTATAGGTATACTCTTATATCTATTAAGGATAGCTTAATATACTAATAATACTATTTCCTAGTCTTTACTAGGATAAATAGCTATCGAATATCGGATTATAATTTCTACTATTTAGTTTATTTATTTAGATTAGCTATTAGAGTATAGAGTATAAGCTATAGTAAATACTAACCTTATATTTAGACTTATAAAAATCTAGCGCTATATACCCTTAATAAAACGCTAATCCCGATTATTAATAATAACTATAGGTAAACCCTAGTTAGCTATTTAGAATTTCTATAATATAATAGTCGCCTAATCTTCGCTAGACTAGGTTATCTTTCTAGGGATAAATAGAAGGCGCTTTATAAATTTATCTATAATAGTTAATAGTATATTATAGCCTATATCGGAGATAGATAAGCCTAAGATAAAGTCTATAGTAATAGTATAAAAGGGGGTTATAGGTAATTTAATCGGTTATATAGCGCTATATAGCATATATCGCTAGATTATATTCTAAAGGTATTCTAGGTATTTAATAATATAGTCCTTAAGTAGTTTATAACCCTTATAAAATATTAGCGCTATATTTAGATATTACTAATACCTATTAAAACCGATATAATTTTAATCGTTATAGACTATTTTAAAAACGTTACTAGCTAGCGCTTAAGATATATAGAGATAGCCTTTATATTATAAAAATCTAGCGTTATCTAGTTTATATAATAAAGTAGTATAGTCCTATTCTACTCTACTATTTTTAACTTATAGTAAATCGATTACTTTACTCTAATATAGGTCTATATAGTATCTATTAAGAATCGCTTATTTAAATTTATTAGCTATTTTAATAATTATTATTAGTATAGTAGTTATTATTATATAATATATAGTAACTATTATATCGAGGTTTTAGTTAGGGATAATATCTAAAGCTATATCTACTAGTAATATATCTAAATTGTTAGAGGATATATTAGTAATAATATCACTATATATAGGTAGTTAGGATAATATATCTATAATCTTATTAGTTTTACTACTATAATAATAAAAAATAATAGGGAAGGATTAGATAAACTATAAAGCTTATATTAGCCGTAGATTAAGCTTTTTAACTACTACTAATTTTAGTAAAGTACTAGTTATAATAGCTACTATTATACTATAATTAATATAAATAACTATAGAGGACTTAGGCGATAAAATATAGACTATATAGTGAGTCTTTTATAATACCTAAATAAGAGTAGTAACTTCTAGCTTTATTAGCTAATAGTTATACTTAGCCGCTATTAATAGATAATTAAGAAAGTAAATCGGTTCTACTACCGAGGTCGGAGGAGGCTTAGATATATCGATATACTAATAGGATACCTTTATATAATAAACTATAGCACTATATCCGCGTTTCTTCGAGGAATCTATATTAATATATAAATATCTTATCCTATCGAAGTAATATAACTACTATATATAATAAAATTTATATTAGAGGGTCTTAAATATAGCGATCTCCTACTTAGTAGGATCGGCTAACTAGGTAACTTTAGTAAACTATTACCGCGGTATATTAGCTAGTAGACTACTACGAAATAAGACTATCTTCTAAAGCTATAATAGTTCTACTTTAGCTATATAATAGTCGATAAAGGCCTAAAAGGATCCGGTTATACTAAGATAAGTCTCTAGTTCTTAGTAGGTTCTCGGAAATTATAAAGATAGGATAGCCTATAGTCTCTTATCCCTTATAGTTATACCTAACTTATCGATATAAGCGCCTAATATTAGTAGGGATAGAAAAGCTATATATACCTTAGTTAGTTTAAGGTAAATACTATATAATACTAAAATATTTAGCACTAGGTAGACGTCGGTTAGATACTTAGGGACGTTATCGGACGCTATAAAAATATTATCGATATATATATAAACGGAGATACGCTTCCGTTTACGAAGCTAATATAGGATCTAATCGATTAGTCTTTAGATATATAGTATAGAATTCTTATTCCCTATAATAACGACTATTATAACCTTAACACCTCTATAACTATAAACCCCCTAGTACTTTAAGTAATCGGGATACACGCGATATTGATAAAACCAGCTACCACAGTCGAACACAGAGAATAAACGCTTTCCTTGATATATTTATAGAATAACACAGAGAACAAACGCTTTCCTTAATATATTTACAGAATATCGTCCTACGTAGTGCTTAGGTAAATATCGGATTCTAGCACTATATTAAAAGCGCGGTTATTAATAATAGCGCGACCCTAGGTTCGTATAGAGCTATTATCTAAGATAATATCCTTCTAAACGATAAAAACCGGATATATAGTCGGTATATACTCAGTTATATAAAATATCTTACCCTATATATATAGTTTATTATATACCTTATCGATTAGATTATAGTCGCGAGCGGATAGTCTATAAGTTTTAGGCTTTAGTAAAACTATACCCTCCTTTAATAGTAATTTTATCTACTACTCTATAGGAATATTAATAACGTTATTCTTTATCTAGACCTATTTAAAATTATCGACTATATTATAAAATATTTATATAATCTTAGGGGACTTAGTAAAAACTATAATACTAAATCTAGACTTATATTAGTTCTCCGCTAGGGTATTTAATACCTTTAGCGATATATTCTTAGATAAGACCTTTAGAATCTAATCGGAAGATTTATTTTTATATAGTTTAATTACCTTTAGTCTAGCTATATAAGCTATAGGAGATTCTATCTCTATAAAGATATTTAGTCTTATATATCGCTATATATATTATAGAATAGAAGTTAGGTTCTTTACTAAAATAGATAAAAACTATATATCGATAATATAAATAAATATCTTATAGTTTACTTTATCTAGGTAGAAGATAAAGTCGTAGTCTAGTAGACCTATTTTAATCTAAACCGGTACTTAAATAACCTAGCTAAGTAGAATAATAGTCTTAGCTATAGTATAAACTACCCTCTTAGGAATTTAATCCGCCTTAGTATATATCGAAATAGGAAAAGATAGGTCCTAGTAGGAAGCGATATATAATAATCGCCGCTTAAAGTTAAATATAAATCCTTTAGAAGCTATAATATCTATACTAATTAATAGCTTAGTATTTAGATTTTTAACTAAATATACTATAACTATAATCTTAGCGATAGTATATTTAGCTTTAAAAAATATATCGATTAATATATATTAGGTAGATAAATAGTTTAATCTAATACCTTTTATAGTAATTAGATTATTTATAACTAATAGGACTACTAAAGACTTAGCTAAATCCGCGTCGATTAACGTTATAATATAACTTAAATCTAAATATATTATAATCGCGGAGTTTAGGTCTTAAATTATAACTAAAATAGTAGTATATTTCTAAGTATAGAAGATATATAGTAACTTATTATATACCTATCGATCCGATATAATAATTAGTACTTTTATTATAATAAAATTAGCGACTATAGAAGCGTCTAGAGATACTACTATATATAATTTATATAACTATAAATAGTTATATAGTTTATTATTAGATATAAATAACTAATTATATTTTAAATAAACTATTATCACTTTAACTAGGGTATATACCTAAGCTATAGGCTCTATCCTATCCTCCTCTAGGATAGGGTTATCTCTATTTCCTTAGGGTAGCTTAGAGTATTATACTATATATTCTTTATATTTATTATAATATCGGTCCTATTCGCCTTTAATATCTTCTACCGATACCTCTTCTTTATAGTAGTTAATAGTATTATATAGGTTAGCTATAAATATAGCCTATTTATACTAATATAGTCGATCCCCTTAGGGCTAACGCTATATATATATATATAGTTTATTAGGTTTTTCTACTACTAGTTATTAGTTATCTTAGCGATCCTAAGGCTAAGCTAGGTAATATAGCGGTCTAGGGAAATAGGGAGGCTAGCGTAGAGTAAACGCCGGTACCTAGTATAAATTACTCCGCTAAGGATTATTATAGAAATCTTATAGAGGTTAAAGAATATAAAAATCCTAAGTTACCCTAGGTAGAGGCTAGTATCTATTAATAGTATATATATCGGCTTAATAGAAACCCTAGATATTAGTTTAATAGAATCCTTAGGAAAACGGCCTAGGACGAAACTAGGGGGTTATATTACGGGAATAAGCTTAGGTCTAGGCTTACTAGCGATATATAATTTACTCTTTTTAGTTAATATATTACCTATTAAGAATAGATAGCTAGTCACTTATAATATCTATATCTATAGGGTTAGGGATATTATAACGAAGGGTTAGATCGATATTTCTCTTAATCCTATCTAACTTATCCTTTATTAAAGGAAATCCGCTAATAGCGTTATAAATATATAATATCTCTAGAGCGTAATCGCGGATATTATTACTATTATTAATATCCTTCTAGCTATAATATAGATTATTTAAATAATCGATTAAATCGATATAGAGGGGTTCAAATTTCTCTAATAATATACTAAACTACCTAAATTTAGTATTTAGATCGGTAGTCTTTAATATAGAACGCTCTATAGGGGTTAATATATTTAGATACTACTTAGCGGCTAAACTATATAGGGATAAAAGAATATTCTTATATATAATATCCTCCGGTCTAGAGATATCTTTTAACTAGTAAATAAATAGGTTAATATCTATAAAATATATAATACCTCCCTTAATTATTACTATTAGGCTATTCTTAGATAAGAAAGGGTCGAAAATACTAATCTTATTTAATTTCTAAGAGGTATTAGGTTTTTAATTAGATAGTTATAGTATAAACTAGGGATAGTCTAGAGTAGGCTAGGGATAGTCTAATATAAGCCGGGGATAGTCTATAGGATTTATATTCGGAGTAGGGTTTATATTTAGATATATAGCTTAGAGAGTCTAATTAGGATTAGGATATATAAGGTAAGGATTCGCTATACCGCGAATTACCGCTAAGATATCTAGGTTAGTTAATATTTCGATAAATCGTCGATACTCTCTTTCTTATACTATAGGATTATCTAATACTTTAGTAATAGTATAGTAGATATTATTAGCGCTATAGCGACTAGTAGGATTACTATCTATAATTTTATTAGTAGATAGCGTCGCGAGAAAAGATTTATTAAGCTAAAATAGATTAGATAGAGGAATTATAGACTTAGCTAGTCCTATAGATAACTATAGTAGAGATTCTAGTAGTAGAGTTCTAGGTATAAGAGAGATATCTAGGGGAGAGATATCTAGAAGGGGTTTAGGAGAAAGAGCTAGTACCAAAGGTTCGATAGATAGCTAAATCGATATTAGAATCTCTAGCTACGGCTATTATACTATAGTAGGAATAGGAAAAGGCGCCTATTTATATATAGAGCGTAGAGGCTCTAGGTTTAGATAAAACGGTAGAAGATAGGGTCGCTACCGGCTATAATAGCCTAGGGGGTGCTTAGGCTATAGACCGGTTTAAGGAACGTTAATAAACCCTAACTAGTCTATTAAACGAAGAAAATCTGTAATAGCGGAATATAGAGATAGTCTAAAAATCGGCTAGTCTAGTAGGAAAGGTAAACTAAGTTTAGGAAAGGTAGGGAGATTATAGGCGTACTCTCGTAGTAGAAACTCGATTCGGATAAGAGTAGTAGAATCGAATTCCTAGATATGTAGGCGGATACCGTTATATAAACTCCTCTTATAGTTCTTAAACTATTATATAAGGATAAACGCGCGATATCGAAGTAAGTCCCCTATATATATAGCTATAATAGATAAAAAGGTAATATACCGAATAAATAAGATAAAGTCGATAAAAAGATAGAATATAGATAAAATATAATATAAAAACCTATTAACGTAAAAACCCGTTAACTATAAGGTAAAACGGATAGTAGGGCCGATTGATTGGCTAACCGGTGCGCTGAGTCCCTAGCGATCAGATGATTATACGAAAAATTGATTGAAATTTGAACGTCGAGCTTCCCAGAGGATACCCACTGGTCGTAAGGACACTGCTACCACTTGTCACCGCAAAGCAAGGAGAGGGGAGAATGATCTTCATTCTAACTACGTCGGCTAGACTAAACGAGCCCACAGCACGTGAGATCACGTGGTGTGACGGTCGCAGGCAGGGCCGTGTGACATTCGGATTCTCAAGCACGTTACAACGATCACCGGGAAACTTGGACTCTAAGTCTCTATTCTGCAGTCAGGCTGTGCGTCAAAACCCTCAAGACAACGTTGTCTGTCAAAATGGGGACATCGAAGTTGCAAGAGAGATTAATCTGCATCCCGAAGCAGTGGCTGGAGACTGCCAGAGATGAATGCATGCGAGAGCGAAAACTTCGAGAAGCCTCAGCAAATACCGAAATTCAACTATCCAAAAACGACATCATGGTTGCGTGGCTCCTGAAGCTCCTTTACGGACATGATCCAGTTCAGAGGGAGCCAGTCGATCTTATCAGCTCGTTCAATCCGCGCAGTATGTCGAAGATGGAAGAATCAGAAGCAGCATATCTACATAACAACTTCAGCGTTCTAAGATGCCACTTTACAGCGGCTGATCTGAAGCAAAAGCCAGTCTCCTCGCTTGCAGGAAATGTGCGCAAGGCCTTGTTATTCTACAGAAACCCGCAATCGGTCCAGGAATCATGGCGCTTTCTTGAGGACTCTGTTTCCAAACTCAAAATGCCAAACACGACGGGAAAATCGGTTGTCATCACCTCTTGGGCGGTTTTTGACTTTGCCAATCTTGATTTCTCAGGCGCGAAACCTGCGGATGATGCGCCCCCGCCACCTGTTCTGTTCGTTTGTCCCGTTGCCAGCGGCGACTGATGGGCTCTTCGTAAGCTGGAAAGATGCGAATGAGAATACTTGGGTCCGAGGATGGATGTCTACTGATGCTGTTCGAAGGCTCGATCTTTGAGTGACGGCAACTGATTGACACAGTGCGTAAATACTGCAGCATCTTTGGCTAGCTCTTTTCATCCTAACAGCCATCTACAATATCTCTGAGCTTATCTGAATGTGAATATCGTATATTGAAAGCAAACAGGAGAGAAGAGGCTTTGCAGTTCATTTGTTGACAAAACATAGATTACACTAAGAGCTAAAAGGGGAGCTGTTAACATGAATGTTATGATTGCGGCCGCGAGCACAATCAATGAAAATTAGTTGTAATGTTTATTATTTGGAAGATTGATTGAGAGCATTTGACTCTGCTTCAGACCCCCCTTTGCTACGTAGCGCGGAGGTGTAGCTCACACTCTCCACAATCGTTATCATTCGTAAAAGCTTCACCGGGCTCATCCAATGCTCCTCGGAGATATATGTAACTGACTATCTGAGGTACTCCCCCTGCTTTGTGAACCAACCGTCTAGATCTTGCTTCGAGACATTATGTCAGGAGATCTGTGACAACATTTTGAAGTATCTGATCCTTCTTCAACTGGGCCCACTAAAGCCATAGCTCCGCGGGAGTCACTGCATCGACTCAGATATGCAGTGTAACAATGCTGTCGTGATCTGCAATCTCAACCGCCACAGTGAGAGGGTATGTGGTTGATAGTGCAACGACAGGAAACGCCAGACACTTTAGACGTATAAAAGGCTTTCTCCAACCGGGACGCGCCGTAGTGTGCGTATTTAGCTTGGTGTAGCTTGGCAGGCTGGCATTCGACAATTGATTGCTGTTAAGTCAGGATCATCAATGATCACATGATCATATATGTAGTGTTTGCTACATCTGTTCTCTTTCCTCCTGTTTGTAACTGTGTCGAGTACTCATTCACTAAGATTATACGATTGCGCTTGCTTGTTTGGGTATACTGACTTGTACAACACAGACTGGAACAATTCTCTTGGGAAGTACTCGAGAATAGCTGAAAACTGAGTGACATGTTCCTTCAGCCAATGTGAAGATCAGGTCACCTGCAAATGCACAAATTGGCGCATAATAGGGTATCTTCTTACATAATAACTGCATATAATATGCAGTAGATCTTCCGCTAGTGTCTTTTTCGGCTTTCTCGGCTCAAGCCTTGTCATTACTGACTCTGTAGGTATACGCTTATCCTCGGGACTGTCATAGTGTTTTGACTGTCTCGGTGGCCACTTTGCTTGTATATCGCATGAGAGAAAACAAATATACTTTCCTAAGTAATTGATCGGCATTAGTTATTCATGTCCAACAGAAATTGTTTGTGGTGGTGGCTAGCTGAGCCAATCTGCACACTTGCGGAAACCTACAGATCTACACGCCTGATCCCTTGGGGTACTTGACGTGGTCTCTCCACACAATGCAGATCCGGCATACAGCAGATTTAAGATAGTTCATATATACGTTGTATTGTTTATACTATGGGGTAAGTCCTAGGGAATTGAGTGCTTTTTACGAGGAAATCAAGTCACGAGAAGTAACCTTAAGAGAGAAAAAGATATCCATCTTCTCGCTAATCTATATAGCAGTAGTATCGCAACACTCATCAGGTCCTAGCAGAAAGTAAGAAGGCGAGAGGGTCATGTTTCAATGATTGTTGTGGTAGTTCAAAGCCAAAACTCTACTAAGCCTCTCACATTTACCTCTTAAATCACATTGTGGACAATACTGCAGTGGAAAGAAATGGGGATCTTGGTCTGTTGATGTCATCATACAGGATTGGCACAAGATGCGCGGTTTCTTTGCATTGCCTTGCTCCCTTCGTGGAAGGTTGCCTTTTTCAGCTGGAAGCAAGATACAACTTGTTTGTCTATAAATACTCAGCTCAAGCCCAGTTCTAAGTGTGTCTCAACCAACTTGCTACCTACAATCCCTATCCTCAGTTCCACTTGAACACAATTCTCAATCAACTTTGTTGTCTCTTGTCCCAATATATCGACGATGCGGGCTTTTATTGCTTTAGCATGGCTCCCCTTGATATATGCCCAGCGTGATGGTGCAGTCGGGCCGAACAAGGAGAACCTCAATGCTGAACAGGCTCCACTGGCCGGTAACGCTCCAGGGCCCCAGAAATCCGCGCCGGATGTCATGGCTGTCTATGGAAACCGAGACTACGGAAAGAGTAACCCGGCCCTGGGAAAATCCGAGTATGATCGAGTCTGTCCTAGACTGGATGGCGAGGTGGCGGATCTCGGAGATGGTTTGTTCGTCCGGTACCAGTGTGATACCCACGCTGCCACTTGGGATGAGTACAACTGGACCGCTGGTCTGCATTCACTGGAACAGTGTGCGCGTCTGTGTTCCAATCAGCCCTATTGCAAGTCCAGCATCTGGGAAAAGAGTGACGCCACTTGTTGGCTCAGCGACAGCAGCACCCCCAGCGGAAGGACGACATATGGATACGTGCATATAATTCCTGTATCCAATTATCCCTCGAAGAGTTGCAAGTTTGAGAAGGCAGGACTTGAAAGTCGGATCTCGGAATGCAACAAGAGGGTTGAGGAGCTGGAGCGCCAAGTCGAGAGAGGCGGTGTCCAGTGCCCGGATTACAACAAAGAGATCTTCAATGACAAGGGATCTAAGTACACAATCTACTGCAGCAAGGGTGAGTTGCTCGCACCTTCCATTCATATCACATTCTAATACTTCTTTCTCTAGCTGACGACGCGTGCGATGATCGTGCCAATCTCCTTGTCTTGCAGGCCGCCACCCCGAAACAATGCATTCAGAGCTGCACCGAGAACCCTAAGTGTAAGCGTGCTATCTGGCCAACTGCTCTCGGCCCAGATACAAAGGGAGGATGTTGGCTTAGGCCTTACACAGAGATTGCTGGTCCAGTCCCTAAAGGGACGGGTTGCGCAGGTTTCAGCAGTGCTCACCGGCTTTAGGATTGTGGTAGAAGCACCATCATCAGCTTGGAACTATAGCAGATGCAACATCTACAACATCGAGTTGTTATTATGCTTAGTATCCCTAGACTATCTAGTCTACGCCATGACCCGTATCAGGGTTATGATCTTTAACCTGAATCTGCACCCGTGAGATCTACGGAAATCCTATATATTGTGACAATCCACGTCAAACATTCCCTGTGGCCTTTGACTGCACTGTCTTCTGTCCCTCCTTCTTGGTTATTACTCGCTTCTGTCGCTCCTTGACTTCTTTCTTGTTTTTGTTGCTACGCAGATAGTGCAATATAGTCATAGGTTGTCATTATCCAGACTGGGTGCATGTCACCTACAATCTATTGTAATCCACATTTTCATAGCATGTAGGTCTTGACGTACATGTTCGTCTGCTTTATCTTTTGCACTTTCTAGGTTGTTAGTACAAGGTTCATGTAGAGACCGAGGTACAAAACCTTGATAACCTTGGTTGGAAGATCTAAGGGGGGATCCATCACCACGAGTCAAGTGGGTCAGATCTAGCGCGACTAGGAAACCTTAGTATTATGACGTAGGCCCCGCATGATTGCAACCTTGGAATTATAATGTAAAACGTATACAACAATATACATAGAGCTAAATTTGATGCGTCAGGATATTCAATTCAATCTGGGTCGTCACCGACTTTGTGAGATAGTCACTGCTTACACATTTCCATCAAAGAGGTGTATAGAATAGGGGGCATCAATTAGAACAGATCAAATCGTATCCTCCGTAAATGAGTGAGTGTTCGGAGATCAAGTAAGACAGAAGATTGAGAACAGTGAGAAAGCAACGGGGAATAAGAGAGGAATAAGACCATGAGGCTCAGTAGTCTTCATGGTCCGAGATTGCTCATCATACAATTTCAGTCGAACAGATCTCTGTTAAAGAAATAGAAGAAAATAAATCCAACAAGTTCACACGAAGCGCAAGATAAGAAAAGTTCCCAGAACGTACACGCTAAAGTTTCCAAAACATCCACAAGAACAGAGTAAAAAGGTTGAACAGGCTGTTCGGTGATGTCCATGACAGGACTGTAGCATCATGATGAGAACAAATAGATAAAAAACAGCGGTAACAAAAAGAAGTCGTCAATGTGCAAAGAGGGTCGACTAGAAGCATGGTATCTACGTGGAAACATGAGGATGATTATTTCCGTCAGGACAAGGATTGTGGGGGTCGTGGCGGGTCGTGAGATTGGGGTATTAGATGATTTGCAGATAGTTGCTGGGCACGAGACCAGGGCGACCGCGGGAGTTGGTGACTTCGGCTTCCCACCATCCGTCATCCTGCAAGCGGAGGACGGAAAGAACATCGCCCTTGGCAAAGCCGAGCTCTTCGGGAATAGCGGCGTTGTAGGTGTACATGGCTCGAGCTAAAAGAGAAGTTTATGTTAGATATTGGCAACGCATGGTCAACGAACGAGAAGGATTCTTACCAAAATGCAGGACTGGGCGGCCATCACGGCTGAATTTGCGTCCAGGATCTGCAACAGCCAGAGTGCGACTTCTGGATCGCCCAATAGGTGGTCCATCACCGTAAGTCGAGGAGGGTCGGCTGCTTCCCCGGGTCGATCCAGCATAACCACCCGGGCTGCCATACATGTCATGGCTTCCAGACACCTGCAGCTCCATACCGCCAGCGCTAGAAGGACGGACCTGCTGTCTGAACTGAGGCTGCGGGGATACTGCACGGTGGCTCACAGAGGGCGAGGGTCTCCGAGCAAAGTCATTCGGAGAGTAAGGAGGCTCTTGAGCACGACGCGGAGTCGGCGATTGACTGTATTGGCTCCGCATGCTGTTAGACTGGTATGTACTTGGACTAGGGCTGGGGCCCCGGCCACTGTTCTGGCTCATCCGAGTGTCCACACGAGGCGAAGCAACCTGAGGACTGACACTCCGTCTCGGTGCTGGTGATCTAGCTCGAGGGACTTCTTGGCTTTGACCGCTATGTGTGGAACCCATGCTGTTGTTTTGTCCTCGAAGCATGCTCTGGGTTTGACCAGTATATTTCTGGGTTGTCTTATGCATTTGCTTTGCCGTGAAGGCCGGCTGGGGTGCACCTAGTCGCTTGACCGAAGGGTCATTGTAGGCTGGCGGCGGAGCAGCAGCAGCAGCGCCAGAATTTCTGCCTTCATAGGCAGATGAAGGTGCTGACGGGGCGGGTGTCGAGATGCCGTGATATCTATCTGCCGATACCCGAGAGGCCGACTGCTTGCCGCTTGTCTTGAGGTCCGCTAGAGCTCGTGCAATGGGGTCCAATTCATCTTCAGGCGCCTGGCCGGACTGAGCTCCCTTCTTAGGTGAGTTCTGTTCGGGTGATGCAACATCAAAGACATTATTGCCGACATTGAGCTGGAAGTTGGCTCGAGGATCAACAGGTTCCGGGCTGCCAGATCTATGGCTAGGCGGGACCGCCGAAGGCCTGACCGGACTGACTTGTTTGGTTGGGCTGGCCTGCTTGGGTGGGCTGACGACTTGTTTAGGCGGGCTCATTTGCTTCGTCGGACTCATTTGCTTTATGGATGACTCCCAGCCACCACGAGGCATCGAGTGAGAAGAGCTGACCGGCTGAGGAGAGATAGCCTGTTGTGCAGCAATGACTGGCCTTTCTTTGTCGTGGCGACTCTTGCGACGGAAGGGGCTGTTGCTGAAGAAGGCGCTTTTCTTCTTAGGTGACTTCTCATCGCCGGAAGTTGAAGGCGCATTGCTTGTTGTCTTTGTTAGAGATTTCTTAGTAGGAGTTGCCTCAACACTGGACATAGAGGTTGGGTTCGAGATGTTAGAAACATTCGAAACTTCGCTCTGAGAGTCACGGCTGGATGGACGATATGCACTGAGCGCCGAGCTTCGCTCCGACGGTGGCCCTGTCCGACAGAACATGGTCATCCCATCGGTAGGGTATGCATTGTGTGGGACAGCGCCAATTTCCCCATGTCGTTCCGGATCATAGTTGGGAGGCGGCGCACCGCCACGGCGGAAGTCTAGTGGCGCGGGCTGTTGGGGTTGTGACTGCATGGGTGGCTGATGCTGCAAGAGTGGCTGCTGCTGTTGGGGCATCGGCTGCTGCTGAAGAGGTGCCTGCTGTTGTAGAGGTGCTTGCTGTTGTAGGGGTGGCGGCTGCTGCTGAGGTGGCGGCGCATTGTTGACAGACGGAGGAGCGGGATGCCCCATCTGAGCTGCAAGTTCTTGCTGTGGATCATGGTGTGTATCAAAGGCCGAAGGCTGTGGAGACGATGTGCGGAACGCAGGGTTCATAGTACGTTGGAATTGAGCCACCGAGTAACCCTCAGCTTCATCAATCTCAGAGCTCGAGTCATCATCCTTGCAAAAGTTGATGAATCGGGGAGGATCCGGGATTTCCTGGCCAGTTCCTCGCTCTTTGATAAAGGACATAATATCCTTCTCGACCTCGCAATTCTCCAGAGAGAGGCGAACTTTCTCGCATGACTATTTGTCAAGTTAGTGTCATGAAAGGGATCTGGACAAAGGAAACATACAGCATCGTCGCTGACACAAACGGTTGAAGCGATATTGGCATAAGTCCAAAGACTGCTCTTCGTGAAATCCAAACGCTCTTCTTCCAAGTCTTGGAACTTATCGCATGCTGCCTTCCATTCCTTATTCCAGCGCCCAGTAGTCTCTTCGAGTGTCTTGACGGCGGCTTCATATTCTTGGCTATTCGATGCCAACTGGATCTGGGTCTTCTCCAGCTTGGCCTTGTTTTTGCGCTCTTCTTGTCCCATTACCATGTGCCCCTGCGCGAGGTACCCTTTAATTCGGAGACAATCCTGCTCATAACGATCGCGCGTCTGCAGAGTAAGCATTTTGTCGCCAGTGACACCATTGCAGAGCTTACCTTGTTGACAACCTGTGTCTGTTGCATTTTCAGCTTGTGTAGGCGCTCAATGGTCTGTTGAATGATCTTCCGTCGCTCTTTCATACCACTCGCAAAAGCGGCCAGTGGTTCCTCCAATTCTGTCTTCATTTGTCCGGCAATGGCTGCGTGTGCCTTGGCGATCGCTTCAGTCTCACCGCGAACCACGTCGAGTGAGGTTCGGAGCGACCCCATCTCATTTGATCCCAACGACTTGCGACATAGAGCTTGGAGTTTCCGCGCGTATTCCTCTTCGATAGAGGCCCGAACTGTAAGCAAATTAGCATTTGGTATTACCCCAGCTGCTTGCATCTCACGCACTGTTATAGAAAACCTTCAGTTCGTCGTTTGTGATTTTCGAGGCATGGACACGGTCCAGCATTGGTTGAAGTCCTGCGTCATCTTTGCCCCAAAAGTTGTTGGCAACTAGAGATATTGTCAGCACGTATACAGATGCCTCAAGGTAACACCACATACAAGACATGGACACTGAAGGTCCGTCTGCCAGTGTTCCGGGCATTGTTATCAATGTCAAGCCTCAGCCTTTGCGCATGCAATCGGAGTCGAAATATCAGAAGTACAAAGAAGAAAACAAAAGAACAATAAAACTGTTGAATAGTAATATGAAACTGCCACAACAAAAAAAAGACCCTTGGAGGTCACAAAGTGTCAAAGTTGAAGAGCGGAGGGATGATGCGACTGTTTACGGGCGCGTCTCTCGGGGCAACCACGCGGTCATGCACTACGGCAGGCTTTTGGGGCCAACATGACAACGTGGGTGTTTTACCCTGCAACTGGTCTAATAATTCGGAGAATGTCTAAATAGTTGGCAATTTACAAGTTGAATATCTTTCCTATCAAGGTATAGTACACCCGTAATTTATGAGTTGTGGCAGAATCTATATATTTCCGATGGACACACAGAAATCATATTTATTTATAGACCTCACGTTGTATATCTGCTTACGCAACACACCAACAACCACCCAAGCAATATCTATAAAAATCTACGGAGGGAAGTGAATATCACAAGAGAAGATCTTGATAAAAAAGTCTCATTCAGTTTCATTTCACTGTTCATTGTCGGTAAATCGTGCAACCTTTCTATGTAAATTCGGGCCCATCAAATGTTCAAATCCAGTCTATGTAGGTCAAGCCCACAGGAAACCCAATCCCATCTCCACACTAAGTAGAATACAAATGATGAATTGTAGTTTCTCTAAAATCGCACCCGGTAAAAACGCCTGTCAAATATGCATTCCCAAATCTGTGATGGGAAATAGTCAAGTCATTCATAATCCGATCCTTGGCCAAAGGTCAAGGCTTGTTTCGTTGTTTTCGCAATCATATCAATCCTTAAATCGAAGGCGTCGCCATTTCTTGGAATGTTGTGCCCATGCTATTTTGCTAGAAGCAAAACAGCTCCTGCCAAGCCTGTCTGCCTTAGTAGGCCACAGGAGTAGACGTGGCTGCGAAGGTGCTGGAGACAGGCGAAGAGATGCTGGAAGCGGCGGAGGTGCTGAAGCCACGAGCCACAATGGCGGGGGAGGTAGAAGGGGTGGCAACAGAGGTGGCAACGGAGGAAGCTCCGGGGGCGGAAGAGTACCAGCCGTAAGGGCCGCGGGCGGCAAGGGGAGCAGCAGAAGTGGGCACGCCCCAGCTAGAGAGAGCGGTGGAGGCGGAGGCGCTCAGGCTGGAGGACGAGGGGGAGACGGAAGCAGACGAGGACCAGTCATTGAAGCCACGCGCCACAAGGGAGGTGGGTGAAGCAGTGGGGCTAGCAATCGAAGGAGTGCCAGAGGCAGAAGAGGCCCAGCCACGAGCGGCGAGGGGAGTGGCGGAGGCGGCTGCGCTTGCAGAGGGTGTGGCGGCACCGAAAGCAGACGAGCCACGGGCATAGAGAGATGCAGATGCAGATGAGGTAGGCCACTGACGGGCATAGAGAGACTCAGCCGCAGAAGAAGTGGGATATTCGCTGGCGTGAACCGAAGCAGAAGAAGAGCTAGAGTATTCGCGCGCAAAGATAGCGGGCTGGCCAGCGGCTCTCAGACCACGGCGGATGAAAGTGGAAGAAGAAGCGCATGGAGTAGAGCTGGCCACAGGAGTTGAGTGGGCCACGCTTGAAGGGGTGGCAGTTACAGTCACAGTGACGGGTACTGCATCGGCTCCGGATGCAGTGACTGTGGATGTTTTAATAACAGTGTCGACTTCACGTGCAACCTGGCTGGAAGAGGTGCCTCCATCGGCATTGACCACGGAGTAAGTGGCACGACGAATGAGAGCATCATCCTCGGCATTGGCAAAAGGCGCCGCGTAGGCAACGCTAATGGAAGAGAGGGCAAGAAGTGCAGCGGAAGAGAAATGCATGATGACGTGAAGTAATTGAAGCTTGCAAAAGCGATTGGAAGGAAAGACGCTTGGAATTAAAGGATTCAAATGGAAACAAGGGTCCCGGATATGGACAATGCAGAGAGAGGTTCGGGAAGAGTATGGAGGATTGAGATTGAAGAAGCACAACAGACTCAAGTCCAGGTTTAAAAGTTGAAAGAATATGACCTTATGTACTTATCAAACTGCGAGGTACTTTCTATTGGTCCAAAAATAGGCGGCTGGGATCTACGGTGGCTGGGACGGCGGCAATCCAGCCATGGTTTTTAATTTACTTGTTTTTTTTATTTGCTATTATTGGCTGTCATTGGTCAACAATAGATCGTGGTGGTCCCACTTGGCGCATCTGCCAACCACGATGCTGTTGTGGGGTTCCCACGGCGACGTTACTAAGCAATCGGTGTGGCTGGGGGCTCTGAGGGTTCCGCTCTGACACAACTGATATGGCACAAATTGTTTCACTGTCGCCTAGATTTCTTTTCATAGATCAACTATGATGTCTGAATCATCCTGATCGACGCGTCAACATTGGTAGATCTCATGCATCATCGACACTGCCGCCTTGATTGCCGCGTTGGCAGGACACTAGATGGCAAGATCTTCCACTCGCAGCAACCCACACCCAAGCGCAGCGCTGGCCCACCCTGCACACTGGCGGTTGGGGTTCCACCCAAGAGCTGTGACGTGGGTGCCTTCTTCGTAAATGGTTGAAGTCCCCATCCCCAGGATGGGCTTGGATTCGGACATCTTGTACTTTGCCAGCTTCTGGTTTTCTGCCCGATATCCGTCGTAGAATCGACTGATGCCCAAAGTGTCTGTCTTCGAGTTAGGACGGACCCATTCATGAGTGAACCACATCTGCTGCCATATTTGTTCCTTGTTGTAAAGAATTCGTCGGAAAGGATTCGTTCCTGCAACTTCGCCTGCAGCACTGCCAAACAAAGCACAGGGGTGATGAGTACTGGATGGTGCCATGGCCGAGATATTGCTTCTGAACCTCGCAATGACTGTGGTGCTGAAGAACCTTCGAATGGGGATAATGCGAGCGAACTCGTTTTCATCTCCTGCAACGACAGACTGGCAAAGAGGAGAATAGCTGATGTGGGCAGAGGCACCTCGCATGCGCACGGTCGAGGCCAATTCACTCGATGTATCGATGGTCGACCACATTCGCGTTTCGCCATCCATGGCTACAGTGATCATGATTTGGGGATGGGCTGGGTAGGCCGATGTGATACTCAATATGTAGGTGGCGTGTATTGGTCGATAGAAAAAGGGTAGAGGTTCAGGCCCAGAGCAAGGTTTGATGTTCCAGGCAGCTACAAATCCGTTACCGCAGCCTACTGCAAGATCACCGGGAGACAGCCAAGTGACGCATGTGCAGACAGTTGCTGGAGGTCTTGCCTCAAAGGCAGGCGATTCAACTTTGACTATATTGCGTGTTAGCGGATTACCTGGAACTCCTCGAAAGAGACACTGACGAAATTCAGTTTTTTGTGACCCTCGTTCTGTCTTAATATCCAAGACTCTGACTTTTCCATCTCCCCATACGGTGGCGAGCAATCCAATCGACTTTTTTGCTTCTTCTTCGTCGTCCTCTCTCTTGGCCCTGGGCATGCTATTCCATGACATACGTCTCAGGTCGCCCCAGTCGGCACACAGGACTTGTCGAAGCCTGGGTTTGGTTTCCATATCTAAAGACATTGTGGGAGTCTCACTCTGTTTCCCTTTGAACTCCCAGATTTGCAGAGCACTAGGAGTTGGATTTGAAGGCCGAAACGGCGTGGTACGCTCGCTTCCTTCGGGAGTGTACTGTGCTTTCTGTGCTTCGGTGATTGGTGCAACCACAGCAAGGTACTGGGTAAGGCCATCCTGGTTTGGAGCCCAAGCCATGCAAAGTGCCTTGTGGCCGATGTTCAAAATCCAACCTTCTCGAATCTTCTGGGTCCCGGTTGTTGACCGCCCTGGTTGAGTGCTTCTGTCGCCCCAGGCTTTTCCAAAATCGAATGTCTCGTGGTAACCGAGCTTGTACAGTTGCTGGTTGTTGTGTGGTCCCAGCAAAATGCCATGTTTCCGTGCATCTGGTTGAGGCAGGTATTTCTGACGTAATATTGACTCTTTAATGTTGTGGATGCGCTGCTTTTTCTTAAACATTGGACCGGTGTCCCGGTCGTAGTACCAGTCCCAGCCACGAGTGCTTTCTTTTAAGACATCATCTGGGTGAACGCCAAATGTTGGCCCATAGAGGTATGAAGGTTTCTTTTCTCTGTCTTCCAAGGCAGCGCGAGAGGGAAAGGTCACGTCCAGGGCCTTGTTCCAACGCATCCGGGAGTGGATGGCTGCCATTAGATCTCGATCGTCAGTACCGAATGTGAGAGTGTAATAGGTAGTTTTCGAGAGGTGGTCCCTGGGCTCAATTATGCCACGAGAGTGTGTCTCGTCTGCGTATGGCACAACCGTGCCATCGGCTCTTCGCTTGCGGGCGTGCGTATCACGTTGGTGAGATCCCAAACGCTCTTTCCTCGGGGTACCCTCAACAGCATCAATCCACATTTCTTCGGGCTCAGAGCCACCGGCTTGTGATCCTAATTCCTCTTCTGGGTCATCTGCAGCTTCTACTTCTGCTTCGTCTTCATCAAGTCCATGGTCAGCCTCTTCACCAGAAGCAGCGACAAATTCATCATCCGACGATAAATCTTCGGCCTCGGCGCGCTTGCCTTTCCGCTTTGAAGACACTTTTGATTTATTGGACTCTTCCTCCTCGTCACTAATTCCAGCTGCCTCAAATGGATCATCGACGTAGACCGTCCTTGGACCTTTGAGACGTCCAGACCTGCGGCCGGCAGACATGTTGCTCAGATAGGTAGCGTCTCAATGACGGCCAATGAGAACGTGGTGTGCATGCACAATTTTTTTTTGATTGATCTGAGCTCAATGAAAGATATATCAATGAGCGGATCAAGAGTAGTTTGGTGTATTAGCAAGTCCAGTATCTCAGAAATGTGAAGCTTCAGCAATACAGGCAGGTCGAGGGCGGTGACGCTAGTCCCATAATGGTTAGCGTTTCCGCCTCACAGATCGGGCGCCCACATATCAATGAACTTCATCACATACATATTACATGGTTCTCCTCATTCTGCTAAACAAAATAGAGTGAGACTACATTCCCAGTAGGTAATTTGCCGGACCTTTAGTCACCTATCGAGGACAAACATGAAGCGTCATTCCATCTGGCCGAATTTCCTTCTTAGTGTGACGATAGTTCCTTCAGCACCCGAGGTATTCTATATCCCATCACACCACGTCCCTTGCGAGATGCACATAAGTTCTATTCTGGATCATGCTTGATGCGTTTTAAGCTATGTACATACCACCTTCCTAAGCTAGAGACACATTATCCTCATATGCTACACTCCAAATTTGATGGCTCGTTGGTCAGGTGGGAACGTTGAACTTTGTTGATATCAATGTCTGACAAGGGTTACCCAATCGAGAGCTCGATGTTTCTACAATACAGTGATGGAAAAGAGGCATTTAATTTCTAGTCTGGGCTTCAGACTCGTCTGTCACTGGGTCGATGCAACAATGTTCACGTCAAGGATGCTAAACCACAATCCGCGGAGCTCTACGAGCAAGATGTGATATATCCAGGGGTGACTGAGTCCGTTTTTTGGAAGGTTGTACATACGTTACAATGCCATTGCAACAGAAGACTACAGTTATTGAAGCGCTTTGGCCTAGAGCAATGGATCAGGAAATTGTCCGTCTGGGCTCTCGCCATCGTGTCTTGGGCCCTCAGGGATCAGCTCCGAGGGTCCAGCTCCGAGGATTTCGTCTAGATGCCTTCGAATTGCGAAATATGTTCATCTTCAAAAATTCAGAGAACGGGTTGTTAGAAAAGGTTTGACATAATTTTCCACCATGGGACGGTAAAGTCCAACTATTCCCTGCATGCCGTTTGCGGAGGTTGCCGTATATACACCATACTACAAAGGCCAACGAGCCTCGTGGGTCAGTCAACCGATGGTCTGCAGCATCTATACCCGATATATCGGGCAAGGCACATAATGAGCCCAGCCTTCGAGTTACCCGCTTCGGCAACTATCCCGATCGTAAACATAATGTCGTGAGGGAGCTATCGCACGCACGCTGATGCACCGGGTCTGCCACCGGAGCCACCCATTATAAAGCAGGAAATCGTGAAATGCGAGGCAGCGCTCAGACAGGTCAGTTCATGTTGCGCCGGTTATATTGGACCATGAAGTGTCCAAAACTGGGGTTCTTGGGCAGTCACACGAATGCTGCGGTGACGAAGGAAAGGCTCTATGGCAGAGGCTTCTAGGCGACACCGAAGAAGCAATGCATGAACATTAACTAATCGTCTGTTTCACCACCATATTCAACATGGCCCAAGGCTCTCGCATCTGGGAGCCGCCTTGTTTGATTGACTCGCGAGGTCGTAGTTACGATATATCGACATCATATGCTTAGCTGTTTGCATCTAAACAAGAATTTTCTTGCGGTCGAGTTCATGATAAAAAAAAGCTTCAGCGAATAATTTTATCTTGATGAGCAAAAAGGTTGATTGCGATATGTTAAGGACATGAGGTACATACTTCAACTCACAATGATCGTCCTTGGCAGCTTCTCAGCCTGAACATGGCTAAGCCTAAAACGTGTCCACGGCATCTGGGAATGTTTATCTACCCAGTATCCAAGTAGATTCAATTACTTGATTTTTTACATGTACAACGTAGTAACTACATGTAGTTAAGGAGTTAGTCAACTACATGTAGTTCATAGAGTTGGAAGCAGGGCCACCAAGGTCTACCCCACCCCTAGAATCGGATACGTCAACGGCTGATCGCCCACCGCGGGGGTTGACGCTCACGCTCTCACCGTTGCAACAACCACGCTTATTGAAAATGCCTTCATCTTCGAGTCGCGGTCCGTCGCATAACGGCGTGCTTCATGAATATGTATAGAATATTCCCGCCATTCGCTGTACCAAGCTAACAATTGCAGGCTCCAAGGCTTGTGGCGTTCGAGTTCACCCCGCCAGCAGAAGGCGTCAACAAGACAAACAGCCTCCTGTTCGTAGGTGGACTGACAGATGGATTCTGCACTGTTCCATATGTGTCCAAGCTAGCTAAAGCTTTGGAAAACACCGAATGGTCAGTCTTCTCCGTTCTGCTCTCATCCTCGTATGGCGGATGGGGGGTCGGAAGCCTCGATCGCGATGTAGAGGAGCTTGGGCAATGTGTGCGCTTTATTCGCGATCTGAAAGCATCGCGTCAGCCCGGTGCACCCTCATCAGCTGGCAAGATCGCGATCATGGGTCACTCGACTGGAAGCCAGGACGTGCTCCACTACCTTTACTCTCCGAACCCCGTACCGCACAAGGAGTTCGACTTCGGCCTGCAGCACATGGTTCGCCCGGAGCTTGACGGTGCCATTCTCCAAGCGCCTGCCTCAGACAGACAGGGCTTACAGGCAATCATCGAATCCTCTCTGCAACCCGACGAGCTCAAAAAGGTTTACGATGAGCTTGTGACCTTCGCTAAGGAGCAGCCTTATACAGAACCGAACAGCGATGCAATTCTTCCGATGAACCTGACTGCGAGGCTCTCTTATCCGGCTGACACGCCTCTCAGTGCTCGGAGATTCTTAAGTCTGGTCAGCCCTGAGAGCCCTGGAAATCCATCTGATGATGATCTATTTAGCTCTGACTTGAGCGATAAGCGCTTGCAGGAGACCTTTGGGGCGGTGGGTGCCCAGGGCCTTCTCAAGTCAAAGCTACTGTTCTTGTATTCAGGTGAAGATGAGTATTGCCCACATTGGGTGGACAAGGTGGAGCTGTTGCAGAGATGGAAGCAAGCTACTGAAGCTGGCGGCGCCAAGTGGGATTCGGAAAACAGCGGAGTCATCACTGGAGCCAGCCACAATGTTCATGAGCACGGTCAGCAAGACCTCATTGATCGAGTTCTACGTTATCTCCAGACCATTTGAACAGTGAGATCTGATAATATTAAGGCATGGGCATTCGAGGATTCAGAAAACCAGAAGACAAGGAGCACATTGAATATATACGACAATAGACAAATCATTGAAACACCACCCAGAAGTGCACAGATTCAGAATAGCAGAGGTCGGAAAGGGGTATATCATAGCACGGGCAGTAAGCAGTCCAGAACATGATACCATGCGGGACTTGCGGCAAAGATGCATGGAAGGATCAGGAGATCAGATTCCCACTGGCTTGAATCAATCTAAACCTTGACCCACAAGCTCATGACACCCTTGAGGTACTCAACAATCTCAGATCCACCAAGCTTGCTCTCGCCGTACAGACGGTCGACAAAGGTGATCGGACATTCAGACACCTTGTAGCCCATTGCTTTAGCACGGACCATCATCTCCATCTGGAAGCTGTAACCCTTGCTCTCGGTGTTCAGGATAACTTTCTCCAGGACTGACTTCTTGTACAACCGGAAGCTACCAGTCAAGTCACTCACACCGGGCATCAACATGACGTCCGCGATCAGGTTGGCAGTGCGCGAAGTGAACTTGCGGAACAGATCCCAGCCGTAGACACCACCCTTGATATTTCCGCGGCTGGCGTATCGGGTACCAGTCACAATGTCTGCGTCTGTCTCTTTTTGGATGCGAATCATCTCAGGGATGAATTTGGGGTGGTGGCTGAAGTCAGCATCCATGATGATAACGTAGTTGCCCGTGACATATTTCAGGCCGTGCACATAGGCGGTTCCTAGACCGAGCTTGCCCTGGCGAGGCTTGAGAATGATATGTTCGGGGCCATAGAGCTTCTGGAGCTGCTTCGCAATCTCGAGGGTACCGTCAGGGGATCCGTCGTCAACAACAATGACCTCCCAATTCAGCTTCCTACAATTGGGAAGCACAGGTTAGCCACCGTGTATTCCAAGTTCGGCCAGTATAAGCGCATACTCCTCGTTGAAGGTCCTCTGGATCAACCAAACGATGATAGGGAGGTTCCTCCGCTCATTGTAGGTGGGAAGGATGACCGAGTACTTGTTCTTGGTCGCATCCATTTTGGAATTCCGTGAATCAATTAATGAATAAGGAGCGGTAAAAGATCGGAGGAGAGACCATGTAAAACAGAAAGAAAAGAAAAGGTAGGGAACGTATGGCTGACAGCCTGTTGCATGCGGCAACGCCAGATCGCGGCCAAGTCGCCAGATCCGGCTTTTACCGCCCTGGCAGAATCCGATAGCTCTTATCGGGTGTTTGGGTCGACTTCAGGTGGAATATACCCCAGGTTACTCAGCTCATTGCTCTAATTGATCGCAAAATATATTCTGATCCTCTAAAAATGGACTCGGTATCAAACAAGCATCATCGGAATGTCTCCCGTTGTGAGCGCCCACTCCATTGCCTATACTTACTCCGACTTGTCCCTTACTGATTGCCTTGCAGCTTCGCGGCCCCGCAGCTCAACGAGAAATCCTTTAGATGCATCAGACGAGTGAGCATTGTGATCCGACTTCCACCGCTTGTTCTTCCTCTAACACGATTTAGCCCTCTCGCTGCCTCCGAATTACCCACCTCGCCTATCAGAGACGCATCAATGCTTGCTGCCAGCGATATGTTTTCAGGCGCATCTTTCCACAAGTTAGATACGCTCACACCAGACGATCTACCTGAAAGCCTAGGGAAAGACCTCTCATTTCTTCTCCGGCATAACGTCTTCCATACCCTCTCTCACCTTGATATCCCTCCACCGTTGCGCACCGAATTCCTTATCCTCAACCCTGGGGAACCCTTGTCAACCTCTCTGGGCACTCTCGAAAGGCTTTTAGCCGAGGGTCGTTTTCTAGTCGCAGCTCATTTTTCGGCTTCTATCTTGACCTCGTCTTTAATATCCCCGACAGATACCAAAATAATCTTCTCGCTGTTCTACACTCGCCTCGCCTGCTTGGAGCTGTCGGGCAACACAGTTCTCGCGGCGCAAGAATCGAAAGCCCTGGAGGATTTGAGCTCCGCATTCTATTATATCGACCCCAAGCTAGAGTCGTCTACAGCGGATGATGATAAAGATCCTGAACTTGAAACTGCTCACGCCCAGGATCCTCGTCACATTGTTCCTTGGCCGCTTCGCGTCCTGGCCGTGAGACTTCAAAGTATTGGTTTCGGTGATCCTCGCAGGAGCATTGGAGGTCTGTATGAGATTGGGCTAGAAGCGCGCCGAGAGATCATGAGAACTGGAGCTAGTGAAGCTGAGCGGGAACTATGGAGACAAAGATTGGCAGATCTAGGGATAAGGAGCGTGAATGCGCTTGTCGAGATGGGCGACTTGGATGCAGCTAGACGAGCGCTCGATAGCCTTCGGGTGTCTGGGCCAGAAACAGATGTCACAAAGTTGAGGAAAGCACTTTTGCTGCTCCGGATTGGTGATTTGGACGCAGCTAGCCAGGTCTTCGGTGATGTCACCGAGACAAAGGAGGCGGCTTTGCTGAAGCCTCTCATTAGCATGTCAGATGGTCGCTATTCCGATGCAGTGGCTGAGTGGCGCATTCTCGCAGAGGACGGTGCAAGGACAGATGGGGCTCTGGTGGCTCAGAATTTGGCTGTGTGTCTTCTGTACATCGGTCAGTTGGACGAGGTATGTGATCTCTCTATCGCTGTATACACCGCAACTCTGTTTAGAGACTCAATTGGAAACATTGACTTACTATTTGGTCCTAGGCTCGTCAGATCCTTGAGGCCCAGGTCTCGTCCAACCATTCTTTCGGTAGTTTGATTTTCAATCTGTCGACTGTCTACGAGCTTTGTTCCGATAATGCACCTCATATGAAGGGGCAGCTGGCTGAGACTTTATCGAAACAACCTGTCATCGGGCCGACTAATCTAGATCGGCCAAACTCGGACCTAAAGTTATAAGGCTCAAATTGAAGATCACCTTGCCCTCGAGCCTTGAATTCAATATGTCTATGAACGACCTAACCATATAACTGATGCTCCGTGAATGATACCCATCTGCTAATAATACGACGTCTTTCCAACAACGCCATGCAATATACCAAACACCACTGAATGCTTGTGAAAAGGGAAAAAAGAAAACAAAGAAAGTCTAGCCTGGCTGTACTCATGCACTCGATGCGCTTGGCCGCGCCTTAGGAGGGGCACTCTGCCTCGGCCGTTTGATAATGACTCTGTCACCTTCCCGCTCCCAGCGAAGCTTCTCTTGCTCAACCAATTTCTCCCACGTCCAAGTCTTTTCGTCACCGGTGCAACCCCCCAAAATCCAACTGATGTGCACGCTGATATAGGCACTGCCCACGGCCTTAAGCGCGTGTCTGCGGACTCGGTCCGCGGCCCAATTCATGACTGCCCGGATGTGGGAATCCACGCTGTTGTGTAACTGCCAGAACACCACCCAATTATCGTGTATCAAGGCAGCCAACACCTTATCCACGGTCTGCGATTCAAATGCATGTTCTCTCCGCGCCCGGGCTCGCAGTTCAAAGGCTGAAACCATGTCGTCTTGCCGACAGGCGTAATCGAGAATCAAGTATGTGAGCATCTCCTTGGCTTCCGAGCCAGGTAGTGGGTGGGATGTCGAGTTCAGTTTATCCAAAACATATCGCAGTGATGGGAAGTATGACGGCGGGTGATGCGCGAGAATGGACAAGCGAATGGAGAAAATGTGCACTCGTTGCGAGAATTCCGCTGGTGTTGTTTTGGCTGTGGCTAAAACGGCCTCGCGCAGCTTCCGGAGCGAGAGAAGGAGTGTGGATAGCTCCGCTGACGGTGGCGGGGCGTCTTTCTGCGCGGGGTTTGTTTTGAAGACCGACCGTGATGCGGGCGGATTGGAGGTTGCATCGTTCGACCGACTTGTTGGAAGGGATGTCAATGCTGCATCGAGATCTTTAGAGTGACGGGCGCAAAATCGCATATATCGATCGATGATCTTGTCGAAGTACTCAGTCTGGATCTTATGATCCAACAGCCTGCGAAGGGTTAGCGTTGCCTCGGAGATAGCCCATATTGAACATACTTCCTATCTCCTTTTGACACAAATCCGACATTTTCCAACGAGTCTGATACCGGGCGTAAGCGGCTCATATTTCCAGACATGTATTGACATGTGTGTTGACATCGAAACGATCACAAGGGCGGAGCAGATATGACGCTGTTTGTCTTGTTTGTCGTGTTTGTTCGCCGAGGCTTCCCCAAGTGATTTCCCGCGGTTGCCCCAACTGCTCAACGGCTTGTGGATTTCCTTTTCCTTTTTATATTTAATTCTGCATTCTCTTCTTTTGTTTCCTGTCTTTGCTAAAGTCCATCTGCTGACTTATCTTACATGTTGTTCTGTTGGTAGTCCACTTGAAAACATCGTTGTACCTCATTGCCCATACTTGTATATCACATGTGATTATGTCTCGCCAGCGCCGCCCTATTGAAGAGAAAGTAACGGCAGACAGTCAGCCCACAGGGATAACGGCCCCCGGGAAAGAGGCTCAGAATCTAGTGAAGCGACTTCTTCATTGGGACGATCTGCCTCACTGGCAACGCGACAACCATCACATTCATACTGGATATCGGCCCGCCTCGTCCTCGTTTTTCGGATCATTTCAATCGCTGGGTTACGTTCACAATGAGACGGTCAACATTTACACCCACCTCTTGCCAGCATTGATCGCCGCCCCCGCTGCCTATGGGCTCTATCACCTGCTTTCTCCACGGTACCGGGATGCGGCCGATTCTGATATTTTCGCTTTTACTTGTTTCTTCGCGGGGGCTGCCTTCTGTCTTGGCATGTCCGCAACCTATCACACCATATCGAATCACTCGCCTGTGGTTGCACGCATTGGAAATTCACTCGACTATATCGGTATCGTGGGACTCATCGTAGGAAGCTTTGTACCCAGTGTCTTCTACGGATTTTATTGTGTACCCGATCTCCAGCGCACGTACTGGACCATGATCTGTACCATTGGGCTAGGCTGCGTTATTGTTTCCGCCACTCCCCGGTTCCGCACACCTCGCTGGCGTCCGTTCCGCGCTTCCATGTTTGTTGGGATGGGCTTGTCTGCCGCCTTCCCTGTGCTTCATGGGGTCCAGATTTTCGGCTATGACCGTATGCGATATCAGATTGGCCTGAACTGGGTACTTTTCCAGGGCTTCTTGTATATCCTTGGAGCCGGGATCTATGCGGCCCGGGTACCTGAGCGACTCATGCCCGGGAAATTCGACATTGTGGGGAGTTCGCATCAAATCTTCCACGTGCTAGTGGTTTGCGCAGCTGTGGCCCACTTGACAGGGTTACTGAAGGCATTCGATTATCGGCACAGCGGGGTTGCCGAGACTTGTCAGATTCCACGCGGCTGAGTCCGGGACTGGCGCAGCACAAGTTCGAGGTTGGACAACATGCTCATGGCATTTTTTAATAGAGGTAGCATGGAAATGAAATGTTCACGTTGTAGCGTACGTGGCGTGACTTGTGTTCGACTATCTCTTTCAAGTGTTCAAACGTCCCCCCTGCTGACGATGACTTGAATGAGCATGTGCAACAATGACGAAGAAAGAAATGAAGCGGTGAGGGATCGATTTTTCTTGTCCGGACTGGATCCGGTCAGCCGATAAGGAAGAGTCTCTTTTGCTTATATTTCACATGTTGCCTAGCACTGTCCATTTGAGGGGACTGTACTTATGTCCCATTGGCGAGGAATAACAAGGCCTTTGCGGGTCAAGACACCAACAGCCTTTGTTAGCTAAAGGTTCATCAGATTCTCCAAAAAGGCAGAAACTTAACCCCGAAATTGGCGTTTATGATGTTGCATCAAGGTGTGACGGCTCCTAACAAAAGGACCCTTAACCGTTTTCCTTGGGGGTGGGCAGGACCCTGTTTTCTCCTTCCACAAGAAGTGTTCAAAAATAGTGAATGCTGTGAGTAAGAGCAATGTTTTGCCAGAGCAGTATGGGCCAGACTTTGGAGTAAGCTTTGAGAGAAGGCGGTGCTTTTGACCTTTTGGCCTTGAAATGGCGGTGCCAGTTGGCCTCCCATGCTAGGTTGATCAGATGGAAGCAAACTGGGGTTTCACAGCGGCTGACCACTGTATACGGCTGCCATTGGGACTGGTTTTGGAATGCCAGAGTGACATCCTTTCTCCCTGAAGCTTGAGCTTGTTTATATATAATCAAGGAGTGGGTGAGGGGGGTGGTGAAGCATCTGCCTCGTTGGACGTGTGCGGTATTATTGTTTTGATCATCTTGGATTTCTATCTCTGGTCTCCTTTTTTTTTCTTTCCTTTTTTCCTTTCGTCGTCTACTCATATATCACCGAATCCCTGGGGATATAGGTAGCGGCACATCGTATTGGAAGACCGCATTAGCTGCTTTCCTCTATCCTATGCCAACTTTTCCTCTCCAACGACCGGCAAACAATCAGGCACCAATGCTTGCAGATTCCAATGGCAGCCCATATGCCGGTGGAGATACACCCAAGCTTCGCACTGCGTGTGAGAACTGCAGGCAGTCCAAGGTGAAATGCAATCTGTCCAGCAAGAGTGTATGTACTCGTTGCCTGCGTCACGGCCTACAGTGTCAATACGGGTTCGCAAATCGCTCTGGTAAACCAAAGGGCAGCAAGAACCGAGCTACCCTCCGCAAGCTAGGCCAGCTGCAAGAAGAGAAGCCAACAATGCGTGGCTTCCGTGGTAGTCGGCTCGTGGCCCCTGTGGCCGACATGGAGCCGCTAGTTGGGAATGATTATAGCGGTCATATTCCTGACCCTGCAATTGACGACGATGTGAGTTTTCTTTTCCATGTATCCTTGCTTGTCTCGGGACATTACTAAAACTTGCTGTTCAGGTTTGTTTGATATCAAATCAACCGGGCTTCTGGGAAAGTCCCCGTAGCTTCGCTAACACAACAAATTTGGAGTCTCCCGTCTGTCCTGGACAGCTGACAACAGTCGAGAGCTCACCATTTACGGACCTTGTGGATCCATGTCCGGCTCTACCAGTCGGCCTAGGCTATCCGCACACGCCAGTGACGCCAACATTTCTATCCGGAGAAATGACCGACGGAGTCGCCAGCCCATCATTGGCAGGTTCCGTCACTTCACCGTATTCTCTGTCGCCATGCGAGTGCGTAGACATGCAGCTATTCCACATGAATCGACTAAACCATCTACTCGCCGGCACCATGGCCCTGCGACTCGATCACAGCCTGCAGACGATCAAATGCACGTTCTGCGCCTGCCAGATGTTCCTGCAGTGTACAAAATGCGGCAAGGACAGTGCAAATCTGCTGTTGACCACCTCGGTACTCAATCTCACCCTCCAGCTGTTCGAGTATTGGGTTTCGCGGGAGACGTCTCGTGCACTGCGCCCTGAACACGGGGTCGATATCCGCTACGGATACTATGAGATATGCCATAAGGAAAATCGGCAGATACGCAATTTCTTGCTCCGGGGTCTGCTTCTACAATGCAGGGATGTACTGCTGGCTCTGAAAAGTACTGCTAGCGCGGTTGATGTTCAAAATCCCAAATTGGGGAACCATGAAGGTCCGGCTGAACCGAAACTATCAGATGAGCATAATGGCCAGCACTGGGTTCCTTCTGAGGATGTCGGCTTACTCCCGCAATTGGATACGGAAGTTCCAAGTGGTACAGCGAGAAATGAAGGCCTGCTTCCTATCATTGCAGGCTACGAAGCTACTGTCTCGGCGTTCCTGCAGTCGGGTTCTTGGGGGGAGTGTATCTGTGGATCTGGACGAGCAATGCATGACGAATCTCTCTGAAATTATACCCCTGTATGGGCGGTCAACTGTTTTCTGTCGCTACAACTGTATAGGGAGGGGGCTATGTAGAGTGTGTATGTGTGTGTGAGAGCTTGAGTATGTGGAGAAGCAACTGTATTTCCAAAAGCTGGACAGTAAACGCAGATCGGCT
Organism: Penicillium turbatum; assembly: GCA_030762825.1. Lineage (NCBI taxonomy): Eukaryota > Fungi > Ascomycota > Eurotiomycetes > Eurotiales > Aspergillaceae > Penicillium > Penicillium turbatum. The sequence goes on along the minus strand of JAUJYX010000007.1, from coordinate 1,869,717 downwards.
ACATCAAGAACATGCAATTCAGGTAAAAATCATATCGCCTATATAATAAAATCGAGATATCCAAGCACAACATGATGGGAGACGTGCCCATAGTCCAGACTATACCCCACAATCTCGGTCCGCACTGAGCCTCGGCAGTAACTGCGCCGAGCGATCTGTATAAGAGAAACACTTCCCCTCACACCTACGCTACACTTCCTACCTCTCTCCAATTAATTAAAATCACAATTCAGTCACAATATGGCCCCCTCCGACCGTCTCAACCAGGTCAATGAGCACCTCAACTACCCAGCCGGTCTGCTGGCAGGCCAAGTAGCCATCATCACCGGCGCAGGCCAGGGTATCGGCGCTGAAGCCGCACGTCTGTTCGCCAACGAGGGCGCAAAGGTCGTAGTCGCTGATATTGACGCCAGTACGTGACACACTCTAACTCGGACCCCGGGAATCATGAATTCGCGCATATCTAACAATAAATAGAAAAGGCCAACAGCGTCGCGGACGCCATCAATGCCGCGAAGGCCGGCCGGGCCCTGGCCGTCGTCGGCGATGTCACTGACAGCAACTACATCACCGAGCTGGTGAAGAAGACTGCTGAGTTTGGCAATGGCAAGATTCATATCATTGTCAATAACGCTGGGTTTACCTGGGATGGTGTTATTCACAAGGTAAGACAGCGTCCCTCGATATCTACAAGAACTACTTGTATACCCATCGAGAATCCAACTAATAACCCCCAGATGACCGACAAACAATGGGAAACAATGCTAGCAGTGCACAACACAGCCCCCTTCCAGCTCGTCCGCGCCGCATCCCCCTACTTCCGCGTCAAAGACAAGGAGCCCCGCGTCATCATCAACATCAGCAGCACGAGCGGCATCCACGGTAACGCGTACGCTCAACCCCCCTTCCTTCTTTTTCCTATCCCCAATTTCATATCCAAAGTATTATAAATACTAATCGCAATATCAGAGGCCAAACAAACTACGCAGTGGCGAAAGCCGGCGTCGTAGGCCTAACCCGTACAATCGCCAAAGAATGGGGTCCCTCCTTCGGCGTCCGCTCAAACACCATCGCCTTCGGCTACGTCACCACCCGTCTAACTGGCGCAAAGGAAGAAGGCGCCTTCATTACAACACCCGACGGCACTAAGGTCGCCCTCGGAATCCCAGGTAAGCAGCTCGCGTCCAAGAAGGGGGATTCCGACAAGGCTGCCGCGGAGGCGGCGAACGCGTACCCGGATATCCCGCTGCGCAGACCGGCTAGTCCTGTTGAGGCGGCGAGGTCGATTTTGGGTGTTGCTTCGCCGTGGTTTTCGTATGTTAATGGGGAGACAATTCGGGTTACTGGTGGACGGAATATGTAGACCGGATTCAGATTTATATTATGTGTGTATAACTGGAGGATCGGGAGAAGAATTTATTGGTTGGAGATCATATTGTGTTTGTGGTGGTTGTATGTTTTGGTGGAGATATATATATTGTGGCTTGTATAGGATGTAGAGTAGACACGGGCTTGACGGTAAACATACTTCGGACCCGTCGACCGTTAGCTCGGAATGGATCTATCATGTCTTCGCTCAGTTTGGCCGTTTCACGGTGACACGGGCCTCGCATCACACGGAAACACGAAACACCAGCCCCCTCTATGAGTCTTGGCTGTTGTGGGACGGGGAAACGTTGCACGGCAGGGACCGGGAAGAGGTTGGGGGGTTCTGTGAGATAGCTCTATACAAATTTTGCAGTCACGCAAGTCAGATCGACAGGCAGCAGACAAAGGAGAGAAGACTACGAGGTAGAGGAATGAGTAGGAGAATGTAGTGTAGATTGTGAGACCATCTGGCGTTGCCAGATGGCCGAGGTATCATATCGTGAAATCAATGAAGAGGGATCATAAGGATCCCCAAAGTCCCGCCAATGCGAAAGTCTATGCACATAAGATGATAAGCAGACAAAGAAGAAATGTCAACCACCCATAGATCGTTAAAACAAAAAGCCTTTTCCAAAAGATAAACAAGAAAGGAAAGCCCGAAGCCAAAAAGACAAGACACCAGGTCGTGAACGCCTGAAAAGTCCAAGTACACCAAGCCCAAAAGCAAAAGAACCCCCGTATTCATCAGCCCTCCCAGGGGCGTTTCTTCAAATCATGATTCCCAGTGTATGATCACGCCAGAAAATGGAGACGTCAAAAGAAAAAATCCTCCCGGTATGTGTGGAAAATATTAAAACAGTAGAAAAGAGACCCGCAGGGTAGTAGAAGACACACGACTGTGGTCAAAATGACCATGCAAGGCCACAGTCGCTAAGCCAGGGAAGTGTCGTGGTCCAGGGAAAAATGCAGAAAAACAATTATGTCCAAATGGAATAGAAAGCTGGTGGCCGAGTCCAGTGGATCATGATCAACGCGATCTACTTATGTTGTTCGGCAGCTTTTGGTCTCCGCTCGATGGCGGAGAGAGAGTATGGGACCCCATAATAGGAAAGGTCGGTCAAAGATAGCAATGTGGAGAAGAAGGCGTCAAGTCATGCAGTTGCGTTAAAACGGAGATATCCCAGGCAAGGAGCAATCAGACGGGAACCTCGAACCTCGGCACGTTGGAGTGAACAAGGCCATAGGCAAAGGGATCCGCGGGAAAGAAGGGCTCCGCGCAGACAGAAGGAAATACGACCTTGCCATTGGCAATCTGCTCCGAGACGGTGGGCGACATGCTGTTGAGGTCCGAGTAATCCTCGGTGATGGCCGAGCCATCGGACGCAGCAGACTGGGAGAAAGCCGAGTACTGCGAAGAGTCCGACGACGAGCCAGAGGGCTGGGCATGCAGGGGCTCCATGGGTGCCATGAACAATGGCATCTGGGGCTGGGGAATGTAGGTGACCGGCTCCGGCACCCAGGGAGCTTGGACCACGGGATTCTCCGTGAAGCGGGGGCACTCCAGAATGAGCTGGCGCAGCTCGGGGATAGTGATCCGCTTGATTGGGTCAACCTCGAAGACCCGGCTAAGGATGCTGACCATCTCGGTGGAGAGAGGCAGAATGGTCTGGAGGAAGAATGGATCCTTGAGGTAGGCCTGGAATGTGGAATCCTCAATCGAAGCGCGTTTCCAGGGATTGCGACCGCAGGTTAGATTGACGAGAATCACGCCCAGACTCCAGACGTCATTGGCAGCGGACATGTAACAAGACAAAGGTCGAGGGTTGGATTGGTGACATTCTACAATGACACACATTAGCTTCATCCTCTATCACAAATACAGCAGACAAGTGGGTAGCTTACCTGGTGACATGTAGAAGGTGGAACCACATCCAAAGTCGGTGGTGTAATAATCTGTCGTGGCGAGGCCAAAGTCGGCCAGCTTGACGGTCATACCCCGGTCGGTGACTAGAACATTCTCAGGCTTGAGGTCGCGGTGATAGATCCCGAGAGAGTGGCAATATTGTACAGCGTCCAGAATCTGGAGGAATACATTCTTGGCCAAGAACTCATTGCCGACAAAGTTACCCTTATCGGTGATGTTAGAGAACAGGTCTCCCTCGGGGCAAAACTCCATGACGACGTAGGTACAATCCACGGAATCCATAATGCGGTTTAAAGAAACCACATTGGGGTGCCGGCTGGCCAAATGGTGAAGTCTAATCTCACGCTGCTGAAACTTGAGCTGGCGGGGATCCAGGCCATTTTTGTTGAGCACCTTGACGGCAAAGACCTCGTGGGTGTGGATATCCTGAGCGGTGTAAACAACGCCATAGGCTCCGACGCCCAGGACTCGGGTGAGTTCCAGCCGGTTGGCCAAGACGAGTCCTAGACGGTCCTCGGGAGCATAGCAGCGTGGAATGGGCGATGGTGGCGGCGTTGGTAACATGGCCGGGTACATTGTCCTTGGAGTATTATTGTATGTAGAGAGAGAGAGAGAGAGACGGGAGATAGTATGAGGAGATCCAATAAAACTTTCCCGGAAGAGATGAGGAAAGAGTTGAGGAGAGAAGGCGTAACGGGGAGTCTGATCCAGGGAGATTATGAGAAAGAGAGGCCTAAATCCACGGGATATTCAAAAGGCATCCATTCCAATCCAATGGGTTTCAAGATGGTCCGATCTAGGTGTCCGTTTGGTCCGGTCTGGTTGTGTTTGATAGAGAGTCGAGAAGGAAAGTTGTTGCACAGGTAGAACACAGACAAGGTCAAGCAAGAACAAGAGCAAGAACGAGAAGAACAACAACAACAAATAAACAAAATATAAGGCAGGATATGTATATAATATATAAGAAAGAGATGCGAAGTATAGCGGAAGTAGAGAGAGAAAAGGAATATTAATATAGAAGAGATCAGGCAAGATGGTCGCCTCGTGGTTCGAGAGACAATAATAAAACAAAAAGGAAAGCGCGCTAGTGCCGAAAGGAATTCTAATAATTCCCCAAAAGGGAAGGATCGAATGGAAATCCAAAATAAATCAAAATCCAAAAATCAATGATGCGTAGAGAATAGAGTGCCACTAAAACATCAATTTAATTTTATTATCTAATCATCTCCATATTAATAATAGGCCATGTGTACGATGTACGAAGCGGTGTGCATAGCCAAAGAGTGGTTCTTCCAATCATAATGCTACGGTCAGTCTTTCCTGCAGCCGCCACAACCGATGATTGGATCCATGACTTGGAATCATTTGGATCGACTAGAACTTGCAGAGTTGCCCCTATTCTCTGTCTAGGCCTAGTGTGGCAATGCCCACGTATCCCAACCCCTGTTCCCAACGGTGTTTCTGCCTTGAAACCTCCTGACACACTTGCCAACGCACCCACATTCTGCCAATAAGCTCCTTTCTGTTGCCAGCCCCGCAAAAGTATACCACTTTCTGGTCCAGATCTGGGCTATGCCATGCTCCGTTCCGTGGAAATATTTGCCATCTGTCCAGATCAACTCTCTTAATATGGAGACCCTCACTCATACAAAGGTCGATGGAGCATGCTCAAGTGATTACGACTCCTACCTACATCGATGACTGATTCTCCCACACCGTTCTTTGCACGGACATCACAACTTTATCCCGAACTCCACTCCCCCCCCCCTCTTCGTTCTAGCCTGACTCGGGTCTAGACGGCCACGCTAAGGGAAGTCCCAGAGTGAGGCGATGATGGAGGGCCGCTTTGGCCAACCATTTGCTCGAACTGTTTTCGAGAACTGGCCCCTCTGGAAGCTGAAGGACTGCCCAGTGGCTTTCCCTGCTGACTAGTTTTCTGCACGGGCCATCAACTTCATCCTTTCTCCTGGCGCTAATGTACCTTGACCATCTGGGACTTTTCAGCTCATCTGCTTATTGGTGATGGTTGCTTCTATTCGTATATTCTTCTCCTTTTTCTGCCTTCCTCCTGAATTCTGTTGGTGGCTGGACTTTGTGGCCCTGTCAGCAATATCTCCGTTCAAAGTTCCAGAGTTGTGCATCGATTGTTTATTTCCAGCAAGAATAACCCCTGCACATAGTTGCCTCGCCGAGTCTTCAATCTCACCAGTTTCTCTTTTCTTTGTTTATCTCACACCCACATGCGTCATACACAGGCAAGGGCCATGTACTGATCCGAGTCTGACTGATATTCAAAACTGTATTTCTTGCCCCAACAGCGGGGCCAAAAACAAACTGTGTTGTATACGATGTAGCCCAAGTGTACCTACAACATACATAGATACCCAAGTATGAACCCAATTCTTGGGAATTCTACTGGTACTATTGCGGTGTAGGTATATGCACTCATCAAGAACAAAACGCCCAAGATCGACCCTGCAAGTCCGTGGTCAGTCCAATCACTTGATAGCACCTCCTTCCGATTCATCACATCCAGTTTCTCGGTTCTCACCACCCGAACTCTTATGTTTGTCTATGCATGCTGTACAATAACTAGTTCCATGTACAACTATGGACAATGTGTAGGATATCCGACTCCCGCTGTGATATGTACGAATGGACTGATATGTGACGCCTATCTTTTCCCCCTCTATACTCCCCCCTTCGTTGTCGTGCCTTGCCTGCTGTACCCCAGGATTGGCAATGCAGCTGGCTGGTCCAAAGATCATCGAGTTGGGGGTTAATTTCTCGCTCAGTTCCGAGCCGTTGTCTTTGCCTTTTTGCCCTTTTTGGATGGTTCCTGCGACCGCTGTGTTCCAGGTGCAAGTGTAGCGCTTCTGGTCCTGGTTCAGCCTGTCTACACCGCTACGTGGTGATTCAAGATCTGTCACTAACTATATTATTTACCCACTATGCTCGTCTGTAGTATGTGTTCGATATCCATTATTGGACTGATGGGTTGCCTGATTGAGACCTGACTCCTCATCCTACAACCTACAACTTACAACGGGTACTATCTCCATACAACGCAAGTATGATCAAGATCGCAACTCCGACCGCCACAGATCATCCATATCCCAGTCCACATCTATCCAATAACCACACCTCCCACCTCCCTACACTTCCTACAACATAACATCCTCGGAAGATCCGGTTATCATTGCCTCCGACGCCCGACCTAAGGCAGACTTGGTGCCCTGCAGGTGGCGGGGACCCACAATATAAACACATCTCGACATCATGATTACTCCCTGGCACGAACATCCATAGCCTCAATTTGAACAAAGTGGTCGGAGATTAAACGCCCCGTTCCTATTGTGTGGATTCTTTTGCCACGGTTGCCTTTGGACGTTGTGCTCGATTTCGTACTTCCCCCGGTGGCAAGAGAGCTTCTTCTCTCCCTACTCTACCCTTCCCTTCCGCTGGATCGCCCCTCGCCTTCTGGAATACTCCACTGTGATCAACCGGATCATGTAATCATTACTGTCACCAGAGGCGGATATTGCCTACAATGTACAACATTTAGAACCATGTAGATTATATGTTGTACTGTGTATGGAAGTGTACCTACATGTACGTTGTAGGTACAGTGTACTATTTGTACTCAACCCAGCCACATACAGCACAGCACACTATCCACGTACACCAATTTCATTCCATATCTGCTACCAAATCACGGAACAGATATCCATCCGATTGCTTTTTTTTCCTTTTTCCAATCAGAACTAAAACCAACTAGAACTAGAACTAGAACTAGTTGAAGAAGCCACCGCGTCTAGTTCGCAGCACCTGGCCCCCAGCCCAAAAGCAAATCTCAAACGAAGGCAAAAGTAAAAATAAATCAAGCCCCCAAACCCCAAACCCCAGCCTCACCATTCATCTTACCTCCCACCCTCCATTTACCAGTACCCAAACCAGCACGAGGAATAAACCCCAACAGCCACCACAGCAACCCCAGTATAACATTGCCGCCCTTTCCGCTAGAAAGTCGAATCCGGGAAGAGGCGATACACCTAAGGTGTATGGGACCAATCGGGGTGGCTGGTACCATAACATAGTTCGTCGTGGATATGTAGGCACATTGGGGATAGGATATAACATACAAACATACTTTTACATACATTCGAGGCAAGGCAACCTTAGGTACATAGACAGATCCTATGCATGTTGCTGAGACCAGACTCCTTCCCTTCCCAAACAAAGTTCTCAGCAAAGTTATTCTCCACAACCCAAAAACCCGACCCAAGCCCCGGGCAAGTTTAGCAGTTCCCGATTCCCGGTTTCTCTGTGCTGAACCATGGACGCGGACTGGGCTAGTGCTGGACTTGGTCTAAGCGGATCGGGAACTTTGCCCAGATCGTTTGGTTTCTGGTTTTTGCGGTTGTTGTGGTGTCTGGTTTGCTTGTTGGGTCTTGAAGGTTTGGTGGTTTCTTTGTTTGGGATCTGCGATGGATACATGTACCAAGTATTGAGATGGACGGATGTTCGGATATAGAGTTATGGAATTAGGGGGCTGGGATTCCAAATATATTATCACATATCCAATCGAAGGCCAGGGCTAGGGGCCTAGATGCCATTGGTCTGGGTATAGACCGGGGGTGGGGGAGCTTAGGCTGAAAGGGAGATCGTGCTCTTGGGGTTCTTTGTGATGGCGATGAAAAGATCAGGGAATCCCAAGATCTTATCGCGCATAGGTACCGAGGTGCTGGGAAATGGGCGAGGCTAGGTAGCATTGTTTGTTTTTGGTAGGAGCCGATGGTCTGTGTGTAACAGGATGGTGGCTAATGTCTACGGAGTACGCCGTCTCTGGGGTTCTTTGTTGGCTACACGAACTCACGCTTGATTCGGAAGGTTGGACAGATCCCCAAGCCACGTTCGATCGCTATAGGAGTTCAAAGACCGAAGCGAAGATGGACAGGGGAGAGAATGTGCTTGTAATGTAAAAAATGGGATTGGAGTTTCCATTTGAGAAGATACTCGCTAAGTTGCTGTCATAGTTTTGCATGTTGGCAAAAGAAATTATATACAATATATGCGCCCATACAACACCCCCCGTACGCCGATCGCTTGATCCTTCCAGCTGAGCTACGCCATCCTGGGAGCCAGGAATGGGTGTTTCAAGGCATCATTCGGAGTGATCCGTTTCTCAGGATTGAGACTGAGGCAACGGTCAAGTAAATCGAGGAACTGACCTAGTTCTTTGACCTCGGCATCAGCCATCCCGCGGGTTCCCTGTGCCATGAGGCGCGACTTGAGATCGCGCGTCGGTTTCTTAAAATCGATGATCTTGGTGTGCAGGCGACCAGTGATCTTATCTTCCTCCACACTGTGAAAGTTGAGCTGTTCATCGAAGTGATGCGGCGCCAGGGTTCCGCGGCGAAGAAGCTTCGGCGGGTACTTGCCACGGCACTCCATGATAGCACGGAGCATCTGGTTGTTGTTTCGGCCAGTGAAGAGGATTTTACCCGTGTACAGCTCGAAGAGAGTACAGCCAATAGACCAGACATCAATGGCGTAGTCGTAAGGGATACCCAGGATGATCTCCGGGGCACGGTAGAAACGACTAACAAGGTAAGGCGTGATCTCATTTTCAGAGGCCGGAGACGCCGATCCCAGGTCACAAACTTTCAACATGTTGCGTTGCTCGTTCACGAGAAGATTATCCGGCTTGAGATCAGCATGCAGGATGTTACACCGTCGGAGGAGACTCAGTCCAAGGAAAATTTGTTGGCCGTAGGCCCGAACTGCACGCAGGTTCAAGCCCACGTCCCTACCGAACTTTTTCAAGACCTCACGCAAGTCCATATTAAGGTTCTCAAACACCATGCAAAGGTGACCTTTGTGATCAAATTGTCGGTTGAACTTGATGAGGTGCATCTTGTGTTCCGGATCGGCGTCTTGTAGCTGTTCCAGGATGCTGATCTCCTTCATACCAGCCTTGCGCATTATGGGATTCTGTCGAATGATCTTGATGGCAACGAGCTCTCCTGTTTTAGTGTCGGTGGCACGCACAACAGAAGAGAACATTCCCTTGCCAAGCTTTTGCTGGACATGGTATCGTCCGTTGATCAGCTCTCCGAGTCGAACAGCGTAATACCCTTCCGAGTCATCCCAGTTATCCATCATGCTGACATCCAGTTCCTTGCCCTGGGGTACAGCTGTGGCCGTAGCATGGGCGGGGTGGGCGTCAGCTGTCTCCTCTGCAAACATGTCGTCGTCTTCTGCAAACATATCGAACGCATCGGTCTTCGGCGGTGGAGCCACAGGAGCGTCAGGGAGGAGAACGTCCTGCCTGGTAGTCTTGGTTTCATCATAGGCGGCAGAAGATACTTCGTCCTTTCCGTTCTGCGAATCGTGCTTGAGCTGCTCTTTCTTGGTATCAAGAGTTGGATCATAATCAGCAGCAGAGGGCTCGTCCTTATCAGTACCCACGACAGGAGCATTCGTGTTGACGAAGTCCTCATCTTTTCCAATATCGAGACCAGTGGCTGAGTCCGCGGGTTGCTCAAAAGCAGAGGCTTGTGGAGAATCTATCAATTTGATCAGTTTCAACTTCGTGGACACAAAAAAAGGCTTATTCATGAGCAACCCACCAGTAGATTCCTTTGCGCTGGTTGGCTCGGTGCCAGTCATGGACGAATCAGTGTCAGGCTCACCGACGCTGAGTGCCTTGAGATGTAGCGGGCTCGCTTGGCTTCGGTGTTTCGCCCGAATGGCTTCACGGCGTTTGCGACGAGCTTCAAGTGCTTCAAGTTCGTTGACGGGCTGGACGGGCTCCGGCGCTGGCGCAATCTCCGTGTTGGGAGCGAAGTCTCTGAAAGTTATGTTAGCCACACGCTTTTCCTTGCCAATAATCGAATACACATACTCATCAGCCACTTGCGCTTGAAGATTAGGAGTAGCCTGCACCTGATTGTTTCGTGTTTCAGCACCACGCTTCATGTCTGGAACGACAACCGAAGCCTTTCCTCGTTCCCTCACCGACTGTTCAGTGGGCTTGCGCCTTCCAGACTCAACTGAGGGCTTGGATTCAACCACTTTTGAAACAGGTTCGTCATACCGCTTGGGCTTCCTTGGCTCACGGTACGGGGATCGGCTGCGGGTGCGCTGCCGCTTGTCCTTGCGTCGGTCATAATCGTCACTGTATCGTAGCGTTTCTCCGCGGGTCTCTTCGCGGTCATAATCGTAGTATGGGCGCCGGTTGGGAGCGGGTCTGTCACGGCGTCTGTCATCGTACCTAGACCCGTAGCGTCGCGAAGGCTCTTCGCGAGGGCGCCGGTCGTGGGCACCGTCATAGGTCTCGTAGATATCCTCACGACTGCGCTTGTGGGACTTGGTGTCTCCGGACGGGGAACGAGAGCGGGATCTCGGCGACTGATTTCCATTCAATGACGTGGGAGATCTGGGCGCAGCAGATGGGCTAACTCTGGTGGGACGGTCAACGCTAGTGCCATTTAGAGGAGTGTCTGACGCAGTTGCCTTCGTCTGTGGGCCTGATTCGACAATCTCACCCTCAGAGGGGACCGATGGCGACCTCGACCTGGGATGCGACATTGTTGCGATTTCCTAGGGGGTTCGGACAGGCGGTGAACGGTTTTCTTTCTTTCTTTCTCCTTCTTTTGGAATAGCTTCAATCGGCCTTTGGAGGAAGCTTGAACAATAAAGCTCAGTTAGCAGAAGCTTCAGCGACAAACTCGTCTTCTCAAAGGGTTCGTGAAAGTCCAACCAGCTGTAGTAGGCCTGCGTTCACACCAAAAGCCTTAGAAACTCGATTAGTAACCTAAGCGCATAGCTTGTGGGGGCAAGAGGTTTGATGAGAAAATAAGTCCGTGTGCACGAAATGTGATGATAGTAGGTGATATTGTGAAGAGCCATGGATGGCAGTTGATGGTCGATGTTTGAGATCTGAGGATTCGACGCTAGTGCGTTTTAGGTAGGCGGTAGGTGAAGTTCAAGTCAGGGTGAGAAATATATAACCTGTGGTGAGTTGATCTAACCCGACTTGGAATAGTCTACATGTATTACAAATACCAGGCTCCCGCTCCTGCCAGCTAGCCTAATATAATCCAGCGTATTTGCTGGAAATAATACAGCAGACGTTACACTAGTGTAATTTGTAGACAAGGCCTGGGCAAATGAATTCGCCCCGCAGGTTGTGATAAGCACCCCTCATGTGTTTTTTTCTCTCTCCATTATCAACGCCGTCGCAACCCCATTACACTCTACTCCAGACTCTTTTTAGCCAGTTTCTTTCGGTTATCTATAGACAAAATGGGTGGTCAAGGCAGAGAAGGTTAGTACCACGGGATATCCATTCAGAAAGTCTCCCAACTGACATTCTATGACTTATAGGTGGCAAGGTCAAGCCCTTGAAGGCCGCTAAGAAAGAGAAGAAGGATCTCGATGAGGATGACCTCGCTCACCAGGCCAAGCTCAAGGCTGGTATGTTGTGCCTATGATCCACACAGCCACATCCCCTCGCTAACCAATATATCTTTCCAGATGCCAAAGCCCGCAAGGAACTGCAGGAAGCCGCTAAGGGCAAGAAGGGTCCCCTCAACACCGGCCAACAGGGTATTAAGAAGTCCGGCAAGAAATAAGCACGCCAACTGTTTCTCCCTAATCACTTGTCGGTCACTCCTACACCACCCAGCTTTGGCGCTGGCTTTTCCTCTTGAGTCCATCACGATCTACATGAGCCATGTTCAATAAGCGAGCGGAGGATGGGCGGCTTTGAATGTGATCGTGCCAGCATCACTGCATCCATAGTTTGTTCTATGGGTCTTTTGTATATCTTTAGCCACCAATACCTATTTCGCGCTTGATCGCATTTTTTTGAAGTTACCGTTCTCCGATTATCACCTGTTTTGTTCAGGTTTAACTTCAGCATGCCTAAAGCACATGTACCCGCGCATCTCATGGCATCCGAAGAGTGGAGTTTCATGCCTTCAATAAGGCTGTGAAGTACAGTACGGGGTTTCAACAAAGCTTATGCCCCCATTGGACATTAACAAGCAAAGACTAGGATCCTAAGCTAGCTTGGAAAGGCCAGAAAAGTATTTAAAAATCATACATTACGCTATACATTACACGCTAACAACATCGAAATTCTGTCCGTCGTAAATGAGAGTAAGGTCAGCGCAAGCTGACCGCACGATGACGGTCAACTGAACGCTAACCTCAAAAGAACCCGCAGAAGAAGTCACTTAACTGGTGACTCTCTTCACCCAGAGATTGCCACCATCCCCCGCATTCTCCTTCTCATCCAAGCGCTTGTAAGCGCGAGTCAGTCCGACACCCAGCTCGTGCTGCTCCTTCCGGATGTCAGCGAGCTCCACTTCCATGCTCGCGAGGGTCTTCATCACCTCAGCCCGAGCAGCGAGATCGTACACAGCCGAGCCAGGCCGGGTGGCCTTCGATAACTCGTCCATAACCGTTTCCAGCGCGAATCTGCGCTGGGAAAGTTCATCGCGCTTGGCTTCCATGGCCTTGATGCGGCCCTGGGCGTCCAGTGGTGGCTCCGGGGTCGGCGAGGCCTCCGGCATCTGCGCCACTTGCTCTGCGACCTGGGACGGGGTGGGCTTGCGCACCGGCTTGGCTGTCGACGGCTTCTTCGAGGTTGGCATGCCGGGGATCGGGCGGCGACGAGCCATGATCGAGGAGGTAGAGACATCATCGGTGGAGTGGGTGTCGAGCTGCATGCTCTCGCGTCGGCTGACGTTTTGGCTGTCGGCTTCGGTGGCTGTATAGGTAGTTGCGCTGAAGCGGCTCCGCGGCTCGTTGCCGGAGAACATCATGTTGCTGTCGTTGTTGAAGTTGAACACCGGCGTGCTTTCTTGCGCGCGGCTGGGGGCATGCTCGGTTGCCGGTCTCGGAGGCAGGGACACCGAGCCACCAGCAGTGATGGTAGTGGTCACAACCGAAGAAGTAAAATTGAATGGATCGAGCTGAGGGATCGCGTCTGGCGCGCGTTTGTCCTTGCTGGAATGCTCTTCCATTGGGTGTACACGTGATGAAGATATTTGTCTGTTTCCCTTTGAAGAATGATCTTCGGTCTTTGAGAAGCTGGTGATACGACTGCGAGCTGCATCCAGTGTCTTCTTGGGATTGAACTGCTGGCTCCAGTTTATGAGATTGGTTGCGTGAGATGCAGTGCGTTTGTGAGAGGACGTGGCGCGGGGCTTGACCTGACTGGGATTGCCCGCGGCACTCGAGGCTGGCTCACGGGAAAACCCTTCCCAGCCTGTCGATTTGCCCGAGATGAACCGTCGAGGGTCTAGAGGGGACTGAACAGGCGGAAGTTGAGATCGAGGGGTGTTCTGATCATTTTCTGCATTGGGATTAGGAGCGGGAGATGACAAGGGCCGAAGGTCCTCGGCGTAACGAGGGAATTGTTCCCCGTCACCGATGGGAGAGACACAGAAGCTGCTTCGGCTTTCACGACTGTGGGTTTTTACGACTGGGGAGATAGCCGAGATATCTGAGTATCTCTTAGTCTTATTGTCCTGCGGGATAGGGCCCTGTTCCAATGAAAATGGCGAGTCACTGGTGTAGAGTCGTTAGATATAGGATATTCAATGAAATTTTATACAAGATTGATAGACGAATACAAGGTACTTACTTTGGCAACGCCGGGAGATCCTTTTCACGCAGATTGAGATTGTAGCCAGTGGTTGAGGCAGTGGAGGGCTTGTTGTCGTCGATAATAGGGTTGCTGATAGAGGGCCGCTTAGACTTATGGAAAGGACGTTTGGACCACATAACGATTATCTCGCGCTCCAGACGGGATTAAAATATGATCTTGGTCGCAATCGAAAGCGCAGGAGATGAAGCGTTTGAGAAAGTTTATGAAAAGGTGAATAGAAGGATGAGATGGGAAGAAAAAGGACAAAGAAGAAGACAACAGATTCGTGGGGGTCTTTTGAGACTGTGTGCACAGCCTAACGCGGAAGGTAGCGGAATTCTACCTAAGGCAATCGACCGTCAAAAATGTACATATAGAAACGATATAAACATCTATACGACTGTAGAACCTGCCGGAAATTTTATTTATAAAGATCAAGGAAATTCGAGCCCAGAAACATGGCTATGGCCGCTAAGAGCAGTTGGGCAGATTAAAACGGGGGCGATTTTCAGTGGAGAGCTTGAAACGTCTTAAGGAAATGGTCATTTTAAATTGCAGTCCGAGAGCACCAAATTCACATGCCAGAGTGGGTGTATCTACATGGTAGAGACGACCTTAAAATATACTAAGCCAACATAAAGCACGAGTAGACATGAGCAGATCAATTCGAAATTGTATGTTGTAGAAATGAAGATGTATAAAGACCCAATCACGTGGAACCAGGCGGGGAACAAGATGTCATCCCGAGCCTCCGGCCATTCTCCAACGTCCCTCTAGACAACCTTCATCATGGGTATGTCCCACGTTCCTCAGCTCATGATCTGACGACTAATAAGGAGAAATAGCAGACAAATCCGTTCCACAGCCCGAAGTGTTGGTGTCCCCCAATCCAATCTCACCCAACATCCAACGGATAACACAAGACAACAAAACTAACAAGCCAACAGCATGTCCATCGCAACACCAATCAACCTGATCCTAGTCTCCCTCTTCGGCGTCCTGGTCTATTGGCACTTCCGCCCAAAAGCACCAATCACCCTCCCCCGTGGCCCGCCACCAACAGTCTACAAAACCTACATCCCAAAGACGCTTATCGAATTCAATGGCGAGAATGACCGCCCCGTCTACCTAGCCGTCCGCGGCCGTGTCTTCGACGTTACCCCTGGCAGGAATTTCTATGGGCCGGTATGTTTGCCCCGATTCTGCTGGAGAGCTGAAGCTGACAATTCGGGTTTGCGACAGGGTGGTCCTTACGAGAACTTTGCGGGCAGGGATGCTTCGCGCGGTCTGGCTTGTCAGAGTTTCGACGAGGAGATGTTGACCAAGGATCTGTCGGCGCCGTTGGATGAGCTGAAGGACTTGGATGCGGAGCAGTTGGAGAATTTGCAGTCGTGGGAAGATCGCTTCTTGGAGAAGTATCTCGTTGTTGGAAAGTTGGTCGCGGAGGGTTCTCCCGATGCTCCTGCTTCTTGAGCGCGCGCGTCGCGCAGGAAATAAATGGGGTGAGTATATTGGTGGGGCAGCATTCAGCGGTTAGGGATGAGCGTCACCTTGAAACAATTTCAGGGTTATGTGATTACTCTTTCCAACACCCGTCCGTATCAAAGGCGACCAAATCGAATATCGGGTTTATTTGCAAAATATCATGGCCAGTTGTGTCTACTCTTATTCCCCAAATTTGAAGCCAATTCCAAAGAATGTCCCTCTGGGAACTTACTATTGACAACACAAACTACCGAACTTAGAAAACAACTATCATCCGCCATGGAACAACTCAAATGTCATAATCATCGTAACTTATAAATTATCACACAATCAATCAAGCGTTCCAACTTTGTAGCGGAAGCCATCGAGGAAGAAAAGTGAACGTCAGATATCAGAGATGGAGGGTACTTCACAGCTCTGCACGCAGGCTCTCGGCGCTCTCCGAGACCTTCTTTTGAGCTTTCTGAGCAGCCTCAGTGCCCTGGGCGCGGCCACTAGCAGCACCAAGCTTCAGCAGGTCCAGGAGCCAGTAGAAAGTTTCCACAACCTTGGCGTAGATGGTACCTTGCGGGTTGGCGGTGCCGTACTTGAAGTACTGAGCGTTGCGTCGGGCAGCGGCACGGAGCTCGTTGATGCTCGAGCCCTGGTAGACAGGAATACCGTAGTTATCAAGATATTTCTTGAGCTCGGATTCAGACCACTGATCGAAGGTGGCATCCTTGGCGGTTTCGGTTGCCTGGGCGAGAGCAGCAGTTGCAGAGGCATACTGCTCGCCGCCGGCCTTGGAAGCCTTGGCGTAGTATTCCTCGGCGTTCTTGACGAGTTCTTCGCGGGAGGCATCGGCCTTCTTAGCTGCCTTGTTGTTCACAGCAGAGAGATATTTCCTGAATTAGGTCAGTCAGTGACGTCACAGTTATGGACGGCATATGCACTTACAGCAGGTGTTCCTTATCCCAGGTATCAAAGTTGTACTGGTTCCACCCACCAGCAGCCTTGTGGGCGTTGGCGCGGACAGCAGCAACGAGCTCATCACGCCTACCATTCTGGGGAACGGGGACGCTGCGAGCATCAAGGAAAGCTTTGAGGCGGGAGTCAGACCAGCCGTTCAATGCGGCCTGGAAGCCATCCTCGGCCTTCAACTTCACCTCATCGGTAGCACGGGCATATTGGTTTCCAGCCTTGGTAGTAGCGGCGCCAAACGCATCTTCAGCGGCGGCGGATGCGCTCGAGACCTGACCGGAAAGGTAGTGACGGTTCTTACGGGCAAGAGCAATGAGTTCATTGCGCTTCGAGCCTTGGGGCACCTTGACGTTGTGCTCATCGAGGAATTCCTTCAGCTTCGAGTCGGACCAGGCGCTGAAGAGTTGCTCGCTCAGAGACTCCTTAGCAGCCTCGGCCTCAGCCGACGCAGACGCAAGGATATTCTTGGACTGCAAGCTGGCAATGCGAGAGTTGCGGCGAACAGATGCGATGAGCTTGTCGCGGGTGGTGGGCTGGGGCGCCGGCCATCCACGCTCGTCAAGCCATTCCTTAAGATCCGAGTCGGTCCACTGCGCATACACCCAGTCTCCAGGGTAGGAGACCGTCTCGCCGGCTTTGGTGGCAATCTTCTCGTAGTTCTCACGCGCGGCCCTGATCAAGCTGTCGCGCTGGCGGGGTTGGGGAGCTGGAATGCCGTGACGATCAAGGAATGCCTTCAATTGAGAGTCGGACCAACTATATCGGTTAGCTTCCATTCAGAGGAGGGGATGGTAAGCTCCTTACGTATCAAATACCCATTCTCTGGCGTGGTGCAGCTCATGGCCGGCCTGGTCGGCAGCTTGTCCGAGGGGCTTCTGGACTTTGGACTCCCAGTTGGTCTTGACCAGGTTCTCTAGGTCACGGCGGTCGGCAGGAGAGGGGTAAGGGATGTCTAGATGAAGTGTGAGCTTATAGACATAGGAGAAGGAAAAGGTGGTACACACCATGGTCTGAGAGCCATCGCTCGAGCTCGGTCTCGTGCCACTTGTTGTAGACTATTGATGGAATTAGCTTGCGAAAAAATGATGTTCGTATCCCATGAAGACATACCAGCCTTGCTCCACCAGCTGGTAGCTGCCACTGCTTCAGTGGAGGCGAGCAGGCAGATGAGGCCTGTGGCCAAATTTAACTTCATGATGGCTTGTTTCTGGGGTTGATAGAGAGGGTCTAGGTGACTCGCAAGAACTGGTTGATGTATGAGTATAGTAGAATGATTGCAAGCACAGAAGCTGATATTTGACTTACAGAGTAGGAGTTGAACAAGTGAAAAGAATAAGGAGCTGACCAGTTTTTAAGCTGCGAAAGCAAGAAAAGGCCAAGCAGGGATGATTGCGCAGTGACGTAGTTGGGGAATTTGCCTTGGTCCATTGAAAAAAGAGCTGAAGTGCATGATTCATGATTCGTGATTCATTGTTTTTGTTAGCAATTGGCTCATAGCTATTTTGTTGGTGTTATTATGACGATAGAAACATTATAAATATTACTAGAACTTCATAGATCGCTATGCAGCTCTATACTTGTATACTAAATGGCACTAGCGTGAAGAATGACGGGAATGAGTAAGGCAGCTAGGCACTAAGGCATCAAGGCATGAAGGCATCAACTCAGGCATCAGTTAAGGCTACGAGGGGTACCTAACGAGGTACTCAAGATCATCCTATATGATGCAGTGATTGTTTCTCATTGCTTTCACTTTCACACACCTTTCTCTCAGCTTGACCAAAGAGGAAGTGGAATCTCCGATGTGACGAACTTGGTCTCGGGAGATCACCTGTCGTCACGAGCCCCAAGACCCCGACCTCCTCATCTGAGCTCCGTACTTGGAGATCCAACAACACAAAAATGGACCCGATAACACCGTACTGCCGCGAGGTGGCCTCGCCAGGCATCTTCCAGACTGTGCTCTCTATGTACATGCTCTTCATACAAACCTATCAGTCCGCAGCCACTAACAAGGTCCCATAGCTTGATCGTCTTCGGCATCCTCTTCTCATACCTCCCCCAACACATCCGCATCATATCCAGACGCAGCTCCTTCGGTATCTCCCCATACTTCATCCTACTAGGCGTGACATCAGGCACATCAGCCTTCGCCAATATCCTGGTCTTCCCATCTACCGCACAAGATGTCGCCTGCTGCAAAGAGATTAGCGGGTTCGCATGCTTCGCAGGCCTGCTGGGTATATTACAGATGGGCACGCAGTGGCTATGTTTCTTCTCTATGTGAGTAATCACCTTAAACAGTTTCCGATCTTCGGGTTCCCAATTCCGACCGACATCCACCCCCAAGCTTGTCTGACAAACCGGTGTCTATCTAGTCTATTGCTCTTCGTGATCTACTTCCCCCGCGCTACCTCCCCCACAGACCCAACGAGCACGGCATCTTTCACCGGCGCACCGACGTATCGCACAGCGCTCGTTGTCACAGGGATCTGCCTACTACATGCGCTTGTCACGGTCGCTATCTCCTTGGCCTTCGAGCTGCGTCAGCCAGCTGCTATCCCGGCCTGGGCGAATTTCCTCGGCGTCATGGCTGCTATCCTGGCATCGATTCAGTACTTACCGCAGATCTACACTACATTCAGGCTGCGGTGCGTCGGGAGCTTGAGTATCCCGATGATGTGCATCCAGACGCCGGGAAGTCTTGTCTGGGCTGCCAGCTTGGCTGCTCGTAAGGGTTGGAGTGGTTGGAGTATTTGGGGCGTGCTGGTTGTTACAGCCTGCTTGCAGGGAACCTTGTTGACGATGGCAATCTACTTCGAGTACTTTGGGTCCATCAAGCGGGAGGCCGGGGAGCCTGCTGTTGAGAATGGCGCACCCAATGGTTTGGCTGTTGCTGACGACGCCCAGCAAGAGATTGAGCATGAGGAACGACCAACTGAGGAGACGCCGCTGCTCCAGAGTCAGTGATCTCTGCATCACGGATTCGCTGGGTTGATGCTGTGGTATATTGCTATCTCGTAGCTTGGCATAGAACGAAATCATATAAAGTTCTAGAATGATCGGAGGTCCAAAGTAGAATTTCTTTCGTGGGCATATCGCTAGTCAAGGGGTATGACCTGGGACCAATATAGACATTCAACATGGTCGCCTACAAGACATATGCTTCTCCAAGAACTCGTTTCCCCTTTCATTGCATCGTGTTATTTGATTCGAGTCCCCTAATCTATTAGGCGCTGTAGACCAGACGGAAGATATCATTGAGAACGAAGTAACTTCCGGAACCATCGGGCTGCAACTTGAAGCACTGGGTGTAGTTCATGGGCTTCTGCTCCTCGTCAACCTATAGAGGAAAGAAATTGACATTAGCTAAATTTTTTGAGAAAGAATGATCAACGTACCAGGAGGGCACCAGTGACTAGCACAACAATGCCGTCTGCGCTGGAGGGCTGGGCGTCGAAGGTGGCAATTTGGTGCTGGACCTTCTGGAAGGGGAGAGTCTGTGTGTTCGACAAGTTAGCATTGGAATATTTTCATGTCCATTGACTCCCTTAAGTCGGGGGCGGGGGGTTGACGAACGCTGAGCTTCTCAATGATAGCAGCAACACCCTGGACTGAAGAGGTCTCAAAGGTGAGCATAGAGTGATCACGCTATTCATACAAAAAAATAATGTTAGTCTGCTTGCGCTAGAAGTCGCCGGCAAGGGTGTCTCGAGAGCGGGGCTTACGTAGAGGCCGGCCAGACCAGCGCGGTCTTGGTCAAAGGTTTGGTAGTAGAACTGAACAAACTGCTCTATTGGTGGGATTGCAAGTTAGAAAGGATGCCTCTGTGTATAATGTGCCATCTGGCGCATCATTTCAAATGATCGGGAGCTGGCGTTGTGTTGAACCGAGTGAAGACAGGGGTGGGTAGGGCATAACGCACGAGAGATAGCTTGGAAGTCTGTATAAAAAGTAGGGTTTGTTAGCCATGTCCTTGTCCATTTTGGTTTCGCATGTAGTTCTTCTACCACCCATCGCATTGCGCAACGTAGTCACACATTGCTGTCCGGAATCAGGAGATATGATCCCTCTAACCTCCTAGGGAGGTGTAAACGGGCTACAAGGAAGGAAAAGACATACCGGCCATTGTGAAAGATGTATGGTGGTTTGGAGAGAATTGAAAAAGGTGATGCGATTATCTTTGAAAGTAAGAAGTTGAGCGCGAAGAGGCAAAGGTATTTGTTGATGAGGGGTTGTGGGGCAGGAAATGTTTCTGCCGTTGATGCCTGGCTGCCTTACTGATCGCCCAAGAGCCGCCTGCTTGGACCTAAAGAAAGATAGAAACTGGAAGTTTCAACTATTCATTGTTGCTATGTACTCATTACACTATGTTGATTCATTACACATATCCGTCAGTCATCGTAGCCTTCAGTCATCAAACTCCAGTTATCGAACTTCACTATTCGTTCGATGAGGTCGCTCCATAATCCGTACTATTACAATCCTGCCCGACCTCACTCCGAATCCGATGCAAACATGTCTTCAGCTTTGGGTCGCGGCTTGTGTCGTCGGGTTTCTGTCTCCTGCCCAGCTAATTGCTTGGGTTTGTCAGATGATTGTGGTTGTTGAGTTTGGGTATCATCATTGCCCAACAACAATGTATCATTCATGGACTTTCCGACACTAAGGTCGAGGTCACTGGCTTCAATTGCTGCATGATCAGCATCATTCGGGTTGTCGTGTCCGTATTGAGCACCTGAAATATCCTCCAGGGTGTTGTCTCCGATCGAGACACCATCGCAGTCCTCGCAGGTGCCGTTCTCCATTGGCACACCATCCATGTCACTCGTAATCTTTCCATCCCGCTGATCCGCATCGACGGTCTTCCATCGGTTCTTGCTTCTGGCAAATGCAACAGCAGCTCGCTCTGCATTAGCCTTCTCTGTTTCCTTCTGTTTCTGTAGCTCTTCCTCCGTAAGGGGCGGCTTTTCAAACACTTGCTTGAAATGCACCTGGCCGGAATGGGTAAAGCAACACCAACCCTCCCACAAGTCCAGGAGGAATCCAACGGTGCGCTTCCACTTCTCTGATTTTAGTCGTCCCCATTTGAAATCCTTCTCCAGTCGTCCAAGGTGTTCGAAGACCTTGCGGGAGCGGAGAGCGTTCTCAAACAACTGGCGGTATCGCCATGCCTTGGGCACGCCACTAGTTGATGCCGACGAAAGGATATCAGAGATGACGTAAAGACCAACGAGCTTCGCAGGGGAGGTATCCAATGATTCCCTAGAGGCTGGATTGTCCTTGGCTGAACTCTCGAGATCGGCGATATTATCCTCCAGGCCAAGGTGTGGAATGGCCGCCGAGTAAACTACAGGGTGGAGAACATTCCGAATGATTACGTCCACAACCTCATTTGCGCCCGTCCCCGCGTGGGTGATTGCAAAGTGTGTGATTCGGGCGACCTGCTTTCGCTGAAGCTTTGCGTGTGTCGTGGGAAGTCGGGCAAGAAGCCAAGTCAGCTTGGCCTTCTTCAAGGGAGTCATGTAGTTGGGACCATCATTGTCTGCATTGTCAGGTTCTCCATCCGAGTTTTCTTCGTCAGATGAGTCGTAGTCGGGATGCTCCACGAATTCGTCCATGCGAGTGACGTACTCAAATAGGACATCCTTCTTGGGGGGTATCCAGTTGAGACCGTCTTCCAAAATCATGGCCGGCTTGTTCATGATGCGTCTCTTGGGATCCGTCATGACTTGCCACAATTTCCACCGGTAGTATACACCGCCAGGCGATCTTGCGTCAAACAGCCAGGACCATTTTTCATCCTGTTGAATTTCTGACCGATTCATCAACAGTGTCTCAAACTCAAGGCCTTCTTTCACAATACGCTCAATGGTGTTGTGAATGTGTCTCAATTCTCTTATGTCCGACGGTAGGGTGACCTCGATCTGATTGGTTGGGCCAGTCCTGCCAACATTAGGTCCATAGGAGCCTGGGGGCGCGAATCCGCCGGGGTGTTGCCCTGGTGGCGGTGCCCGACTCAAACTCGCACCGGACTTCGGGAGAGTGGGTTTGGCGCCGAACGGAAGAGAAGCAGTCGACGGCAAAGGTATGTGTGAATGTAAAACAGCAGATGAAAGGTGTCGGGAGATGCTCAAGTAGTGCCCGAAGCCAAGGTATTTCTTCTGAAGGGCACTGACGGTTGAATCGATCTGGGAGGCGGCCGAGTCACTCGCAAGGGTAACGAGTGCAGAGGATGTCTTGCGTTCGGTAGCGGTTTGCTCGGGCGGGCCTAGAATTTTGACACTGTCCACGCTCAGGGTGGGGGAGATCAAAGCCTTGATCACAGACACGGAGGTACCGGGAGGAAGCGACGCAAGATGCAAGGTGGGCTTCGCAACTGCCCTCTCCTCCTCAACTGCTCTGTCGCCTTCAGATGAAGTAAGCATATTTGCAAATTGAGAGTGGTCGTGACGAGAGGGAGGGAAGGTTGTGTGGGTACGTTTGTGAGAAAGAGATGATGGCGAGGGGCCTAAGGTCCCAGGGCCACTATGGCGCAATGAGGAAGCTGCGAAGTGCCGCCTGGGAGGACCACCCCGACCATATGTATTCATTCCATCCAGCGATCGTGGCACAACCGGTGGCTCATCTTCAAACGACTTGACAAAATCCTGATAGACTGCATCTGTCTCTTCTTTTTCGCGTGCACGTTTGGCCTCTGCTTCAGCCTTCTGGCGCTCGAACAGGGATTTCTTGGGAAGCGCGGACAGCTTTGCTGAGACGTCAGGGAACTTCATCCCCTTCGAGTCGTTGGACATGCTGAATTGTAGCTGCAACTGCAGCAGCTACTGCAGCTGCAGGTACTCGAACTGATTCAAGGTGAAGAGCTTCGATGGAAATACGATGACTGGCGGCTTCAAGTGGATGGATTTTGACGATGTTGTCTGTTGTACAGTGTAAAATGTAAAGCTTTCTACAAAGTACCTACCTAACTAACCTATCAAGTGGAGATGATGAACGTGAGCCCGGATATACCTATATCCGAGGATCCGTGCACGGTGAGGTGGGTGCGTGCGGATTCCGGCGAAATATTATCCCCAGTGGAACTCAAGGTCATTCAAAGACTTTAACTACATGTATCACCTTCTTCGATTCCTCCTCGAACTCAAGGTGACATAGTCTATCCAATGAGCGTCAGCATATAATCTATCAACACTGGCCCCAAACGAGTATATTCAGAGGCTCGTCCCTGGCTACCGGCAGAAGACCAGCGCGTGGTTTACGGTATACGGTGGATTCTCTATGTCCCCCAGTTCCTAACGCTCATATGTCAGTCGGATAGGTTGCTAGTGTGTGTTGTTGCGTGGAAGCAGCATACCGACATGTTGGCTTTGTCAATAATGATGGCACCTGCGTCCAGCAACTACAGGGTACTGCCTCTGTCAGTCATGTTGGCCGTACATATCGAGCTAACCTGCGCCAGTCCTTACCTTGTCAACAATAAAAGCGTTTCTCATTCATTGGGAATAGCACCCCTTAATAATGCCGCGCTCCCACAAGCTGTCCCCATTCCTAGCTCGGGAAGTGTATTATAAGAATCCTATTATAGCTGTCAACCATGCTATTCTCTCTAATCAAGTCATAACACCCCTTTATCACTTACACTCATGAGCACAGCAATCCCATTAAGCTGTCCTCTGGTCTCTCCGTATTTTCTCTCTTCGTCCTTGCACCGTGCGCGGCGCAAGACGCTCTCGCGCGAAGCAGTGTGAATCACTGCGTACAATCCCAGGCCCTTCAGGTTATGAGCGTCATTCTAGTTCCGGTATCTTCTGACAATGTCAATATTTCGAATTGCATTCATTCTTGGAGTTGGGCAGTCGTGGTATCATAGACATCGAACTGCCACTTGACCGAGCTCTGTGTGTTATAAGCAGCCATTACAACGAGTTGAGTTCGATGGGAATGATGTTCGATATAATATGACTGCGCAAAAGGCCCTTAAAAGGTTCGAGGAGCTATATTGAACTCGATATAAGCAGCCAGCAGGTTGGTTATACTGGGCTTAAGATTGGCTAGACATTTTCCAACATGCTCGCTGAAATAGGATAAAATGGAAGACTTTTGCCCGGTGAAAGCATTTGGCCCTTGGGTTTTGAGTCACATCCTCGTAGCGCCTTTTGTTCTTGGCTTCCTTTTGTTCTTTGTGATACAAAGTGGCCACTCACGCGGGCTTGTGGATGCAATTACGCCGGGTCATGGTCGTGGTATGAAACGGCAAAATAGCAAGCGCGGACACCCTCAAGAAGTCTCGCAAAGATAATTAAGACAAATCAAATTGGCTCCTTTGTTTGTGTAGATCTGAGTTACGAAGCGGCCATACACTCTTACCCAAAACAGCATGAGGCCATACATATACACAGTGGGGAAAGCAGAAGGCGGTGGGGCGTGGAGATATCGATCGTCCCCGCGGAGGCCAGCTCTCTCTCCAAGACAATTGAGCTGGAGACGAATGAGCCGGAGACAAATGAGCCAAAGGTCCTGAAACAAAGCCCAAACAGATGGCACCACAAACACATAGCTCGTCAACTCGAGCCGGCGTCAAACCCTCAAATCAACCCGCCGCGGCCCCCAATTTCGCCGACCCTAACTTCGACCCTGCCGACTTTCTGAATGAATCCCTATCACCACTGACTGTGGCATCATCACAACCAAATGCCTCCCGATCACCTGGCGCTGTGTCCCTGACAGAGCTGTCCGCGCAAGTCCAGTCTCTTCTTTCCCAAGTCAGCGCCCAAAACATCCGGCTCTCGAGCACCTTATCCCAACTCACCGATGAGATCCTCCGAAGTGGTGGACGACTCGCCTACGAGGTCGAGGTCCTACGAGGCGAGACAATCGGACTATCCGAAACCCTGACTGAAGTCTTGCGCGACGACATTGCAAAATTCGTCCCGGAGCCCTCACCAGAAGACGCGTGCAAGACAGAACAAGCAGAAGAGGATGCGCCAGCAAACGAGGACGAGGAGACTCGAACCACGGAAGACAAAAAGGCACCCGCCGCCCCAATAGACCCAGAATATATCACGAATCTCCGCACACTAAACCAAGTGCGATCCCGTCTCGAAGACGTCGTCCAAACATTCGGCGACGCAATGGCATGGCCGCTCCCACCCTCCGAGATCTCGTTCTCCTCTTCCTTCATCTCCGTCTCAGGACCCGACCTCGGACCCGACGGCCAAGACCGCGAAGAAAAGGGCCAGGAAATCATGAAGAAGCTGCGGACAGAGGTCACCGAGCTACTCGACAGCGAGGGCGGAGGACGCGCCGGACTGGACGCCGCCGACCGCCGCGTCGAAGCTCTTCGGACGCTAGCGACTGTGTGGAATACCTCGGCCGAGGAAAAAGCTCGCAATCGGTTCGTGGATAGCCTGGCGAAGATCGTGGATGACCGTCGGCGCTCCCTGGACCAGCAGCAGGCCGCGGCGGACCAGGGCCAGCGTGGACAGAGCAGGTCTAGGCCTGAAGGTCGGCGGGATAGTGACAGCGGTGCGCCAGCTGGTGGGCTGTTCAGGAACCTGCAGCGTCTTCGGGAGGAGATCTACTTGGACTGAGAACGATGCTACGCACGCATCTTTGTGAGGTGTTCATGTATTGAGCTGGTTCTCTCTATGTAGACATTAATCTATTTGTACATTATCTTGCACATGTTTCTCACTCCAAAATGGCCATTTGAGTCTTGCATTCAATGAGATCAGTAAAGTTTGTGATCTATACGCTGCGGAGCCGGCTGATCAGCGGCACGGGCTCATGTACGAGTCCCTCGGTCTGGAGGAGATGCCGAATAATGGGTTTAATTCGATTGTAGACATATAGAGCTTTCTACCCACAGCAATGACCATATCATCGGCATGGGACTTTGAGCAGCTCTCTTTATTATTGGAGACTACAGAGTACTGAAAAGGCAGGGTGGAGGTCTCATGACAACCTTCCGATATAGGAAGGCGTGCTCCCCTTGTATTTGGCCACGATCCTTGCTGCTCTGATTGAATGCATAGGTGCATGCAACCCAGCTCCTCGAAGAGCTATAGGTCTCGGCAAGCCCGAAGGGCAAGATACGCGTCCACTTGATCTCGCCAATGACTGGTAGCAAGCCCTGCCATCCAGCCCGGGTCTGGCATCTTACCTAAGGCTATACGCCTTTGGAACTGGGCACCTAAGCAACTGCAATCCTGCCATCCCAGAAACAGACCAACCTCCTGAATATCCACAGGCCCCTGGTAACATGAACCCAATATCATTCCAGATACTTTCAGATCTTCATCTCGAGACCCATGCCTCGTACAAAAGCTTCAAATTTGCTCAAAGTGCATCATACCTAGATCTTCTAGGAGATATCGGTCACGTTACTAACGACGAGCTATTCTCATTCCTGGAGAACCAATTAAGACGGTACTCTATTGTCTTTTTTCTTCTGGGAATCCATGAACCCTACCACCTTTCGTTCAAGGTTGCGAAGGCCAAGATGCGCAATTTTCAAGCAGCTATGGATAAGCGATCTCTGGGCAATTCGTCTTCCTTGATCAAACACGAGTGACGATACGATGTGGCCAAAGACCTGACTGTTCTGGGCTGCACTCTATTCTCGCACATTTCCCTCCAGCAAGAGTTTGCGGTCGAAAGTCGCATGGTGGACTTCAAGGATATCCTACGGTGGAGCGTGGAATACCACAACTCGGCGCATAAATCGGACCTTCAGTGGCTTAATGCTTAAGTATCGAAGATAGCCCAAGACGAGGCCCAAAGGGCGGATTGTGATTTTTACTCATCACCGCCCGAGCGTTGATCCGCGGTGTACCGATCCAAAACATGATGGCAGTGAGGTCTCTACGGGGTTTGCCACAGACCTGAGCGGCGAGGATTGCTGGAAGAATCCTGCGGTCATGATTTGGTCACACCCATTTCAATTGTGCTTTTGTCGATGTGGTGGGGAAAGAGGTGATATCGAATCCAAAGGCTAATAGTTCGATTCCTGCTCGGAACTTCAATCCGGAGAGGGTATTTACTATGGGAGACCGTGGATGAGGTATTTGAAACCAGACTAACATCTAAAAGATCAATGAAGCATATATAATCGTCGTCTCGGGTCACTCGAGTGTTTTCAGAATAGACTCTTGGTACCTTGCTACTACTACCCCTGATAGACGTGCTACCTATGACGTGTTGTCGTGCTAAATAGCCCTACATTACAAGGTAGAGGACCAATACTTTATGTTCCAGGGGTAGCAATATCTTCATATTCGTAGGAAATCAACATTGTATTGCTGAAGCAGACGTTGCACAGTGTAAGTCATGTAGTTCGCCCTGTCACAAATGTAATTTCGAGCCGGAAACGTCGACCGCCGATCTTCCATGTCTCCACCTCATCCACGAGGCGACGATTGCGTATCTCCTGGCCCATAACTTCCAAGGTTGGTGCCATTTGGTTCCTGACTTCTTAGAATGTCCAATCTTGCTTTACTCGATATCTGATCCGACTCTATTCTTGCATGATGGCGTCGGATGACACGCCTCTGCACTTTCAAGATGCTAAATCCCCGACGGTGCTTTGGCAGGTCCTCCACCGTCGTTCACGGACACATCGGACAAAAGCAATTGGCTTGTCTGTGATTGCATTCTTCTTTTTCTTCTACTTCCTACGACCTTCTTCCAAGGTGAGCGCTGATCGCTTCCTGCTCCGTGGACATACCGGGATCACCGGGCTTGACACAGATGGCAGAAAAGCAAGAATGAACTAACAATTCGCGCAGCGAGTCGAACCAAATTTCTGGACGAGGTTCCCTTCCCAACATCCCTTTCCCGAGCGACCGGAAGACGCGCAGGTCATCCTCCCTCCCCGCACCGATGTCAACGTCAACACCACCCTTCCCCATGGTCTGGACAAGCCCAACCCGCGCCTGCATGTCCTGGTCCCAGCCTCGCAGGGCTCGCGCGGGGTCTGCCGAACCCTCACATCGGCTATGATTCTCGGGTACCCGCCGCCGACGGTGGTCGGTTACCGACACGACTCCCCCGGAGCGACCGAGTCGGAGCGCATGGTGGAGCGGATCAAGCGTGCGCGCAATTACCTCCGAGATAGCAAGACCGTACATGACCGCGACCTTGTGCTGATGGTAGACGGCGAGGATACATTTTTCCAATTGCCGCCGAAGGTCCTGGTCGAGCGGTTCCAGAGTATTGTACGGTCGAATAACCAGAAGCTTCGGAAGAGGTATGGATTCGCTCAAGTGGAGAACGGAAAAGACGATGTTGCGCCTAAGTTAGTACAGAAATATACCCAGCGCGTTCTGTTCGGTGCAAGCAAGTTGTGCTACCCCGGGTTGCAAGATGATGCCGGTTGCGCATCTGTTCCGGAATCATCCTTGCCTCCGGATGTGTACGGCTGGAAGACTGATGTCTACCCGGATGGATCCTTGAACCGGCCCCGTTGGTTGAACCCCGGAGCGGTCATTGGTCAGGCTGCAGATCTGCGTCTAATCTACGACGAGGTCTTGCGGCTAGTGGATACGCGCGCGAACAAGTCTGGAGACTACAAGGCGCTGACACAGATATACGGACGGCAAGAGGTGATCAGAGAATTGGAGCGGCGGCGAACGGTCAGCAACTTCAAGGAGTTCATCTACTATATGGTTGGCATATCAGATGCAACGAACCTCACGGGGATCAGTGTCCACCTGGAGACAGGCCACCGCTACGAGTACGGTATTGGCGTTGACTTTGAGTCTCAGCTATTCTTCAGCCAGAACTCGTCCGTCAAAGACGTTGAGTGGGTCAAGTTTGCCAATATCACCAAAATGTCAGCGCTGCAGATGCAACACGGCGTGCCGCGCGAGCACCGTCTCCTCTTGCCGGAGGACATTGGAGCTCTCCCGAATCCGTTTGTTCAGTCCCGCTTCGCAAAAGAATCAACTCAAAGACCCATATGGAACGCCACGCTCGACAAGCTTCCCAACCCGGACGACCACTCCTGGCACAATATCTCGTTAATGACGAACGTTCACTCCGCCACGGTGCCAGTCATCGCTCATCTCGACGGTGACCATAAGCTCCGTAACGCCTGGTGGGAGAAGATGTGGTTCTTCCCGTGGGCCCGCGCCCTGTTGCGCAAATATGTCCGCGACTCGCACGGGTTCGACGCCGCACAGTCGTCACTGCTGGGCGGGCAGGACTGGTTGGAGGTCCGCGGGGGCCGCGGGGGAATCTGGACCGATGACGAGACTTGGACCACCTTTGCTGAGATTTGTAAGGGCGAAGAACGGGATCTCTTTGATGATGGCTTTGGGCCATGGTCGAAGGAACACGATAATCCTGATGATCCGGTTTACAATCAGTATGGCAGCCTCGTTGCTGGCAAGGAAGAGGAAGAAGAGAAAGAGCAAAAACTCGACTAGGCGTGCCTCACATTACTCGCTATATCATTCTCAATGGATGGGTCTTGGTTCTTGAGCTTCAGCTCCAGTCTTCCATCCCACCAAAACACTCGCTCTGCGCTATATCCACGCGCTGGGCTCCTATCTGCCGGGTTTTTGGTGACGACCATTCTCCGAACTTTCTTCTTTCTTTACGTGATCTGGTTTTGGTAAGTGTCATTATTTCCTTGCTTCAAGCTCCCCTCCCTGTCTTATGATGGTTTTTGGTTTTTTATCCCAAACAATCGTTGAGGAAAAACACCATCTGATTCGACACACTGCAATCTTGCTGTTGACTGTGAATGCAATGGATAAACTCTGAAACTAACACTCTTCGTCCATTCGGAAACCCTACCCCATGTCAGGATGTGTGGTACCATTGCGCTGATCCAGGCGAGCCTGTCATTTGCGGCTGCCGTGGATCTCCACGAGGCCTGCTGGTTGAACAACCCGCTAATATGGCCACCTCACCACAGAACTCCGATCTATCCTTATGTCGAACCTGAAGATTCTTCCGACTATCCAATATGGAAGATACTTGTACATCATCGAGACTGATGTTGCATTGCTGCCCCGCAACAGTCTGGCGTTTTTGTTTTCCTCCTTGGCTGTATGATACCACATTAGATGCAACCCGGGAAGAAGCCGGCCTTTAGTGAAGCTGGCGTACATAGAGAAACTCATCACAGAATGACAACCTAGCTGAAAAGCGACTTCATCTCATCCTGCCCAGGACACTCAACGTCAATCTCTCTCCCAGTCTCAAAATCCAATCCCATCCACTCCCTACTTCAAAATCCTCAACCCCTTAAACTCCTTCGTAACATCCCCAATAGCGCTCTCAACCGGCAACCTCTCCATCGAACTCGCCCCAAAGAACCCATGCAACCCCCTAACCCTCTCAAACAAGTACCTCGCATCCTCCGGCCGCGCAATCGGCCCCCCATGACAAAGAACAATCACATCCTCCCTCACCTTAACAGCCGCATCCCTAATCCCCTGCACAACCCCCACACATTCCTCAAGCGTCTTCCCACTCTTCGCCCCAATATCCCCGGACGTCGTCAACCCCATATGCGCAACAACAACATCCGCCCCGGCCTCAACCATCGCCCCCGCCTCATCTTCACTAAAAACATACGGCGTCGTCAACAACCCCATCCCCGCCGCGACACGAACCATCTCAACCTCGTGCGAAAACCCCATCCCCGTCTCCTCGAGATTCGCGCGGAAATTCCCGTCGATTAGTCCGACAGTCGGGAAATTCTGCACGCCCGCGAAACCCAGGTCTTGGAGTTTGTGCAGGAATTGCGGGATTTGTCGGAAGGGGTCTGTTGCGCAGACGCCGGCTAGGATGGGCGTTTGCGTTACCAGCGGGAGGACTTCGGATGCCATGGAGAGGACGACGTCGTTGGCGTTGCTGTAGGGCATTAGGCCTGCTAGACTGCCGCGGCCGGCCATGCGGAAGCGGCCGCTGTTGTAGAGGACTATTAGGTCGCCGCTGGCTTTTTCGATGGATTTTGCGGTGAGGCCGATTCCTGGGTTAGTTGGGGTTAGGTTTGTTTGGTGGTGGTTATGTATATAGGTGGTTGTATAGGTGGTTGTATAAGTGGGGTTACTTACCGGCTCCGGCGCCGATGATGGGTATTCCGGATTCAATGTTTTGGCGGAGGCGGGTGATTATTTCTTTGCGGTTGGTTGGGGGGGCCATTTTGTTTCTGAATTTCTCGATTGAGGAAGTGAATAGAGAAAGATGTTGAGGTGGTGGTGGGTTTAAAGTATAGATGAGGTTGTGGTTGATGGCTTCACTGGGTTTCAAAATATGTTGGGTGAGTTCGAGGTATCAGCTCACTGAATACGAATAGAAGAAAATAGGATGGCCAGGCAGTCCACGTAGTCTAGAACTATGCTCGATGATGTAGAAAAGGCGGAGTGGAGCGGGGGGTTTGGACAAGAGCAGCATCTTGGTGGGGTCGAGGGTGCGGGCTATGGATGTTGTTGTTGCTGATTGCCACGCATCAGCTGTCTTATCACCTTTTGACGGCTTCAATCTAAATATGCTACAACGGGATGTATCTTCGGAATGAGATGATGGAAATACGGCTTCGTCAGAGATGCTAAGAAAATATCTCATAATAGAGTAGAATAAAAACACTACAACGTTGTATATAATCGAGTATACACTTATACTTTGTTTCTCGGCCCGTACCCGAAACCACGCTAAGCCTTATTCGGTTACTTTAAAATTCCCCCCTACTTAGCCGTATATATAGTGTAGGTAGTATAGAACGTATTAGCGTTAGGTATTAGTATTTTAGGATACGAGTTAGATATATTTACTTTATTTATCTATTAATCTTAAGCGTTATCTAGTAAATTAAGTGCCCTTTCTATAGTAAGGCGACTAGATAGTAAAAATCGTATTAATCCTTAGATTATATAAAGTAGAGGTTCGAGTATTAGATTAGGTACTAAACTAGTAAACTTCCGTTTAAGCTTCGAGGTTCTATAATATTTAAGTAAAATTAATAATAATTCTATATATAGATTAGTTAAATTACCTTTTTCTAGCTCTAGATTATATCTAGATATCGTCTATATTAATTCCTATTTAGACTCCTATTTAGCTAGTAACCTCTCTATAAAGCTAATTATTTAAAAAATTAAAACTTTATCCTCGCTAAGATACTAGAATAGCTAGGTCGTAAATAAAAAGGAATAAATCTATAATTTATATAGCTATAAATATATTTCCTTTAAAGAAATAATATATTTACTTATTATATAATCGATATACTATAAATCGATATAATAATTAAAATAGTCAGTAAAAATCGTCTCTAGTACCTTTAATAAACCTAGCTAGGCTAGCTTCTAAGGTTCCTATCCTTAATAGAAACTCTCTCTAAAATTAAAAAGCCGAATATCTTTATTATCTTTATCTATCTACTTAGTCTATTCTACTACTTTAATTAGTTAGACCGGTAATTTATTCCCTAGAGGAGTACTATTAATTTATTTTAGTAGCTTAATCTCTAAGAAACTAAGAATATTAAAAAGCTACTCCTTAGTTTATTTAGATAAATAAATATAAGTAAATATAATATTCCGACTACTAATATCTAATAACAAGTAAGTAAAATAGCCCTAAGTATAGAAAATAACTATAGAGGGGGAAATAACCTTATCTCTATAGTATATACTAGTACTATAAATAAATTTAACGGCTTTTAAAAGCTATATAGAAATTCGGAGTATAGTTTCTAGGTCGAGCTTATTATAACTCTTATAGTAGTCCGAGAGGACTTTATTAACTAAAAGACTAAGTAATTTAAATATAAGATATTAGTAGACCCTATTAAGGCCTTTATAAAGGAAGGTATTAAGTAGCTAAATAATATAGTTTAAAGAAAGCCCTCTTTAAGATTACTTCTCTAAAAAATTTAAATTTTATAGCTCTCGCGATATCGATAAATTTATAGTTATAATTTTTAGGGAGACCTATAGATTTCGGCTAGTATAAGATTAGCTAGATATAATAAGAAAGTTAATATTAGATAATTTTACTCTCTATCTTTTATAAGCTATACTATAGAAAAGCTACCCTATCCTAACTTATAATATATCTTATAATAGCTATTTCTAAAGGTATCTCTAAGGTTAATTAAATAGTATCTTCTAGGTTAATATTTTAATAATAACTCTTATATATAAAGAAGGTTACTTTAATAGTATAGAGATAGATCTATCTTAGAACGTAAAGCGGATATTATAATTCAAAAAGTCGCGATATATCGGCCCTAGCTAAGTTAGATAACTAACCTAAGGTATAAAATTATAGATATATTACTAAAGTTAAATATAATCTATTCCTAAGAAATTTAGAACTTAGGGGAGTAGTCCTAGATAAGGATAGTATTAGCTCTACTAATAATAGTCTATATCGACTAGGATTTTATCTATAGTATAGGAAGCTATAAACTAGGGATATAGAGGTAGTAAATAGCTTTATAGGCTTAAGGCCGAATTTCAATTATCCGATTCTTCAATAGTCAAACCTACGTGCCGAAAATAGCCTCTAGCATTAGCTTCTCTTACACCAACCTAATTGATATACCGCTTGCGGAGTGGAGAGGGGGGTTTGGACAAGAGCAGCATCTTGGTGGGGTCAAGGGTGCGGGCTATATGTTGTTGTTGCTGATTGCCACGTATCAGCTGTCTCATCACCTTTTGACAACGTCAATCTAAATATGCTACAACTGGATATATCTTCGGAATAAGATGATGGAAATGCGGCTTCTTCAGATGCTAAGGAAACATCTCACAACAGAGTAAATGAAAACACTATATGATCGAGTATATCGCAGTACGGCGCCATACCAATCCAATAAACGCCAGAGTTGGAATCAGTACAGTAAAAAGAGCTGATCAGATAAAATCAAATACAACCCAAGGATACATGATCAAAAGTAGACTCGCACAGGGGGGACAATCATGTCATGCCACAATGGCACTAAGCAAATAGAAGACATAGTCACGGATGATGCAAGAGACGAAATAAAAAGAACATCCCACAAGGCCAGTAGCTTGCGGGAAAGATAAAATCACACAGTCGAGAAGGAAGACGATCATGTGCACATGAGTTTGAGACCAGTTGGCCTATCCAACGCCAACGCCGAGGTCCACAGCCGCAGGGACCACAATGAATAAATGATATGGTTGCAGATGTCCGGCTAATCAGTCAGAGACACACAGTAGCATGGGCTGGCGTAGGATGCCTGGGCAGTGTACGTTTGGGCAGTGCCACCCAAATAGTCTGTGGAGGTCGTAGTGGGTGTGGGCTCATTCTCCTTGATGTTGATTATCTGGCCCGAAAGAAGCGCCAGGCCGCCATTGTTGCGGATTTGCATCTGCTGGCAATACGGAGACTCGCGTGTAGGATCGTCTCGGCGCTCCTCTATTTTGATCCGCCGTGGGTAATCGTCGACAGAGGAGTCAACGCGTTTGGAGTCAACATGTAAACCAGCCGTGCTTGATGCCATGTCGCTGTTGATGGAAGCCGTGCTGCTTACGGAATATGACGTCGACTGATTGACGTACATAAAGAACTCCATCATCGTGTTATTCCACCAGCAGAACCAAGGCTTGTCGCCGACTTCTGCAGTCTGCTTGAGGCTCTTGTACGCATCTGCCTGCGCCCACCCGTCGTCCACCCAGGAGCGTTTGGAAAGAGAACTAGAGAATGTGTCTTCGGGAACAATGACCAGCTTGTCGAAAGGAGCAAGGAAGAACAAAGCAGGACCCATGCCAACATCGGTTGTATCAATGGCCATCCGCAGTGCTTGCGTAGGTTCGGCAGGCCAATACGGTGCTTGGGCACCATATGTGAAAGTCGTGGTGGGAGCACCGTAGTCGAAAACGACGGAATGGTGACCTTTGGTCTCGCCGACATAGACTTCGAATTCGCCTGGCGCTTGCATACACTTCCAAGCTTTCCCGTAATTTGACTCGTCCACGCAAAGTCCCGACCCATTCTGATAACCCGCAGGAACCATGTAATGGCCGGTAGGAATGTTCTTGATGTTTGTAGGGGTGGGGATCAGGGACGCGTCCATCTGAGGAGTTGCAGTGACAGTCACTATCGGTGGTCCCCGAGACTTTTGAGCCTCTTCCTCGTCTGTCTTGGCAGCTTCTGCGGCTTTTTTGGTTCCCAGGACACCACCAATGACACCTCCAATACATCCTCCAATGAGCATCACCGTTCCAATGAGAACCAACGTCCACACCGGAAGGCCACAGCATGCGGTCTTTTTCCCCTTGCGTTTGAGCTTCTCTTCGAAGGCCATGATGCCTGTAGTCGCAACAGTACTTTCCTCTCTGTTTTCCCCGTTATCTTCCTCGGCCGATTGTTCAGGCACCAAAGCCCTTGATGAGGTTTCTGATATCGGTGGTGCTCTTGGACTTTCATTATTGAGGCGACGTTCCTCCGGTGAGGTATTGAGATCAGCCATGATCTCCGGCGTTGGAGGCTTGGGGATGACTCCAGTTGGGTAGCGTGAATAAGGCGGTAGGGGCTCTGCGTGACCATCCGGTCCAATAATATCACCCACATCATCAGCCTGGCGACCAGCGGGCGGCTGATATGGTTGGTTGTGGCCTGGAAATCCGACGGGGATGATATCGTCATCCATTCCTTCCTCGACCACGTTCTGCGAATACATCGCGTAAGGGTGTTGTGGACCAGTCGAGTCTTCGAGCGGACGTTCCACTGGACGTATTGTCGAAGTACTACCTACACTGGGCGACCGGCTGACACCCACTTGCGGATACATACCGTATGGATGGCTGGGTCCGGTGGCCCCAGTGTAGGGGCTGAGAGCGCGGGGAATCGAGAAACGAGAAGAGACACTTTGATTCCGCTGGATCATGGAAGGAGTGGAGCTGAGAGAGGAGGTCGAGTTATGGTTATTGACAAACCCGTACCCCTTCTGGGGCAGACTTGACCGGTGAGGTTCATCCAAGGACACCCGAGCGTCATCACCGAAAGGGTTCTCGTTCTCGGTCGTGGCCGTGCTGACGGTCTTTGAATGGGTGTTTTCACGAAGAGTAGCTGAGGAGGCGATAGAGGAGGGACTGTGGGGGCGTTCGATGCGGTCCGAGTCTATCGGTTCTAATGCGTATTCGTCGGCGAAAACATTGGGATTGGAAAACGTGCGACCGAAGGAATTTCGAGGTGTGGACTCCCCCGGGGAGGCTCTTGGTGTTTGAGAGGATCGTGAATTCGAGCGAGAGTGCTCTGATGACATATGACCAGACATTTCCTATCGGTCTGGCAGCCCTGTCGGGCCACCTCGTTGTTTAATCAATCCGTTTCACGGCTCGGTCGAGGAGGGGCGAGGAATGGGCGAGTAGGTAAATAGAGATGAATCTTCAACCTGAGATAACGAGGAAGAAGAAGGTAATTACAGAATGAGTGGGTGTTGTTGGGTAAGATAGAGAGGGGGGGAGTGAGAAAGGGAGAAGAAAGATGAAGTTGAGAGAGACTTTGGGTGTGACGGAAGAGGATTACTATTGACCTTTGAGAGGGGGACCCTCAAATTTCAAAAACTCGGACCATCTGAAATTCTTGGCCTTTACGAGCATTTTTAAAAGAGTTGAACTTCTATTTTAATATCTTTTATATGTCTTTTATCTATTCTATGATATACCAATATTATATACACCTTCCATGGGAAATTCCCCCAGGTTTCTTGTGAGTATCCTGATCGACCTGGGACTCCTCTGTCTGCGCTACTGCGACTAGGCCGACCAACTAACGAGCCCATGCCGTCTACAGTGGGCCTGAAACGCTTCGCCACTCTCCAGGATTCATGTGGTTTTGTTTGTTTTTCCCTCTGGTTCTCTACTCATATACTCTGGACAGGTTCCAGATCCCAATTCTAGACCTCATTTGCTGCTGCATGAGTCAGATTTAAAACGTTTCTTCTAAACGCCGCAACCACGCGAGAAGACCCAAACTCTTGTGCTTGTGTTTGGGGGCGAGGTACAGGTTAAATTGGAGAGATCCAGCAGATAAAACGAGCAGGACTCCTGTCGATTCTAGGATTCTTCAATTCGGGCTTCGCACACCAGATACGAATGACCTCCGGAACGTTCAGGCCTCAGGGCTGAGCGGATATCTCGGACCAATGTCTTGCGGATTAATCGTCTTCCGAAATATGCAGCCCTGGAGAACTGTTCACCTACGCTTGTCGATTTGATGGTCTCGGATATCTCCCAAAGCCGGTTTAATAACATACCCAGGTCTTTCTCGATCTCGAAATTAATCTGCCTGGATCTCGGATGCGCTTGGAGATTGTCATCGTAAGCATGGAGACATCTCTCCTTCTACCCCGAAGCCATATCGGAATCTTTCTCAGCACCCTTCTCCTCAAACATTTGCCCGAGGAACCACTGTAGAAAGGATATCTGACAATACATCATTGACATTGTCTCTCATATCCCTTATCGAGCCGAGACATTCACATCATTGAATCCTACGTCATCAAGGGCAGAGTACGCATCAGCGGCCTCTGGCTCTTGTACGTTATCAATTAACAAGCTCCCTTTGCGATCTTCGGGTTGATTCAACAACATCACACTATCGTCCAGCTCACGGAATGCGTCACCGCATTCCATGTGGAATATTCGAGCTGGT
Source organism: Penicillium turbatum (assembly GCA_030762825.1). Lineage (NCBI taxonomy): Eukaryota > Fungi > Ascomycota > Eurotiomycetes > Eurotiales > Aspergillaceae > Penicillium > Penicillium turbatum. The sequence goes on along the minus strand of JAUJYX010000007.1, from coordinate 1,831,672 downwards.
CCACCAATGGCCCCAGTTTGTGGAGCAAGGACGATGATCCGATGTAGATCCAACTTTATTGAGCCTCGGATGGATATCAGATAGACGCCAGTGCACAAAAGGTCCTTCAGATCGAACTGTGACTTCAAACGGCGCAGAACAATATGCCTTGTTGATATCAATAGATGAAGCTGGCCTGTCTATGTTCTTCATGGCGATCTATATTGGTTTCATACTCGAGAGTTGATAGTAGACCACACAACTAGGGAGTCGACCTGATCCGCCGATCCCAGAGAATTTTCTCACGGTGTCAAGAGCACTCAACGGGGGAAACGCTTCACGCTCTTTCTGCTCAACTAAACCGTAGATTGAAGACCCTAGACATGTGAGAATTACAACCAGCCCGTAGCCCTTTACAATTGAGCTGTATTACACTGTTGTTTGCATTGGACAGGAAATGCATATCCAGAAAAGCGAAATTATGGAAACTTATACGAAAGACAACGGTCTCTTCGGTCACCGACGATATCCGAAGGGCTGAATTAAAGGGGGTAGAGCCATACCCTACATCTGACTATGGTACTCTACGATAAGTCATCACAATCTAGAGTATCAATTGCATGATTGCACATGAATTCTCATATGAACCATGCCTTTCGGCACCCTAATGTATCGTACATGTGCATCTCGGCCTTTCCTAGCTTCTCATATCGCACTATGTCCCATCGGGAACCGACGTCCCCTATGTACAAGCACAGCAATAGTCCGTACCCTTGAACAAGAGGGGTAGTTCAACGGCTTGCGCTCGAATGACCAGCGGAACCCACAGAGGTGGCTTCCGGTCTTGTTGTGTATCGTCACGTCTGTCAAATGGAAGTGTGGGTGCAGAAACACAGATATGGGTTGATGGGTAAGCCAAAGAGAAGAAGAAACAAAAGACAATGGATACGAAGAAGAATGAACGAAATGCGGGGTATCTGCTGAGATAGTGTGCCAGGAAAAGAAAGAAATATCAATGAGTCGTGAAATATGATCAAACAACGAGTGAGACCACCAGGTACCTAGGCATCCACGGGGACACCGGAACCAGGGAGGGTGGTCGACTCGTTCTGGGATGGTAAGCGTCGATGGCCGAGTTCCGGAGTAGTGCCCTTGCCGTTCATTCGGTCGAATTCCAACGTTTCGGCCAACTCCGCAGCCATAGGATCTAGGTCCTCTTCCTTGAGTCCGGTGGCCAAAGCCACCAGCTTGCGGTGCATATCGAACTTGGTGCTTACACCCGCATCGGCTGTTTGTTGAGCTAGATCCTTGATAGCGTTGCGACGGATCTTCTGTGCGGAGCAGAGCTCTTGAGCAAGTTGATACCGAGTCAATAGCTCGTCTTGCTCAAAGGATGCTGGAGCCGGTTTCGGTAACTCTGTGATGGCAAACTGCTCGGCCAAACAAGCATGTTGAACTTGCTCCAGAAGAGACTCGTAGCTTGCCCGCAATTTCTCATATCGCCCAGCCTGGTCGTCATTGCGCTCATGCTCAGCTTCTTTAGCCGCCAATGCCGAGATCTGCTTCTGGATCTTCTGGCGGTCTGATTCCAATTGTTCGTGTAATGCTTCAGGATTGGCGACATCGTTGGAATCTTGTTGGTTGATCTTTGAATTGTTGCCATAGGTCACTGCCAGCTTTCTGTTTGCCTCCGCCATAATAGTGCCAATCTTGGAGAGGAGCTCCGAAGTCGCAGGAGCATCGGAAGCTAGAGCAACAGGGGTTTGATCTGTGGTCACCAAACCACCTGCCTCCGTGTCCATATGCTCATTGGCCATGGTCACGGAAGATGGGGCTGGAGGGTTGTCATGGCCAGGATGATGAGCACGCTCTGTGATATTGGCAGCAGTTTCCCCTTTATTATTCATCAGATCGCCAGCTCGGTGACAATGCACAAGCAGGATGTTCACTAAACGGAATGCGCCATTGCGAGCAGCAACCAAGACAGCGGTGTCTCCATTTTGGTCTTGACATGACAACAACATTTGTACCTCCTCTTGCGAGCATGTCTTGCACAACTTATCGACAAGAATTTCGCAATAGTAACGTGAGCTCTTCCACTTACCCTTGCTTCGGGTATTCTCTGCGATGTGATGGAAGATTGTGGCGCCGAACCAGTCGCGGAAAGTGACGGTATCCATGAGCATATCCAAAAGAGCTGGGAACGTTCTCTTCTCGTAGTTATTGGTAAACAAGACGGCTCGGACAAGCGGGGTTTCTTCATGCGCCGAAAGCGCTTTCATATTAGCTCCTTTGTGTAAAAGATCTGACACAATGCCCAAGTCACCCATCGCACAGGCCCAGTGGAGTGCCGTGTTCCCAGAATCATCAATAGGTCGATCAACTTGGAAATGAGCGGGGGGCTCGGGAGGAGGGATTCGTGTCGCCTCTGGAGCATCACCCACGGTCATGAAGTAGTCTAAAAGCTGGTCGCCATAAATGATGTGGTCTTGCTCGCTGATGGACATGGCGATTGCCTCCTCCACTCCCCGCTTTCGCTTCCGTCCGCCATGCGACATTTGAAGCATATCCTCGTCCGCCACCATTGAAGATGACTCAATAGTAGCATTCCCAATTGACTCGTTGTCGTCGAATCCTGTGTTCATCTCATAGTGATCGTGTGGGATGGTTGGCGGACCCATGCTGCGCTGAGACTGAACAACTTTTAAGGTCTCAGCTGCTGCTGCCGCCGTCGCGGCTGCCGCTGCGGCAGCCGCGGCAGCACGATTTGCGGCGGCCGATTTCCTCGGTGCTCTTGGTTTGGATGGGGCTGATGTGTGTTTCGGCGCTGGTGGAGGACTGCGATCTCCTGCGACGTAGTCGAAAATGGGAGCAAGTTTTGTAAGGATATTGTTGCGCTCCGCAAGCTGGCGGCCTTCGGGGAGTGGAATCCATGTTCCTGTGAGCATTTCTGGTCAGTGGGTTGACTAAGGGCTTCGGCACTCCAGATCGCCGGGACATACCCTGATATTTGCCATAGCCTCCCTGAACTTTTTCATGTACTCCCTTTTGAACTTCTCGTTCGAGGATACGCGTGCGTGCAGGCTTATCGAACCCTGCTGCCTTCAGAATGTGTGTTGCATTGACCCAATCATCCTCTCGCCTTCTCATAACACTGTCAGTTTCAAGCTTGAACTCGTAAACGGGGACCTGGGAGTGAGCATGTCAGTTGAGAATTCAAAGCGGAGCGAATCCCATGCGCGAGATGTAGGTATGTTCGTCTCAGAATAAACTTACGCTGCTATAAGTAGCAGAATAGATGTTCTCCATCCCCGCCATAATGCGCGTCGCCGTCGGACGCTAGAATTCAGTAGCCTCCCGACGAGCAATATGACACCCAAGCACGTTATTGCGGAAAATGTCACCCCTTGAGGATCCACAAAATGATCGGTTTAAGAATGCTTCGGAGCTCGATGCATCGCATGCAATAAAAATGAGGACCGGAACGCAGAGACACGATTCGGTGGAGCTGATGGTGGGTGGCATCGCAAATACGCGCTGGACGCGTTAAGTGCGCACTAGTCCTATTTAAGAAATTGCATCATGTGATCTCAAGTCATGTGATTGGCATCGGCCCAGCAGAACCTCAAACCAACGGGAATCGCCAACCACGCCGTGCTGCCCTCTGAGTCCCCGCTTTTTGCCTTTCCACCCCTCAATTCTCGACAAAATGACTGTCCTCGAGTCGGTTAAGAGCGCCGTGGGCCTTTCGGAGAACTCCGGTAAGAATTGAGGCCATTGATCAACAATCAAAAAGCTCTGGCAGGAACGCTAACCGGATCCCAGCAACCCGCCAGGAGATGTCCGAGGCGCGTCTCCCCATGCAATACAGAGACTCATGTGCACACCTTTTGATTCCGTTGAACCGGTGCCGCCAAGCAGAGTACTACCTTCCCTGGAAGTGCGAGGTATGAGATCCCTCGTCTTGATACTCGAACTTGGCCCGTCACAATGGGAGACCCCTCCAGAGGCAGCTCGCTAATCTGATTCTCTTTATTTTTTTTTTAGGATGAACGCCACTCATACGAGAAGTGCCAGTACGAAGAGTTCAAGAAGCGGGTGGCCAAGATGGACGAGCTGCGCGCTGCCAAGGATGGCGCCCGGAGCAACTAGATTGTGGAATCATTGAAATATACGGTCGGTGCTGCTGTAAAAGCAGCAGGATATGTACATAGGAGATACACCGAAACTGCTTATGGATTTGCCTTTTGGCGTTGGGACTCTCACCTTTCACCGTTCATTGAAACCGGCCACTTGTGTCACACGACTGCACGAAACTGCGTTGTAAGTCAACGTCTATTCGGCATTAGCTAGATTGGCACTCAGCACGTTGCGGACACCTTTGACACAGCCTACGCGCATGCGGGTAGATCTCGGAGCAGCTCCTAGGCTAACTTCATTCGCAAGTGCTTGCCAAAGGAGCACAGAAGCTACTAGCTCTACTAGTGAACTCTGGTGGTCAAACTATGTGGGAAGCTAGGCATGTTCCTGGGGTGCTACTGCATGTGGCTGGGCTACACTGCTTTGTTCCGACTACTAAGGCCTTGTGATTGCCTCTTAGCCTGTGGCTCAAGCAGCCATCTAAAGCTTCATGAATTTCCACCCACTCTCAGCCAATCGATATTTTGGATAATGTTTATCCAAGGTATGCTGGCACATTGTACATCTGCTCCCGGAGTAGAAAAATCGCTCATGGCTCTATATGCACACCTGGGCAGGCTGTAATCTTGGAAACACCATTGACTGTAACGCGCATGGGTTATAATGCCAGTGATGGCTAGTGATATACATGATAGAATTGTTGTTATAGTAGACATGATGGTAAAAGACACACCAGGCACATACCAAGCGGTCCTCGGCACCAGGATCTTATATGCATAGCTCTTGACCAAGTGCTTCTTTCGACCTCAGTGTGAATAGCACCTCACCATAGTACAGTTGAAGTATTACAAGCATAATGTTATCCCTGCCAAACTGATGCATAATCATGCAGGTGTGATGCAATCATCATGCCAAGCTCATATCACTTAGTATAGCCCACGCTTTATGCTGTTGAATTCAGCCTTAGTATGGTGTCCTAATTAGTGTACACATATATCTAAAGCAGCGACAGCCAAATAGCTTTCAAATGGGCCAAAGCATCTGACATTGAATGACTCTCCTCTGCGACTTTGTATTGTTCCTCTCTTTATATACTACGCTCGGACCTTCTGATAGATACAGCAAAATGATGATCCTTGAATTTCGCACAGAATCTCCTCTCACCACCTCTCACCACTCTCACCTAGTCCTCTATACTAGGACCCTCCATGTTTGCTAGTAAGACTCAAAAGAAGAAGATATAATCTGAAGTATACAAAACAAGGCCTTCCAAGTACCCAGGTGGGACGAGCAGTGACAAATCATGATTAATAATGCAAGCGGAAATCCATTTCCTCGAAATAAATCTCCCGCCGTTATCGCCGCCCCCGCCAGAAATTCGGCCGGCCACCGAAAAATCGACCCCCCTCATGCGATTTGCTAAGAAGTACGAGGAATCAATTAGAAAGGGACCATGTGCGGGGACACATCTACTCTTTGATCAGTCTCGTATTCACCAACATTCGACCTTCAGCCCTTGAATCAACTCCGAGTCTCGCTTTTTACCCCATACTTGTGCTTGAGCATTCGTTTTAGCGGGGTTAAGACGACTTTGACATAATGGGACTTTTGTACGTGTGGTGTGAGACTTGATTGACTACTGGACATCCCTCTAATTCCAAATAGAGCACTTGGGACCGCGCTGGAATGGCCGGAAGCCAAGAAGAAGGCGGACCAGGTGCGCCAGTGGGGTATCGAGGTATGCAACTTGCGTTGGATTCGTCCAAGCTGGCAATGACACGACTTCGAGGTTACTAAATTGACTAGCAATTACTTGCCAATTGGCGCAGAGCACGAGGCAAAGAACGCGATGCCCTTCTTTGGGGCGACGAGGTATGTCGTTCTAGCCACCATTATTTCCCGATCGCGATAGCTGATCATTGTCCTCGACAATAGGTTGAATACCTTGTGGTAGCACTCGACGATGCGGCGAAGAAAGCCCGGCTATCTCTAGCCCAAGCCGATATTCTGAAATCATTGGCCAAAGACGAGGAGCTGTGGAAATCTGGCGGCAGCCGCAGCGTAACTGGGGACCAGTGAGTCAGGCTTGATGTGAAGCGAAGACTGGCATATCTGACAGCAATTAGTGCCGGGGAAGAGCCGCCTCATTTCCATCCCGAATTCGGAAGATTCATGTTGGAGGCCACTCCTGGACAACCGTGGGGAATCGGGTTCAAAGATCTGCTCAAAGTCGAATCTAATATGAAGTGGAGGTGAATTCCTTGAGCAACACAAGCTGGCCTGAAGCGCGCTAACGATTTCCAAAGACGAGAAGTCGCGAAAACACACATGGCCGCCAATGAAGTCCCCATTACTTTAACAACCTTCCCTCGGCTGGGAACGAAGGATGACTATATTCAGCCGTACTATCCTCCATCTGGACCTGCTCTACGCTCGCAGTTCGTTCCCGATGAGATTGCCAACCCCCATATCCGATTCCCTACTCTGGCCGCCAACATTAGATCCCGGAGAGGTCGCAAGGTCGAACTCAACGTACCTGTCTTCCACGACATAAATACCCCCAGGCCATTCAAGGACCCAACAGTCAACTACGACCTTCATAATTGGCCCGAGGATGACGATGTTCGCAACGGCGCAGCGAAGGATGATCATGTCTACATGGACGCCATGGCATTCGGAATGGGCAGCTGTTGCCTGCAAATTACCTTTCAGGCAAAGAATATGACGGAAGGCAGAAAGCTTTACGATCAACTGAGTCCACTGGGACCCATTCTCCTGGCGCTGACCGCTGCTACTCCTATCTATAAAGGATTCCTTGTGGACACAGATGTGCGATGGAACCAAATTGGCAATGCTGTCGATGACAGGACACCTGAGGAACTCGGAGAAGCTGTAAGTTCTGTGCAACGGACCTTTTGGCTCACAACTAACACTCTGTAGCCTCTTAAGAATGACCGGTGGAGAATTCCCAAGTCTCGATATGCTTCTAATTCGACGTATATCTCCCAAGATCCTCGGCTGCGGAAAGAATACTTCGATCCCGATCTAGTCGTTGACCAGGATATCAAGAAACATCTCATGGATGAAGGAATGGACGACCTTCTTGCGACGCACTTTGCCCACCTGTTCATCCGTGATCCCCTGGTCATTTTCTCCGAAGATCTTGAAGAATTGGATCTCAACAAAAGCGACCACTTCGAAAATTTACAGTCTACTAATTGGCAGCACATGCGCTTCAAGCCGCCACCACCTGATAAAGATGATATTGGCTGGCGAGTAGAGTTCCGGTCTATGGAGATCCAAATCACGGATTTCGAGAACGCAGCGTTTAGCATTTTCATCGTCCTTATCACTCGTGCCATTCTGAGCTTCGATTTGAATTTCTACATTCCGATCCAGCGTACGACAGAGAATATGGAGACAGCACATGCTCGCAACGCTGTGCAGGACCGGAAGTTCTGGTTCCGGAAGGACCCCTTCCCTCGCAGAGTTCCCAGGAGTGCACAACAGTCGGCAAACGGCAGCACCTTCTCATCAGGCACATCATCGGCTGTGCACACACCTCCTCCCTCGCCTCCTCTTGGTCCTGTTGATGCAGAGTTCGATCTCATGACTATCAACGACATTATAAACGGATGCGAAGACGGATCGTTCCCGGGTCTCGTCCCGCTTGTGGAATCCTACCTCAACAGCGTGAACGTGGACGTCGAGACCAGGTGTTTCTTGGCTAGCTATCTTGATTTGATTCGGAAACGAGCCGACGGAACCCTTTGGACTGGGGCTCGTTGGATGCGTGAATTCGTGGCCAAGCATCCTAGCTACAAGCAGGACAGCGTTGTGTCCGAGGAGATCACCTACGATCTAGTGAAGGCTGTTGAAGAGATGACTACCAAAGAAGGCAAAGACGGATCAGTCGGATGGGAACTTCTCCGGGGCAGAAAGTTCTAGATCAAAGGCATCGATACACAAATAGATTTCCAAAGTGTGAGCATGTATATCGCGAGCTCAAATCAACTTGCATATATTCCTTGACAGTCGGAGGCAGCCCTCCTTGTCACAAAATCTGAAATTTATCTCTCTATTCATCTTGCATCAACCATCCAAAATCCAGAGATTGTACTCATTCCAACAGCATTTCCTCCTCGGTCGGAAACCGACACGAATCCGCCAACCCAGTCACCTTCCATTCACCATTGAGCTTATGCAAAACAAAAAGCTCCACGCCAACATGGTCCACGACGCCGTTGATCTTCGCCCGGAACGGCGCCCACACCGCAGCCAAGTTCCCAGCCTCGTGCACCTTCACCTCGGGATCCCAGATCCGCTCGTCGATGTCATCTTTGAGCGCTGCGACATGCTCAACGAACGAGCCAATCGTGCAGAAGCGTAGGGGAGTAGGAGACGGAGGCGATAGCGTCATTCCCCCGGCTCGGACACAGTGTTTCTCGAAATCGGCGCGAGACTTGGTCCCCAGTGCTGCGAGGAAGCCTTGCGTGGTTGCGATGATGGCGGCTGTTTCCTCGGATTCTTGGTGCATTCCTGCTCCCGTTTGAGACGGGTTTGGTGACAACCAGCACATTGCTTGTGTGAACGAGTTGGAGGGAAGCGGGGACTTGTCAAGTTGTCATTTCTGTTGAGCTCGTCTTGTTTTATGGGTTCTTGTTCTCTTTTCCCTCCCTCTCTTTTTCTCTTTCTCTCTGTTCCTGCTAGTCTCCGAAGAGCGAACAATCTCAGGGCTCCAGGTACACGTGCAAGTACCATATACCGTCACCATTCCTCGGGTCACTGCTGTTACCGTTACAGTGTCCATCGGTCCGTGGATTTGGTCCGTTACACTTTGTATAACCTTGGGAGTCAGAACTCCTGCAATCTTGCTCGCTGTCATACAAGAATGGGTTTTTGCTTCGTGTCACATAGTGGCTTACCTGGTGCTCGGTGCGGGTTCCCATCCAGTCTCAAGGCTGCCGTCCAGATCGAGTCGTCTCGTTGGTTGAGATGGGCCTGACGCTCGTGTGACTATAAAGCTGGGCATCTGGCCGCTGCCAGGCTATCACTGTCCCGGTTCCGGCCTTTATGTAGATTCCCAAGGCAATGTTTGCCATTCACTTCCCGTCCAGACAATGCTATGATGAGCTTAATATCTTTTTTTGCCGCAAATACCCGGGTCGATATGGAGTTAACATCGGGTAGTATCCCAGGATACTCCACCCAGCACAATACAGTCGGCTAATCTTCGGATAGTTCAACATGACCTGTTACCATAGTAGGCAATCATCCGTCAAGCTTTCCGAGGAAATAGCGAAGAACTATAACCCTCTCGTGAAGCACCAGAAGGAGGAATGGTACATCAATAGGTTCGGGTTATTCCACATTTCCCTACTTGACTCTTGCCGTCGCTGGACAAAATAGCTTGATCTTGAGTTAACATGCCAATCCCTCCGTGCATCCCGTATGAGCGGAGCACAAATCAGCCGGGCTCTATGCTCACACTTTGTAGCATCGGTAAATCCCAGTGCGTCTTATCCTCGGTAGAGTACTGATCGTTGTGAACTAGCATGTCCAAGTTCACATCTATGTCCAGTGAGCATTGTTATCGACAATTCATGTTACTCATACCTACAGAGATAGTATGGGACTAAAACATAAAGCAGCCGGTGGCTCCGAAAACCCCTTGGGTCTGGAATTGGCTTGAAAGTGATTCTATTGGTGGACGAGACAGATTGTTCGTATGATTCGTATTGTACATGTCGTGATTCATTTCACCTAGGACATAGGCACCAGCATACCTCAACTGCGCGCACGCAGCCAAGAGTCAAGATGCAATTAGCATTAGCATCTCAAGCATTCTCGTCTCTGGCCAAGTCCTCCGTTGTGGGAGGGAAATACTTCCTACAGCACTGTTAGCATCGGACACGATCAAAGTTCGCAAGAATAAACTCACGGAATAGACTCGCCATAAGCCCTCACATCCTTCGACTCAAAATTGCAAAAGATAACCCTCTCCAGCTTCCCACCACCGGGCCCAGTAAGAAACTTCCTCACCTCCTTCACAGCATCTTCAGCAGCAAGGCGACTCGGATACCCGTAGACCCCAGTGCTAATAGCCGGAAATGCAATGCTCTTCAAGTTATTCGCAACCGCCTCTTCCAGACTACGTCGGTAGCAAGAGCGCAGCAGCGCTTCAGGATCATCCTCGCGGTCATAGATAGGCCCGACGGTGTGGATAACATATTTGCATGGTAAATCGTAGGCGGCGGAGATCTTGGCATCGCCGGTATGGCAGCCGCCGAGTCCGCGGCATTCTTTTAGCAGCTCTGGTCCGGCCGCTGCATGGATTGCGCCGTCTACGCCCCCGCCGCCGAGGAGGGACTTGTTTGCTGCGTTCACGATGCAGTCGACTTCGAGTTTGGTGATGTCATTTTGAATGACGGAGACCGTGTCGTTGAGGATTTGGGACGGCGTGAAGGTTGAGGTTGAGGGGCGTAAATGGCCCTGTCGGTAAAGGAGACTTACGCTTGGGATTTCCGCTAATGAAAGATACGAACGCATGATGTGGGATTGTGGCGCGGACCCGGGATGGGATGAGATGGGGATTGGACTGAAGCTCAAGTGGAGATTACCTCCAGGGCTGCCAAGCTTGGAGCACGGGCCACATGGATATCGGTCACGTGACTTCGACCATACTTCCAAGGTTGGATGGTTTGAGATGGATGAGCATGGCGAGGAACTACGAGATGGCTAGGAGGTAGACCATTGTATGTGATTGAAACCAGGTTTGGTAGAAGAAAGAGGCAATATCTCTTGGCTCATGAAATAATTGACACTATCGGAACCGATTTGGAAGAATACACATGAAGCCAAAGCGAAAGAGGTAACATCACGCTTCGATCTTCTACTCGGATGAAGACCATCATTTCTGAACGACACTCCCCCTGCTCATATCTTTGACTCGGCAAGTGCGAACCCGATACATCCCGCCATCGCAGCTGTGAACTCGCCATCGAACTCGACCCTAAGGAATATGACACGATACTCATCGGCTCTCTTCAACTCCAACATCCCAAAATAAAGTTTAGATTACGAGTGATCCAGCAGCAGAGTACTCCATAAGGCAAGCTGCATTGCATTGCCGCCTGCAACAAGCCTAAAAGACGGCACTCTGTGCCGCTCAACCCTAGGCCCCAGTGTTCGAGGCCACCAAGATCCCTGTCATTGGTCTCAAGAGGACCCAGCGAGGCAAAAAGGTACGACAAGACGGGTTTATCTTTGCGCAACATATCGGGCCGGCAGCCAAGGCCGGGATTTAGCACCAGCCTATGTGGATGAGGATGGGACGACAGCGGAGCACGCATGGATCAATGCAAGGCCGGTATTGATTGGTGGGAGGGGGGTTGGTTGGTTGCACATGAATTTCGTTGTCTCAGTGGATCGCGGACATCTTGCCACTCTGCTTTGTGGCTAGTGCAGTTTCGTAAGGTTTCTTTCGAAACAAGGAGTCAGCGGAGGACCTTGGAAGTCGCTGTACAAGCTGTGTACACCATGCGATGTGTCTC